>LR812531.1:48446289-48558789 GCA_903798195.1 Danio kyathit
GATTTACTTGATGAATCCAGCAGACTTGAAAGCAATGAATCAATAGCGCTTTATTAAGACAGCATAATGACTGGCATCAATCAAGAGTTTGAAGCTAAAACAATGGCAGAACAGCCGTTTAATACATTCTCCAAAAGCAAACATCCATCTGATCAGTGAGAAGGGAGTGTGTATTTTGTGATTGCGAGCAGACATGCTGAAAATCACCTATCATACAGTCAGATGAGCTCAACAAACACACGTGAGCTCTTCTACTCTGATCTTTTATTTTCTCTGTGTCATTCCTTCAAGTAATCTTAGCAGCACCACTTTTCACTCCAATAGTTTTCTGTTATCAGCTTTGCCCTCAATTTAAACTCACCTCCTCTGTCGGAGTCGCTCATCATTTCAAAGTCAAACTCATTCATCATTACATTGATCTCTGGAAGTGTGTGTCTGTGTGTGTGTGTGCTGTATAGCATTATTAGTGGTCTTCAGCAGAACCAAAGCTGTGTATGTGATCACAAAGGCAAAATATACACTATATACATTTCCTAAATGATGTTTAACAGAGCAAGGAATTTTTCACAGTATTTCTGATAATGTTTTTTCCTCTGGAGAAAGTTTTATTTGTTTTATTTCGGCTAGAATAAAAGCAGTTCTTAATTTTTTAGAAACCATTTTAAGGTCAAAATTATTAGCCCCCTTAAGCAATATTTTGTTTTCGATTCTCTACAGAACAAACCATCGTTATACAATAATTTGCCTAATTACCTTAAAGCAGGGGTCTCAAACTTGTGGCCCAGACGATAGTTTGTGGCCCCAGCCTTAATTTAAAAGTTTAATTTTAGTGCGGCCCGCGAGTTTGATATGTATACAGGTAGCACATTGTTTTGTGTGTGGAGATGAACGAACCCAATCACAGTGGAGTATATGGCTCTCGGGAACATCGGCTGGGCTTGACGCAGGCAGAGAAACATTTCTCAGTGGAAGTTACAGCAGCGTTGCTGGAGTGTTTTCTTCCGTGCCTGCTGGCTGCCTCGTTTCTATTGGGCAGACGCGAACATTCGTCCCAGCGCACTTCATTCACAACACTTCAAAAAAACTTTTTTAAGTTGCTGCCCAGCAGGACATTATATGCAGATCCTGAGATAGAATGAGTGCAGCGAATGCTATGTGGATTGTGTGAGCGCGCACGCATGACGGTAGTCATGTGCTAGTTAAAGCAAAATTCACGTTAACTATTGGTCCTGAACAATCTTTTCAACCAATCATCTTTCTTGAGTTTACAATCACTCTCATTGGTTGGTGGTTATTGTTTCACACGCAGTGAGCAGAAAAGAAATCAAAGTGATGCGTAAGCGGCGGGATAAAAGAAAAGTAACAACAGCACTGCAGATAAAAGTAAATCTCATTCATTCAGCTTAGTCCCTTTATTAATCCGGGGCCGCCACAGCGGAATGAACCGCCTAAAAGTAAATCAAATTATTATTATTATTATTATTATTATTATTATATTTATTTATTTATATTATAAATATTTATATTTATAATATTTATTACTGATTGATTTCTTTTCTTATTTTTTATTTGTTTATTTTTTATTTTATTTTGTGTTTTTTTTAAAAATCCAATCGTCTCAAATCTCTTTATTTTTTAACACAAAATAAGATGAAAAATAAACAAATAAAAAATGAATAATTAATAATATAATTAAATTCTAATGGAAAACTTGATGCGGCTCAGCCTCACCCAGACTCTGCCTCCAGTGGCCCCCAGGTAAATTGAGTTTGAGACCCCTGCCCTAAATGAAAAACCAAAACACATTTTTTGAGATGTTGACAGTCATATACAGTTGAAGTCAGAATTATTAAACCCCCTAAATTATTAGCCCCCCTGTTTGCTTTTTTCCCCCGTTTTCTGTTTAATGGAGATATTTTTCAGCACATTTCTAAACATAATAGTTTTATTAACTCATTTCTAATCATTTATTTTATCTTTGCCATGATGACAGTAAATAATATTTGACTAGATATTTTTCAAGACACTTCTATACAGCTTAAAGTAACATTTAAAGGCTTAACTAGGTTATTTAGGTTAACTAGGCAGGTTAGGGTAATTAGGCAAGTTATTGTATTACGATAGTTTGTTCTGTAGACTATCAAAAAAAATTTGCCTAAAGGGGCTAATAATTTTGTCCTTAAAATGGTGTTTAAAAAAGTAAAAACTGCTTTTATTCTAGCTGAAATAAAACAAATCAGACTTTCTCCAGAAGAAAAAACATTATTAGACATACTGTGAAAATTTCTCTGCTCTGTTAAACATCATTTGGAAAATATTTAAAAAAGAAAAAAAATTCAAAAGGGGGCCCACAAAATGTCCCACATTGCTAAAAGCATTATTAGGACACATATTTAGCTAACAAGTGAAAATTGGATGTATTCCGGTTTAAAAAGAAATTTTGAAGCAACGTCACAGCAATGAAATCATTGTGTAAATTTCAGCGTGGAGATGTACTGTACCGGCCAGTACAAAGTGAAGTCATTGAGTTCTCAGCATTAATTCATGAGAAAGAACTGATTTGAACCAATCAGCGTGCTCTTTTGTGAATGAGATGCAACTTCATTAATATGCATGATATAGCTTCAAAGACTTTTTTTACCTGTTACAATGTTCAGAGAGACGGCGCGTTGTGTTGCCAACCGTAATTCAAACAAGTAGGAGAATTGTTCGGAGACATGGGTCGTCAATGTTGCGTTTATAAATGTCAGTTATAGTTCATGTAATGAAACTTCCATTTTCATGCAAACCCTTCCCTCTTTCGCCACTTGACACTCCCACCTAAACAGAGCTGGACTCACCCACTTTCCTGACTTTTTTCAAATTAGAGGTGTGAAAACACCCTGCTGAGACAGGGGCCTTTCATGACTCTTTAACTTAATTAACCTAATTAACCTAGTTAAGCCTTTAAATGTCACTTTAAACTGAACACTAGTGTCTTGAAAAAATATTTAATAAAATATTATGTTCTGTCATCATGGCATGGCAAGGCGTTTTAACTATTATGTTTAGAAATGTGTTAAAAAAAATTTTACAGGAAAAGAAAAAATTGGGGGACAAATATCCAGGGGGGCTAATAATTCAGGATGGCTAATAATTCTGACTTCAACTGAATATACTGTATATTTCAAGCTTTTCTGTATTGTAAACGTAGCCTAAATAATACTCTTATTTCTCAGCTGGCATCATTTAGAGCCAGTTGAGGCTGCATTTAAAATGCATTTAGGAAGTTCAAATTTGCAAAGTCCACTATATGAGAAAATTCCTCATTTTTTCTCAAAAAAACTATTTCTTTATGAATGAAGAAAGAAAGAAAGAAAGAAGGGACTAAGTAAATTATCTGCGATTTAAAATAAATAAATAAATCTCTAATAGGCTATGAATTACAGTGGTTCCCAACATTTTTAAATCTCAGCACATGTAGCCAAAAACATATTTAAGCGGCCCCCTAAAAAATGCATTTCCAAATTTCAAATGTCTTCAAATTTATTACAAATTTAAAGCACCTGTGTCAAATTATGACTAGACATTTTTACATACAGTTAAAGTCAGATTTATTAGCCCCCCTGAAGTATTAGCCTCCCAACACATTTTTAAACATAATAGTTTTAATAACTAATTTCTTATATCTGATTTCTTTCATGCCATGATGACAGTAAATAATGAATAATATTTTAATAGATTTTTCAAGATACTAGTGTTCAGCTTAAAGTGACATTTAAAGGCTTAACTAGGCTAATTAGGGTAATAAGGGATTGTATAACGATGATTTCTTCTGTAGACAATCCAAAATAATAATAATATTAACCTTAAAATGGTTTTAAAACTTAAAAACCTATTTTTATTATTTATTATTTCTAGCCAAAATAAAACAAATAAGACTTTCTCCAGAAGAAAAAGTATTATAGGAAATACTGTGAAAAATTCCTTGCTTTGTTAAACATAATTTGGGAAATATTTAAAAATGTTAATAATGAATAATAGTATAAATAATAATAGTAATAATAATAATGTCCAACTGGCCAATAATAATAATAATAATAATAATAATAATAATAATAATAATAATAATAATAATAATAATAGAATAGAATATTAGATAGCATAGGGCGGCGCAGTGGCGCAGTGGGTAGCGCTGTCACCTCACAGCAAGAAGGTCACTGGTTCAAGCCTCAGCTGGGTCAATTGGCATTTCTGTGTGGAATTTGCATGTTTTCCCCACATGTTCGAGTGGGTTTCCTCCGGATGCTCCGGTTTCCCCCACAAGTCCAAACACATGCGCTATAGGTCATTTGTGTAAGCTAAATTGTCCGTAATGTATGTGAGTGAACAAGAGTGTATGGGTGTTACCCAGTGCTGGGTTGCAGCTGGAAGGGCATCCGCTGCGTAAAGCTTATGCTGGATGTAGTTCATTCCGATGTGGCAACCCCTGATGAATAAAGGGACTAAGCCAAAAAGAAAATGAATAAATGAATTAATTAATTAATCAAATATATGTAGAAAAAATAGGATATTGACCCCCTGCAATACTGTCACAGGTTGAAAATCCACTCATATGTACTATTACTTTAAAAAATGTAACTTCAGAAATGTATTTTCCTTTGCACAGATACACATCAAATAATGAGGAACAACATGCTATGCAGTCACCAAATCTCATCCTCATCCTGCTAATAGTTAAGCTGTTGATTTATAGAAACTGATCCTAGACCAGTAAACCCTGCTTTATCCTGGAGCAGCAGGCAGTGAACTAAATGATTTAATTCCAATGCAAAGTCTCAACAAATCAATGGCATTTGCATTATTAATTGTACACACACACAAGCACACTCATTTACAGACACACACAAAACACAAAAACAAACACACACATACCCTCATTTACAAACCCGAACAAACACAAAAACATACACTCATTCACAAAAACAAACAGAAAAACAGAAACAAACACGTAGACACCAGCGAACAGCAGACTATGAATAGAGTGAAGAGTGATATTTGTGTAAGCGTGCAGAGCGACAGCATTAGACACTCAGTCCATCAGATCCAGCTTAATGTGATGAGTGTACGGCAGCTGTCGAGGGTCAGGCTTCACTGCAGGCTTCAGAGCGGCTGCTGCTGCCCTGCACGGACAGATGTGACCACAGCACGATCCTCTGACACACTACTCAAATATTCACTGGGTCATTTCAGCTCTAGTTCTATTTCCATGAGTTTAGAGAGATTTAAAAAGAGAATATGTAACTGCTGGATTTAATTTAATTTAATGTAATTTAATTTAATTTAATTTAATTTAATTTAATTTAATTTAATTTAATTTAATTTAATTTAATTTAATTTATTCATTCATTCATTTTCTTGTTGGCTTTGTCCCTTGCGGGGTCGCCACAGCGGAATGAACCGCCAACTTATCCAGCACGATTTTACGCAGCGGATGCCCTTCCAGCCGCAACCCATCTCTGGGAACTTCCACACACACATTCACACTCATACACTATGGACAATTTAGCTTACCCAATTCACCTGTACTGCATGTCTTTGGACTGTGGGGGAAACCGGAGCACCCGGAGGAAACCCACGCGAACCCAGGGAGAACATGCAAACTCCACACAGAAACGCCAACTGACCCAGCCCAGCCGAGGTTCGAACCTGCGACCCAGCGACGTTCTTGCTGTGAGGCAACAGCACTACCTACTGCGCCACTGGGTTGCCCTTAATTTAATTTAATTTAATTTAATTTAATTTAATTTAATTTAATTTAATTTAATTTAATTTAATTTAATTTAATTTAATTTAATTTAATTTAATTTAATTTTACAATTGCTACATATTTTTTACTATTGTTTTTATTTTAAACTTTAAACTTAATCGAAACTCTTAATTAAATTGGATCTCATAATTAAATAAAAATATTTAAAAGTTTAAAAAAGGAGTCAAATCATTCACAGAAACCTAAATGATGAATGTTTTGACATTGATTTAATTTAATTTAATTTAATTTAATTTAATTTAATTTAATTTAATTTAATTTAATTTAATTTAATTTAATTTAATTTAATTTAATTTAATTTAATTTAATTTAATTTACAATTGCCAAAGTGGATCTTATAATTAAATTACATGTAGTTTAATTTAAAAGTAAATGTACAATAAAATGCATTTTAAGGTGCAATGAAAGATTAAATGATCGATTAATGAAAAGTAATTGATGACTTATTTTATCTCAAAAGAGCTTAAATTTAACTGAAACTCTTAATTAAATTGGATCTCATAATTAAATTAAAATATTTAAAATTTTAAAATCATTCACCTTTGTGTTTTGACACAAAGTCAATATATTACATTACGACATACTATAAGTACATTTTATTTTATTTTAATTTATATTTTTAATTGCCACTTATTTTTTACTAACACCAGAAGTGGAGCTTACAATTAAATTACATTTATATGCAATTTTATGGTGTAAAGAATGATTCAATAATTAATGAAAGGTAAATGATGACTTATTTTATCACAAAAAAACCTTAATTAAATTAAATCTCATAATTAAATTGAAATATTTAAAAGTTTTAAAGAAGAGTCAAATCATTCACAGAAGCTTATATGATGCATATTTTGACACAAAGACAATATAATACTTTACAACAGTACCTAATAATTTAATTTAATTTAATTTAATTTAATTTAATTTAATTTAATTTAATTTAATTTAATTTAATTTAATCATTTTCTTGTCGGCGTAGTCCCTTTATTAATCCGGAGACGCCACAGCGGAATGAACCGCCAACTTATCCAGCATGTTTTTCACAGCGGATGCCCTTCCAGCTGCAATCTATCTCTGGGAAACATCCACACACACTCATTCACACTCATACACTACTGACAATTTAGCCTACCCAATTTACCTGTACCGCATGTCTTTGGACTGTGGGGAAAACCGGAGCAACCAGAGGAAACCCACGCAAACGCAGGGAGAACATGCAAACTCCACACAGAAACACCAACTGATCCAGCCGAGGCTCGAACCAGTGACCTTCTTGCTGTGAGGCGACAGCACTACTTACTGCGCCACTGGGTCGCCTTCATTAAATTAAATTAAATTAAATTAAATTAAATTAAATTAAATTAAATTAAATTAAATTAAATTAAATTAAATTAAATTAAATTAAATTAAATTAAATTTTATTTTATTTTATTTTATTTTATTTTACTATTAGGTACTGTTGTCAATTCTTTGTGTCAAAATATTTTTGACATTATTATTATATTTTCTTTGGGCTCTAGTTTAACGATTTAGATGCAAAGTCTAAAGGGCATGGCACAAAAGCATTCACTTTTGCTTTTTTAGGGACAAAAAAATATGCTCTGTGCCCTGGCGCACGGTCTAACAGGGTTGTGCTTATTTTCTTAGTGAGTTATGGGTGTTTTGAGCATAATGTGCATTAAATCAATCAGAGTCTAATCTCCCATTCCCTTTAACAGGGTTTATACGGTCATGCAAAACCTGGAAAAGTCATGGAATTTTGACATGGCATTTTCCAGGCCTGGAAAATTTTTGGAAAAACAGAAAAACCCACAAAGTTTTGGAAAAGTCATGGAAATTAGTTTAACAAATATCTGTATACTTGAGATAGGGCTGTGCGATATTGGAAAAATCTGACATTACAATATTTTGTATTTCTGTGATATATATTGCGATGTGAATACAATTTCACCAAATGATTTAACAGGTTTATTTGGATTGATTGGGAGGATTTTGTAGAGGGGTGAATCTTGAAAAATATATAACAAATAAATTACAAGCACAGATAAATAAATAGTAAAGATAAAAGTGAATTCTAGTTTTCAGGTATTCACTATTCAGGTACAGATATTGAATAATCAACACTGCATAGTCTTCACTGTATATTATTTAATCTTTATTAAAGTTACAAAAAATGTCTTGTGGCCGGATATTTAAAAATTTGAAATATTGAAATGTTCACACAGTCACAGGCCTTAAAGTTACAGTCACAGGCCTTAAATTACAATGTACTCATGATTTAACTCACACTTCACTTGTTTCAATACTATAGGAGTTATTAAATTAGATTCTTTTTGTGTTCATTTAAAAAAAAAAGAAAACTCATAAATGTTTGAAACAAGTGAAGGGTGTAATGAAAATGGTAAGTAATTTTTGGGTGAACTTGAATCTCTTTAAAAATGCATGCAGTTGATAAACTTTTACTCCATTATGATTAAACTCTATATTAAACTATAATCCCAACATTGCATATCCTGCGATGTGACTGTTGCGGATGCACACATTGCGATACCGATGCTGAAACGATATATTGTGCAGCTCTAACTTGAATATAGGTTAGTTGTCTTTAATTATTTCCTGTCCTTGGCCAAAAACTTGCTCTCACACTGTTAGTGTTGTGTAAGCATTATCAAAATCAATTTTACATGGATATAAAAACAAATTTCTTCAAATGTTCTGTGATATGCTGTAATAAATTTGAACGTCATTGTTTTTCTTATTATTTATTATGTATATGTAGACATTACATGAAACATTACGTCATAAAAATGTACTTGAAAGTTCTGGAAAAGTCATGGAATTTTAGTAGTAAAAATGTGTATGAACCCTGCTTTAAGAGTCAGTTGCTTTCGACCAGCTTTAAGTTGGTCGATGGCATGCACCAACAATGCACGTTAACACACCTCCTTTCTAGACCAGCACACCCATGAGTCCACAAAGTGGTGTAGAAGCATTAGCTATTTAAACAACGTGGCGCAAAACGTTAAAACTACAGATTCGCTGGTATGAAATAGTAACAAAGACCAAACACGTCTTGTGCCTTATTGTGCCCCTTAACATAGAAGAGGTACATACAGTACAAAACATTAAACTGTAGAATATTTCTGTTCTGGCTGAAAAATCACCCCTTGAATAAACAGTCTAAAGCACGAAAACATTTTCTGTTGTTAAGCCTGAAGGAAACTTGAACAGGAAATTAAAAAGTGCCCTTAAATCTGTTTTATTCCTCAGCAGAGCATGTGTGTGTGTCTGTGTGTGTGGAGTATTTCATGCACAAGCTGTTTTCCCTCAGAAAATCAATTTAAGCAGTCAGGAGACAAAAAGGCTGATTATCGACTGTAGTTTGTAGGCAGTGTTTCCGTCTCCTCTCTCAACTATTAGCAGTCTACCATCTAATATAGTGCAACGAGGCAAGACACAGCTAACACAACCGCAAACGAGACTAATAAACAATACATCTCCATGTTAATGGCAAATTATACAAGTATTAGACTCTTCAGGGGAAAATGAACATCATTCTCTTCTCATAATAATGCAGTTGGAGTCTGACTAATCTGACCAGAAAAATTAACATGTCGATAATTCCACATTTCAAGAGAGGAATTGATTGTGAAATCACAGTGAGGCTTTTATGAATGTCCTGCATCTGCTTTAATAAAAGACCAGACTCTGTAGGCAAGAACTGCTTTTTCATGCACATCAATTTTGTGCTTTTTGACTTTTCTTTTCTTATTTTTTTTTCGGTCAAATGTAAAGAAAATTTCCAAAATATATTTGTAGTTGTTTATTTTGTTGCAAAAGTGTTTGTTTTTTTCTCTTGCACTGAGCCATAAATATGCACGTACATACAACAAACCTCCCAGATGTATTTATATGTACAGGATATGCTTATGGTTTTTAAAAAGCAATTTGTTGATAGCTACAAACATTACCTGTTTTTAAAACAACTTTTTTTATTCCACAAAACACTAATAATGCCTTTTTTCAGGCTGTATGCATTATTTTTTTTTTCAAAATTATACTGTGATAAAAAGAGATTTACAAATATTGCCTCTATAAAAACCCTTTGACTTTTAAATAAAATAAAATAAAATAAAATAAAATAAAATAAAATAAATAAAATAAAATAAAATAAAATAAAATAAAATAAAATCTATTAATTTAAACAGGAATTTTAACCTGGCTTCATCTAATGTTCTGATTTTTGTGATAGAACTGTATGAAAATTTGTGTTTTTATATATATAATAATGTCTTATTTGCATATTTAAATATGACATTTTAGAAAACTAAAAAAAAAAGTCTAAAGAAATTATATATATATATATATATATATATATATATATATATATATATATATATATATATATATATATATATATATATATATGTATATATATATATATATATATGTATATATATATATATATATATATATATGTATATATATATATATATATATGTATATATATATATATAATATATATATATATATATATATATATATATATATATATATATATGTATATATATATATATATATATATATATATATATATATATATATATATATATATATATATATATATATATATATATATGTGTGTGTGTATAAGATTCACAAAATCCCCTCATTAAAAAAATCATTTGACTCATAATATATATATATATATATATATATATATATATATATATATATATATATATATATATATATATATATATATATATATATATATATATATAATATAATATAATATAATATAATATAACATAACATTTCCTTTTTTGCATATTTAAAAATAACCATTTGACTCCTAATATATACATGTATATATAAAATTTTTTTTATAAAAACATAAATTAGAACCTGGCTACATCTAATGCTCTGACATTAGTGATTATATATATTATGCCCCATTTACATATTTAAACATACAATTTAAGAAAACTTGTAATACAAAAAAGTACAATTGTATATAAGTGATTCACAAAATCCCCTCTATAAAAAACCTTTGACTCATAATATATCAAAAAATAAAATAAATAAATACATGAATTTAAACATGGCTTTATCTAATGTTCAGGATTGTGTGATAAAAATACATTCAAATAAGCTTGTTTATATATAATAATAATGCCTTATTTGCATATTCAAACATATCATTTTAGAAAACTTGTAATACAAAAAAATACAATTGTTTATACGAGATTCACAAATACCCCCTATAAAAACCCTTTGACTTGTAATATATATATATAAATGTATAAATAAAAGTATTAATTAAAACCTGTCTTCACCTAATGGTTAGATGTTTGTTATTCAAATAAATGCAAATTAGCACTTGTTTTCATATAATAATGGAATATTTGCTTATTTAAACATAACATTTTAGAAAACTTATAATATAAAAAGTCCAATTGTATTTAAGAGATTCCCAAAGTCCCGTTTAAAAACCCTTTGACAATAAAATAAAATAAAATAAAATAAATAAAATAAAATAAAATAAAATAAAATAAAATAAAATAAAATAAAATAAAATAAAATAAAATAAAAACATGAATTTGAACCTGGATTCATCCAATGTTCAGATTTTTGTAATAGAATAATATATTAATTAGCATTTTTCCCCTATAATATAATGCCTTATTTGCATATTTAAACATAATATTTTAGAAAACCTGTAATAAAAAAGTCCAATTTTTATATAAGATTATATTCCACAATAAACAGCACTCAGTGTGAGTCTAAAATCTTCATAAAAAGAAGACAAAAGTAGCCTAATATCCACAGTTTTTCCTCCTGTGAGCATCTCTCTGGGTAGGTTTATTTTTGAAAGTCTATTTCTGTATATGCACAAAACTTCTTTTGTTTTGAAGTCAAGACAAAAGTCTTGACTACAAAAACCTTTTGAACATTTCCACCGCTAGTGGCCATGAAAAGACACACACTGATATTTAGCAGGGCATTATGTAAAAAGTTGTCACAATCTGAACATTAAGTTGGTTGAGACTGATTTGAAAAGACATTTTATGTAAAGCAGTAAAGTTTTTAAAAAGTCAGAAAAACTCTGTTTCACAATATATGCAAAGTCTAACAAAAATATGCTGTAAGGGCTCATTTACACCAAACGTGCCTTTTCTTCTAAAAATGTGAGGTGCAATAGTTTGTAAAAAAGCTCAGCTTTAAACACAACCACAGAGCACCTGTAAAAAGAAACGTGCAAAGGTTGCCCCGCCTCTGAGCTCTTCTGAATAGTCCACTGCTATAGAACTGACAGTGATGAGCAGCGCTGCTTGTGAAAGTTAAAGTTTTTTCACGCGGCGTCTAAAAAATGCAGCGCTTACGCGCACAGCTCTATAAAAGGCACGAGAAATGAGAGTAATGGTCACACATGTCCATCAAGTGCATGTTTACATTGAAAAACATTAGCACATTGGAGAAGAAAAGTGCATTCTTTGTGAACGGGCCCTAAGAATGTTTCAAAACATTCTTAATTAAATGATTTCTAATTTCTTTCGAGTTCATAATGTCACTTGACATTCTATCATTTTGAATGTTACACTCGAATGTGCTCTCAGAAATCTTAGTTATGTCAATATTAAAAAAATGTCATTTAACATATAAAAAAGTATTATAAGAATGGTACATAAATGTTCCTAAAGACCTTGTTTGTTCATTTTCGTTTATTTGATCATTTGAGGAATTACTGTTAGCAATATCCTGTAGAATCTACAGTAAACTACTGGCAGCAGTTCACCAGTAACTTACTGTAAATCACTAATAGCAAAAGTACTGGCAAAATAAAATACAGAAACACACTGCATAACCGTCCTACAGTAATACTGTGTAATTTGCAAAAACCATTAACAGTGTACATTTATCATTACGTAATGTTAAAGTTACATTTGAAAAAAAAGACTAAAACAGGTTTGGTTATGTGATTGTTAAGGGAATGTCAGGAAAACATTTAAGGCTCTATTTTAATGGTCTAGGCGCAAAGTCTAAAGTGAAGGGCGCAAAAGCATTAAGGGCGTGTCCGAATCCACTTTTGCTATTTTCAAGATGGAAAAATAGGCTCTGCGCCATGGCACATGGTCTAACAGGGTTGAGCTTATTCTCTTAATGAGTTCTGGGTGTGTTTTGAGAATAAACCAATCAGAGTCTCATCTCCCATTCCCTTTAAGAGTCAGTTGCGTCGCGCCATGTACTTTTAAAGAAAAATGATGTCCATATATTTCGACTTGTGGTCCGAATTTCCATAAAACACAATAAAGTCACCTTTGTGTAATAGAATGAAAAACTCTTTATTTCTGCCTTGAACACAGCAGTTTTTTCCTGACTGTTTTTAATGCATTAATAACACATACACATATTTTTTGAACATGTTTTGACTATCAGTAAAAACAAAATGTTTTGCCTATTTTGGACAGTTAAAATAGCGTTTGGGACATTTAATATGCTGCAAAACAGTTGCAGGATGTCATTGTATGTCTGTAACAAAATATAAGACATAAGAGCTAAAATGTGCTGTCCACGCATGTGGCCACTAAGCCCTAGGAGGTTAATTTCATTTGTTAAGCGCAAAGATTTGATTCAAAACTATTTCTAAATTCTATTTCCAGCAAAAGAATAAATGAACAACAATAACGTTATATCCAAATACACATGCTATGCCCCATATATTCTAAAACCTGACAGGTGGACAAATCTAAGCTTGTTTTTAATAAAACAAATATAAATATGCATATAATAAATAATACTGATAATAATAATAACAACATTATACAGATGCAGATTGTCCTGAATAAACTGAAAAAAGCCCCCCGAGATGAAGAAGGCATGGGGGCAGTGGTTTTTATATTTTATATTTACATATTATGTAGAAAATAATCATTTTTGTAACATTTTAATACTTTAATTTTTTTTCATTTGTAAAGATATTTGGGTATTGCTGTACATCCTGCGTGTTTTAAGTCTATTTTAGTTCCTCAGAATAGCAACACGCCAACAATGCACCTTACACCTGTTTCTAGACCGAAACACCAGTGAGTCCACAAAGTGGTGCAAATGGATTTGCTATTTAAACAACATGGCGGAAGACGAAGAAATTAGGGTTGCGTTGGTCTGAAACTAGCAACACGTCATGGAAACACGGCTTGCGCCTTATTGCGCCAGGTATATATAGGGCCCCTAATGTTCTGAACATTCTCTCATTGAAAACTTCCATTTTAATTCATTCTCTCTCTCTCTCTCTCTCTCTCTCTCTCTCTAAAAAAAAAGTAAAGGGATTTATATATATATATATATATATATATATATATATATATATATATATATATATATATATATATATATATATATATATATATATATATATATATATAAATCCCTTTACTTTTTTTTTCCAAACATCATTTAAAAATATTCTGTCTTAAAATTTACACAAACATAAAAAGTATATATTAATTAATTCTTTTCCCCCTTATTTGTCAGGGGTCGCCACAGCTTGCCTATAAATTGTCTATTAAAATGAAGTATAACAACACTTACATTTTAGCTTTTTTGTGTGTGATTCTCAGTGTTTGTCTTATAGTTTTATAATCCAGTATCTCCCCATTTACTACAATTCATTTCACAAATGCAATTATGTTTCATTGATCAAAATCATTCTCCCTTTTTCTGCATGATTGCTTTAGTGTTTGACATATACAGTGGAGATAATCAATCCACAACACACTTCTCTTTCTGCACGTTCAGTTGAATATATCACAAGCTTTATCATAGAAATGTGTGCATTCATCATGATTATTATCCCACTCAGTGTCTGTTTGGATAACTCAGTGTACTGCTCATTATGAAGACTGATTTTTTCCATTCCAGAGAACTGATGTGTTTCGAAAGAGAGTGATGATGATGATGAAAATATAGTAACTGAAGTTAGAAAAAGCCACATTTTTACATGTTAAAAGTGTGCCTGAAGCTACACTTGTCATAAAAGTTTGACTCTGGTCATGACTGTTTAAAGAATATTTTGAAAGTATGTTTTATGTCGGCGGCATGATGGATATCTGTACCAGTACTGGATTGTGGCTGCCACTGTGTAAAACATATAGCGGAATAGTTGGCGGTTTACTCTGCTGTGGTGGTCCCTGATAAATCAGGGACTAAGCCGAAGGAAAATTAATATTTTATGTCTAGCAATATGGTAAAATTAAGACCTGTGCACACGGGATGCTTTTTGCTCGCGTATTCCGTCGATGTTTTTCGTTGATTAAATAAAGGGCGCCAATGTGATCGTGCACACCAACGCACAAAACGGCAGGTGTAAACTCATCATTTTTAAAGAAATGTCTCATGCTCGTTTTTTTGTTTTGACACGCCACGTTAAAATCTTTTCTACCAATCAGATTGCCTCTTTTGTTCACGTGCACGGAGCTGCTGAAGTTACAGTAAAAGCACTTGTAGGCGCTCAAGCGCAAACCTGTCAATGAGAGCGCACATTGAAGAAGATGCCCAGAGGCGATGTGAACGTGAAGCTGCTTATTGCACTGGTGAAGAATAATCATTTCTTCAGCGCTAGAGCTGCTGCTGCTTGAACCATCCATGCTTGTTTAAATCGCCAGTAACTTTAACAACAAGCGTGTCAACTGAAAAGCACCCCGGTGTGTACGAGCCTTTACATTAAAAATAAATATTCTCTCATTAAAAGGATAGTTTACCCAAAAATGAAAGTTCTGTCATTACTCCTCCTATACCTGTTCCAAACCTGTTCCACTATTTTGCTTAACAAAATTGAAGATATTTTGAAGGAAACTGGAAATCTGTGCGAAATCAATGCTGAAAACCTGTAACCATTGACTTTCATAGTAGGAGAAACAAATGGAAGTCAATGATTACAGGTTTTCAGCATTCCTTAAAATATCTTCTTTTGTGTTCAACAGATGAAATTCATTAATTAATTAATTCATTCATTCAAGGTATGTAACCACTAGAGAGTTAGTAAATAGCGAGTCATTTAAAAAATATTTTGTTAACTATCCATTTAAAAACATCAATTTTTAGTTATTTGTTGTTGAGTTTTTTAACATTGTGTTTCAAAAGAAAAAAGCTAGTTTTGCCTGAAGCTATGTGTTGAATCCAGCCTGATCTCACAAGGAAACGTAACTATCTCATGTTTTGTCAGTTTAGTGGCTAATTTGTTCGAATTTGTATGAGTTTGGTTGTTTTTAAAAAGGAGGAGTCTCACCAAACAGCACCCGTAAACCCAACCGTCATTGGGGGATGAGCAAATCATACTAAATTGTACAAATGAGATCACATGAATTTAAAGAAATTAGATACCAACACAAAAAAGTTAGGAATCTGGTTATAAAGTGCATCCGGAAAGTATTCATAGCGCTTCACTTTTTCCACATGTTACAGCCTTAATGAATTAAATTCATTTATTTCCTCAAAATTCTACACACAATACCCCATAATGACAATGTGAAAAAGGATTTTTTTAAATTGTTGCAAATTTATTACAAATAAAAAACCTGAATAATCACATGTACATACAGTTGAAATCAGAATTATTAGCCCCCCTTTTATTTTATTTCCTTTTTTAAATATTTCCCAAATTATGTTTAACAGGGCAAGGAAATTTTCACAGTATGTCTGATAATATTTTTTCTTCTGGAGAAAGTCTTATTTGTTTTATTTTGGCTAGAATAGGAGCAGTTATACATTTTTTAAACAAGATTAAGGATAAAACTATTAGTCACTTTAAGCAAAAATTTTTTCCGATCTACAGAACAAACAATCGTTATACCATACCTTGCCTAATTACCCTAACCAATTTCAATTTAAGCTGTATAGAAGTGTCTTGAAAAATATCTAGTAAAATATTATTTAATGTCATCATGGCAAAGATAAAATAAATCAGTTATTAGAAATGAGTTATTAAAACTATTATGTTTAGAAATGTGTTGAAAAAATTTGAATTTGGGGAAAAAAAATAAACAGGGGGGCTAATAATTCTGACTTCTACAAAGTATTCACTGCCTTTGCTCAATACTTTGTTGATGCATCTTTGGCCACAATTACAGCCTCAAGTCTTTTTGAATATGATGCCACAAGCTTGTCACACCTGTCTTTGGGAATTTTTGCCCATTGCTCTTTGCAGTACCTCTCAAGCTCTATCAGGTTGGATGGGAAGCGACGGTGTACAGCCATTTTCAGATGTCTCCAGAGATGTTAGGTAGGATTTAGGTCTGGGCTCTGGCTGGGCCACTCAATGAAATTCACCAAGTTGTTGTGAAGCCACTCCATTGTTATTTTGTGTGCTTTGGGTCATTGTCCTGTTGGAAGATGAACTTTCACCCCAGTCTGAGGTCAAGAGCACTCTGAAGCAGGTTTTTATTCAGGATGTCTCTGTACATTGCTGCATTCACCTTTCCCTCTATCCTGACTAGTCTTCCAGTTCCTGCTGCTGAAAAACATCCCCACAGCAGGATGCTGCCACTGTGCTCAATGGAACTTTCAGAGCAGCAGAAATTAAATTTCCTCAGACTTGTGCCTCGAGACAATTCTGTCTCGGAGGTCTACAGACAATTCCTTTGTCTTCATGCTTGGTTTGTGCTTTGACATGCACTATCGACCCTGGGACCTTATATAGATAGGTGTATGCCTTTTCAAATAATGTCCAATCAACTGAATTTAACACAGGTGAAATCCAATTAAGCTGCTGAAACATCTCAAGAATGCTCAGTGGAAACAGAATGTACCTGAGCTCAATTTAGAACTTCACGGCAAAGGCTGTGAATACTTCTGTACATGTGATTTTTCAGGTTTTTATTTTTAATAAATTTGCAACAATTTCAACAAATCTTTTTTTACATTGTCATTACGGGGTATTGTGTGCAGAATTCAGAGGAAATAAATGAATTTAATCCATTTTGGAATAAGGCTGTAACATTAAAAAAATGTGCCAAAAGTGAAGTGCTATGCTTTCCGGATGCACTGTATTTTTGTTAACAAGAATATGTAAAATATAATCTATAGAAAATATTCTATGAACAATATTTCGAAAGTACAATCTAGCCTAGTATTTTGATAACACAATGATATGTTGCATTTGGATGTTCTCTTCTTGTTTGTTTTATGAACGATTTATTTTTCTTGTAACATTCCAATATATTATTTTTGAAAGGTTATGTGCAGGAGAATTGACTGTTTTTCTCAACAATGATATTTTTCTTGGCGACACAGTTGCTCAGTGGTTAGCACTGTCACCTCACAGCAAGAAGGTCGCTGGTTTGAGTTGCTCTGGTTGCTCTGGTTTCCCCCACAGTCCAAAGACATGCACTATAGATGAATTAGATGAACTAAATTGGCCCTAGTGTATGAGTGTGAATGTAAGAGTGTATGGGTGTTTCCCAGTACCGGGTTGCGGCTGGAAGGGCCCTGATGAATAAAGGGATAAGCCAAAGGAAGATGAATGAATAAATAAATTATCTTTTTCTTCGTTTATGTGATAATTTTTGGGATATTTAATTCTAGCGTTTCGGGAATATGTTATGGTAAGGTTACTTTAAAATGTTGTGTTTATCATTATGTTTATCAATTTCTTGTTGCTTGTGTTCTTTTTTTTAACATTAGGTTAAAAAAGCAAATAGATAGCTGAAAAAACATCAGTACTTTTGGATGTTACAAGTGCGCCTAAAGTTATACATGTGTACTAATTACTTTCTGCCAGTGAGATTGGTTGAGCTCAAGTGCATCAATTAAATAGCAAATGAGAAGCGTCTTGAAGGGGGCGGGGCATATTAGATACTAGAGAGCATTTGATTGGTCAAGATTTGATGAGAAACTGAAGAATGAGGTGACATGAACAAAACCATTGATCCATCTAGATGGAATTGACAAACTACAAGCTTTACATCAGTTTTTATCTCCTAAACATGAATTTTGTCACTGTTTTGGAGGAGGCTAACTTATAGATATCTTAAAAACTAACAATACTAACATCTTAATTACATGAAAATGTTTTCTCATATTTATGTTGCTAGTTTTTTGAACATTGTGATTGAACATTTTTACAGCTGAAGTAAAAAAAGCAACATTTTACATATTGTAATGACTGAAACTATACATGTGCTATGAAAGGTCGACTCTGGTCCATTCACAAGGCTTCATAAGTCTTTGAAGCGAGAACAAAAGTCTTTGGGCTTTCACTTTTGATCAAAATCTGGATGTCAAAACCTGAGCTTGAATAACCTTCCAAACTTTACGCCCCAAAAAAAGTTTCATCCAAGTCCCTTCAAGTTGGCTCAGGGCCACAAAACCAGCAAACGTCTGTCCCTCTAGACTCTCGGGAATAAACTGCATAAGCAAACAGGGAATAAAATAATTTATTGTTTAGCACATCAAAGGCAAAGTGGAGAGAAACCGAAAATGAGAAAGAAGAGAGGAGAAGAAGCGAGACATGCTTTGAAAGCACACGTTTCTGCTTATGCAGCATGTAAAGCGCAGCTCCTCGTCCACGCGGCCCTTCAGATCAGAGCCAAAGTCCTAGTTATTTATGGTGCAGTGAGAAACAATAATGTCTCAGATGCACTCGCCCGATTTAAACAGACAGTCGAGATCACGATCTTTAGCTATTATTGCCTGATATTCTCCGCAAATAAAACATTTGCAGCATGATCAAGTGCAAACTTTCCATGTGGGTTGCGATTCTTTTTATCAAAACCTACTGTATGCTGCAAAAAAAGTGTATCTTGTTACTCTTAAGTAGGGCTGGGCCGATAAAGGATATTATATCGAATCACAATAAAATGTATGTCAATAACAGTTATAAGCTCTGCATTTTTTACTCTGTATTGATCTAAGTGCCAATCACACAGCAGAAATGTGCAACAATATGAACCAAAAATGGTTAATATTACAGATGTACCGAATTTTCGGCCACTAAAAATTTATTGACTGAAAATGTTATGCCATTTAATGGACCCTCTACTTTTTGTGGCTTCAGTCATTTTTGGGGTACTCTTTTAAATCTGGATGCATTAACAACTTATATCAAAATATATATCTTTATCATTCAATATGGAAAATAATTATTGAGTATCATTTTTGCCATATCGCCCAGGCCTACTCTTAAGTACTAATTCAACTTTATCTGACTTAATTGTTGTGAGTGCACTCTTAAATATAAAGGTTAAAAAAGGTCGTTTTTTACAGCAATACCATAGAACAGGGGTGTCCAAACTCGGTTCTGGAGAGCCAGTGTCCTGCTGAGTTTAGCTCCAACTTGCTTCAACACACCTGCCAGGAAGTTTCTAGCATATCTAGTACGTCTGATTAACTAGTTCAGGTGTGTTTGATTAGGGTTGGAGCTAAACTCTCCAGGACACTGGCCCTCCAGGACAGAGTTTGGACATCCCTGCCATAGAACAACCATTTTGGTTCCCCAAAGAACCATTTTCTGAAAGGATCTCAATTACTTTAAGAGAGAAAGTTTGCACTTGTCAGTAACTGATTTGGAATGTCGAAGTAGTTACCCTCTAGAAATATGTGTGTGTCTATGTACTGGTTTTGTTGGTTTACAAGGACAGTTTTCGGTATGAGTACATGAGTATGACCTACACTGTAAATAATATCTGTTATTTAACAGTTTCCGTATTTTGTGATTCAGTGTTTTCCATTTATTTACAGTTGTGAATTGCATTATGGAACTTTGATCTCTGCTCTGTCGGCTTTTGATGTTGGAAATTCAACTCTACAGTTTAACAAAGTGACTTTAAAATAATATAATGTATCAGAAATAATATATAGACAAATGACTTTGTAAAATAACAGAAAATGCACTGGCAGTTTATTAAGGGTTTTGCAGTTAATATACAACACCAACTCAAATTTAAACTATTAAAAATGTTAATAAAAGTCTCTTTTTCAAACATTCCAGGTTAAAAGTTGCTGGAGGAAAGATCAAGGTCCCATAATGCAATTCAAAAGCATAAATAAACGGGGAAATATACAAAAAAAAAAAAAAACATGAATCATAAAATACGGAAAACTGCTCATTTACAGATATTTTTTAGTGTAGTTGTGCTATAGTAAGGTGGTTTATAAGGACATATCTGAAGTCCTTGTAATTCAAAACACTTTAAAATCCTACTTAATGTCTTTTGACGTTCTAATTTTGCCAGCGGTTTCCTGTGAGGGTTGGGATTAGGGTTAAGGGTGGGAAAGGGCTATATGATAAACTGTTTTTACTCTATAATATATATTACGCCTATGGATAGTCCCTGTAAACCACCAATACCAAAGCGTGTTTGTACTGTATGCTAGATTTGGTGGTTTACAAGGCTTACAAATTTATATAATTACATATGACCTAGGTATTGCAATGTTAAGGTGGTTTATGAGTACATACCCTGTGTTCTCATTATTCAAAACTGTTAAGAAATCATACTTATCAGGGTCTTTTCACATTCAAAATTTGCCACAGGTTTCCTGTGAGTGTTAGGGATAGGGGTAGGATAAGACGACATAATAAGCAGTTTATGGAATACAAGTTATAGTCAGTACACCTGCTTCCTATACACAGAGTATGCAGGTTGCATAGGGCACCAACTCTGAAAAGGGGCCACATCTCGGTTACTCAAAAAAAATATATTAATATTTATTTAGCAATATTAACATAAACTGAGTGTAAATAAAAATATATTGATAAATACATTTAAAAAATGAATTTTATGGTGAACACAAATAATGTGACATAATTTTTTCCGCACACTTCGGCTCCAACACTTACAGTATGTTTGCGGCTGCTAGAAGCATGTGATTATAACTGATGCAAGTTGCAACTCTATAACCGAGAAAAGACAACAGCAGTCTGGAGCTGAAAAAAGGAAAAAAGTACAAGATGAATCATATGCATCAACTTCAGGTAACTTAAGTTGTTCAAGTAAATTAGTGAGGCTAATTAACATTTAACTTCACCACAACTTGACCAAATCTGCCTGATTTGTTGTTGTTTACATTCAGTTTTTTTGCTTTGCTGCTATGCATTGTGTTTGAACAAGGACAACAAACTATTAACTATATACCTAACTATAAATAAGCAAATAATCAGTAGTTAATTGAGCTAAATGTCTTAGTTATTGATTTAACTAATGGTTAATGGTTTGTTAATAGCGTGAATGCTACATTAAAATAAAGCGTGACCAAATATAAAGAGTTTTATCAATATTAATAAAAAAATAATAATAAAGTGTCATGCTTGGGGATGTCTGAGAATTTCATTTATGGTTATTTACCATATATACACTATATAAACCATATATAATATTTAAATTAAACATAAACCAGCTACCATATTTTTATTGTACCATTTTTTTTTAAATCTGTCAAAATAACAGTGTACTTTTAAACAAAATAACAGTGTAATTTTTACAGTGTACTTAAAGCATTTATAGAACATAGTCTATGCATTTGCATGGCTTTCGCATTATTAGATTATTATGTGTAATCATTGTATGATTGTGCATGTAAACACAACACAATCATTAATTTGCAACCCTCCCTCTGGCTTACACTGCAGAGATCACACATGTCAGTAAACACTCAAGCGGATATTTCCTTTGTATCTCTAATCAAATTCCAGCACATTGAAAATCAGCGAGAGATGACTGCGCATGTTTGTCAGATTGGGAGACCATATGGTGCGCTACTTTCCTTCTGCGCTCTTCCCCACCTATCAGAAACAAGGTTTTCAGGCTCTGTAACCCATTTAGGTGTTGCAGGGTCTACCTTAGAGACTGGCATCAAACTGAGAAACGTGGAGTCTCTAGAGGAGGTGAACTCGAACAGATGAGCACTGCATCAACCTGCTGTACTGACAATACAGCACATCCACTCGCCGGCTATGGCCATTATCACAATGAAACATGACACAGACTGAAGGAAACACATGCACTGTTTGGTGTTCTCCACTCTGGCAGTCGCAAATTGATCAGTGCACTCGCAGCAGAATTGCATCACTGGCAATTTGGGGGCCACTAAATCACAAAAAAATGCACTGCCACCCAAACACATTCGGACACTTGAGACACCATTAAAAAATGTAGGAACGTCAAGTGCATTGGCAAAAGGAAATATCAAACCTGTTCAAGCACATGGTGGGAAGATATCATTAATAATGCTTGTTGGTTTCAAATGATAAAATGCTTAATCTTTACAGTTGGGTAAAGTACTTTGACTGGGACTTTGACTAATGCCGAGTTCAGACTGTATGATTTTAGCCCCAATTTAGCCGCCAACAGGTTTTGAGAAATCACTGACAAATGCCTGAAATCACAGGTAAATCGGTGCTAGTTCATGTGAGTAACAATCACACACTATCAAAGACACCATCTGAGAGAATCGCCGATGAGTCGCTGACGCCCGTGAGATATTTGCCATGCTAAATATCTGGACCTGTCGGCAAATCAAAATCATGCCGTGTGAAATGTTTTCTGACTGAAAATAACATAGGTGATTACCTACAGCCAATGTGAGAGCAGCATCCGCTAGTATGGGTACCTGCAGGCCAGCGGGAGGTTGGGGAGAAGTCAAAATGGCTTGTTTTTGGTCTATTTGGACCCAAGAAATTAAGGAAAAACTAGTAGAAATTTGGCATCCCGTGCCTGTTTGATGTGTCATCTGAGAAATACCACAATGAGTCAAAATAGAAAAAAGTTGAGGAGAAATTGCTAATTCCCTTCAAAAGCCAGGTGAGTAAAATGAGTACATTTTCTACCACACTAAAGGAGTCTTTCTAATTATGTAGTTAATAACAAAAGATATAATTTGTGACTTTGCGTTGTTTCCATGTTACTTCTCCCGTGTGTTTGGTTGTGAGACGTAGTTTGTGGACCAAGACAACGTTGTCTGCAATTCTTAAAGTCATGCAATGTGAAACCCTCTGTAGCCAATCCATCCTGCAGCACTGAAAAAAAGATTTACTTTAAAAAATTCTAGTAACAGTTTGCACAAATTTCGAGTAAATTTTACAATCTTACATCAGGTACAATTAACTTGTCAATATCATGTAAAATTTACTTAATTTATTTAGGAGTGTTAGGTTAAACATTAAGTAAAAGTTAATTGATTATCTTTACTTTTGAGTCTTTATTTATTTAAATGAACAGAAGAAACATTGCTTTTATCAATTTAAATAAATCTTATTAGTTATTAACAATAGGCCTTTATACTGTAAACACAAACATATTGACAACACAAAAAAGTGCAACCGTCTAACAATCATATCATTTTTATAGTCATTTATTAATTTGTTTAGTTTATTATTAACTTCACTAAAAGAAACTGGTGGGCACGATGTTTTCAGCACAAGTCTATTCTTGGTTTAATTTTGCCACTCAATGTTCAGTTGTGGCCTGTATTCATTTTTAATGTATTTGATTACCATAAAGGTGTCAGAAAGTTTAACCTGGTGCTGTAAAATCAATCTGCTGCATCTGACACCATTGCTGTGTTGTTAATCTAACGTAAACACACCGATCCTGTAAAAAATATTTAAAGGCTGATGGCTTTTCATTTGCATGTTGTTGTTTTTTACTATTAAATACTATTTATGTCTTCCGTGGCTTATTGTTAAAATTTTAATAGTTTAATCAAATTTATTTGACTTTTGGAAATCACCAGGCGACACCCTGTCGTTGTCCTGCGACCCCCCAGGGGGTGCCAATTCCCACTTAGGGAACCACAGGTCTATACAAATGCTGAAAATAAATGCCTTCAATTTAACATCAGCTTGGGTTTTGTAGTTGCTGCCATTTTGACAAATTTTTGTTTTCTGAAATGGAACAAAATTTAACCAGACTTTTCTCCCAAGACAAACAGAAGTCACAAGGGCTATTTTTTTGGCTTTACCTCAATTTTGAGGACAGAGAGCTTTGAACATTGTATTATTTTACTGAAACAATCAAACAACATTGCCCAATCAGCTGGGATATTGGTAAAGAGCTAATGATGTTTATATATTTTCATTTTCATTCATTTTGTTTTTGGCTTAGTCCCTTTATTATTCAGGGGCCGCCACAGTGGAATGAACCATTCTTATCCAACACGTTTACGCAGCAGATGCCATTCCGGCCGTAACCCAACACTGGGAAACACCCACACACTCTTGCACCCACTACAGCCAATTTATCTTGTTTCATTCACCTGTACCACATGTCTTTGGATTGTGGAGGAAACCGGAGCACTCGGGGGAATCCCACGCAAACACGGGGAGAACATGAAAACTCCACACAAAAACACCAACTGACCCAGCCAGGGCTCAAACCAGCGACCTTCTTACTGTGAGGCAATTATGCTACCCACTGCACCACCGTGCTGCCCCTGTTTATATATATTAATTCATTCATTTTCTTTTCAGCTTAATGCCTTTATTAATCTGGGGTCACCACAGCGGAATGAACCGGCAACTTATACAGCACATGTATTTACGCACGGATGCCCTTCCAGCTGCAACCCATCTCTGGGAAACATCCATACACACTCATTCACACTACGGACAATTTAGCCTACCCAATTCACCTGTACCGCATGTCTTTGGTCTGTGGGGGAAACCGGAGCACTCAGAGGGAACCCACGCGAACGCAGGGAGAACATGTAAACTCTACACAGAAACACCAACTGACCCAGCCAAGGCTCGAACCAGTGACCTTCTTGCTGTGAGGCGACAGCACTACCTACTGCGCCACCGTGTCGCCTTTATATATTCTTTGAAGTATATATATACTGAATATATATGTGTGTGTGTGTGTGTATATATGAAGTCAAAATTATTAGCCCTCTTCTGAATTATTTTTCCTTTTCAAATATTTCCCAAATTATGTTTAACAGAGCAAGGATTTTTTTTCCCACAGTTTTTCCTATTTGTCTATATTTTTTATTTTTATTTTTGCTCAATATTATCAATCCACTATCTATCAATATTATTAGCAATATATATATTTTTGATTGTCTACAGAACAAACGACTGCTATACAATGACTTGCCTAATTACCATAACTTGCCTAATTAACCTAATTAAGCTTTAAAATGCTCTTATTATGTGCTGTCATCATGGCTAAGATAAATTATTAGAAATTAGTTATTAGAAATGAGTTATTAAAACTATCATGCTTAGAAATGTGTTTCTCTCCATTAAACAGAAATTGGGGAAACATTTACAGGAGGGCTACTAATTCAGACTTCAACTGTATATATATTGCAATCAGGTGGTTTAAAATGTTCAAAAATTGCTCCAGAAATCATTAAGAATTAATGCAGAAAATATTACACTATTCATCACAAAGTCATTTCTTGTCAGAATGATGCAACTGTTTTAATATTAAAACTAAACAATGTGACATTTTCTTACACCAACATCCCAATAACAGAAAATGAGATTTCATCGTCTATATATCTGTATATAGATGTCCACTGTCAGTCAGTATTGAGCCAGTGCAGTGTCTTTTGGCTGTAGGGCCGGTGAAGCACGAGGACTGCTAGTACAGAGAGATGTTTCCAGAGGGTGGATATCTGCTTTGAGAAGATAATGAGGAATTATGATCCCAATAGCCATACCATCCACTTTTAATTACCTGTCAGGATTCAGCAGCGACTATGAAGGAGAACGCAAGCCTTAAGCATCAACTACTGTATAACATCCTAGAGAAGATTCCTAGAATCTTGAACTTGCACTATGTACTGTATATATATATTTATATACATGCGCTTCAGAGCTTTGGGAAGGTTTCTCGGCCGTTTTGATGTATTTTTTATTGAAACAAAAAAGTTAAGGTATACACGAGCTAAGGAAAAAGTCAATGTCAAAAATGTCAGTGAAAAAAGGGTAAACGTGTTGATAAAACTTTATTTTAAGGTGTTCTTGTTATTCAAGATATGTGTGCTTATAGTAAACTGTTAACGATTTTTGTAAATTACGCAGTATTTAACTGTAATATGAACTGTATTTTGGGTGGCATGGTGGCTCAGTGGTTAACACTGTAGCCTCACAGCAAGAAGGTCACTGATTTGAGCCCTGGCTGGGCCAGTTGGCGTTTCTGTGTGGAATATGCATGTTCTTCCCATGGCCTGGGTTTCCCCTACAGTACAAACACATGCAGTATTGACCTTATTCTTCAATGCGGAAGTGCGCTCGCTTTTGCGATTGTTTTAGAACTTCCGATTCAGTTGCCTATGGGAGAAATGACTAGGAATAATAAACGGCTGAAAACGGTCAAACTACTCGCTCTACAGCGAGTGTTTGCATGATTATACAGACAAAATAGAATAATATAATAAGAAAACATCAGTTTGCAACATCATGGAGCATAACGGGCTGTTTTTAACCTCTAAAAATGAATGGTGGTAAATGAGACCGGAAGTCTCCTGCCAAAATGATTCAAATGGCTGCGCCCGCTCGTACGCGGAGAATAAGGTGAACTGAATAAGCTAAATTGGTCGTAATGTATTTGTGTGAATGAGAGAGTGTATGGGTGTTTCCCAATGCTGACTTGTGGCTGGAAGGGCATCCACGGTGTACTGGATAAGTTGGCGGTTCATTCCGCTGTGGCGACCCCTGATAAAGAGACTAAGCTAAAGGAAAATGAATGAATGAATGAATGAACTGTATTTTACTGTAGGACACTTATGCAGTATGTTACACTATTTTAAAGTTGCACTGTGAAAATGACTTTATATTTTATGGTAAATATACGCAACAATGTAATTACTTATGCAAGATAAATGGTACTGTAAATGTAAACACAGTAGTTTTGCGGTAAATGATTTACAGTAAATTACTGGAGAACTACTGCCAGTTAGTTACTGTAGATTCTGCAGCAAAATGTTAACAGTCTAATTACAATTAATCATGCATAATTACATGCAAGTAACCCTAAACCTAACCGTTTTTGGGATTTTTGGGACGTGTCAAGCTGTGCATCTATGGATTTGCTCTTCAGTGTTTGGACTTTCAGCAGTCAAAATTAAACCACACTGAACTGAACTGAACTAAACTAAACTGAACTTCAATTCTGAAAATTGGACTGACACTGTTTCAATTTACTATAATCTTCAGAATCAGAATCAGAATAAGTTTTATTGCCAAGTGTGCTTCACACACACAAGGAATTTGTTTTGGCAACAGAAGCTTCCAGTATACATAAAGTGACAAGTGACAACACAAAATTAAATATGAGAAAAGAAAAAGGCGATAATCAATAAACATTAGATGCAGTTAGTCAAAAAGATCTGGATGTTGAATTGTATGTACAGATGTGTTGTAAATATACAGGTTATAAAATGCTGTGTACAATGCGAATGGAGAAAGTATTGCATTGTATATTTTTATAAGGTGCTGTGTACAAGTGCGTATGAGAAAGTATTGCACGTTTATTGCCCAGTAGGGGAATATTTAACTGTTCATGAGGTAGATGGCCTGAGGAAAGAAACTTTTCCTGTGTCTGGCTGTTTTTGTGCTTGGTGCTCTGTAGCGACAACAGCTCGAACAGGTAGTGTGCTGGGTGCGAGGCATCCAGAGTGATTTTGCGAGACCTTTTACTCACTCTGAAAGAGTACAGTTCTTGAAGTGTAGGATGGGTAGTGCCAGTGATTCTTTCAGCAGTCCGGACTATATTAAGTTGCTTTGAAGCAATCTACATTGTAACAGCGCTATAGAAATAAAGATGAAATTTAATTGAATAGAAAATGAGACAGAAATATTAAGAAAACTAAACTGTAATAATTCAGTGTAAAAATCTGCCTCTATTTTCTCATGCACAGTACATGAACACACTGTAAATATTCAGTATATTCACACACATATAAGTGTGGGGTCAGTAAGAATAAAAAATATCAATTTTATTCAGCGGTGATGTATAAAATTGATCAAAAATGATTCATTCACACACATACACTACGGAAAATTTTAGCTTACCCAATTCACCTATACCACATGTTTTTGGACTTGTGGGGGAAACCGGAGCACCCGGAGGAAACCTACGTGAACACGAGGAGAACATGCAAACTCCACACAGAAATGCAAACTGACCCAGCCGGGGCTCGAACCAGCGACCTTTTACTGTGAGGCAATAGTTCTACCTACTGCGCCACCATGGTGTCCTAATTCTTCATAATACTTAGGTAAAACTTCAGCTCTGCAAGATCTTGGCAGCTGATGAAGATCAACAAAGTACTACAAAAACAAAGTTGCGATTGTTTATGACCTCTTTATGTTCTGTGCACATTCTCCCCAAACTCATCTGCAGCACAGAGTGTAGAAGAGTAAAATGCGGAGGGAGCACAGAGGGAGGGAAGACGCTCTGGCAGAGGAGCTGAGCTGTGATGGATTCGGTCCAGGGTTTTCCCTCCTCCAAACACAGCTCTTTGATTTAGGGGATGTGGACGTGACTTCATATTTATTAACTGTGATGAGGGTCCATATGGCTGAGTGCATGTGTCATGAATAGTTGAGGGAAAATTCAGCAGGCCAAATGAATCAAAGCAGGGATGACTACTTCACTGAGGTACCACAGAAAAGTAATTACGGAAAGTTATTATGAAGTTTTTTAAGTGGAAACCTTCCAAGAATGTTTGACATTCTTTCTGTTACAACTATGTGAACATTCATGTACAAAATGTACCAACAGTTTTTTGAGCATGCTGTTCAAATAATGTTTTTCTTAACATTCAAAATAATAAAAATAAAAAAATATCCAATAATGATGTTCTATATAATGTTTTAATAATCATTATATTAAAAAAGTTCAAGAACAAAAAAAATCAAAAGGATATAACATGAACAACGTTATGATACCAAAAATCAATAACATCACATGAGAATTTTAAAGTGATGGTTTAACACAACATTAATATTACTAATTCGTCATAATACTTAGGTAAAACTCCAGCTCAGCTTATATATCAGCAATTGACCTCCATATTTAAAGAATTATCGATTATCGATATTGGTCAAAAATTCCGTATACTGATCGATAACCGATAGCACAATTTCAAACACAATTTCACATGAAATTGAAATTGTTAAATTTTGGATAACCGATAATTGTATTATTGTTTATTGATATCAGTCAAAGTATCCATATTGGTATACTGTATGAAAAGTTTCACCTACAAAGGTGTTTACAGTCTAAACTAATTCTTCCTTAATTCTTCTAATATTTCTTCCATATTTAAAGAGCTGTTGGTTATTGATATCGGTCATTGATATTTTGACCAACGAATAATGCAATTCCAAATACAATTTCACATGAAATTTAAATTGTTACATTTTTCATAACCAATAATTGTATTATTGTTTATCAATATTGGTCAATATATCCATATCGGTATATGGAATTTTTGTACTACAAAGGTGTTTATAGTCTAAAATAATTCTTCATAATACTTAGGTAAAGCTCCAGCTCAGCTTACATATAAGCAATTGGCCTCCATATTTAAAGAGTTATCGATATCGGTCAAAAATTCCATATACCGATCGATAACCGATAATACAATTTCACATGAAATTGAAATTGTTACATTTTTGATAACTGATAATTGTATTGTTGATTATCGATTTCGGTTAAAATATCCATATTGTTATATAGAACTTTTGACCTACAAAGGTGTTTGTGTACAAAGGTCTAATGAATAATACAATTCCAAATACAATTTCACATGAAACTGAAATTGTTACATTTTTGATAACCAATAATTGTATTATCGGTTATCAATATTGGTCAATATATCCATATCGGTATATGGAATTTTTATACTACAAATGTGTTTGTAGTCTAAACTAATTCTGCATAATACTTAGGTAAAGCTCCAGCTCAGCTTATACAGTATATCAGCAATTGGCCTCCATATTAAAAGAGTTATCGATCACCAATAATAATAACCAAAAATACAATTTCAAATACAATTTCACATGAAATTAAAATTGTTACATTTTTGATAACCGATAACTGTATTATCGGTTATCGATATCGATCAATATATCCATATATGACATTTTTCACCTACAAAGGTGTTTGTAGTCTTAACTAATTCTTCATAATACTTAGGTAAAGCTCTAGCTCAGCTTATATATCACCAATTGACCTTAATATTTAAAGAGTTGTCAGTTATTGATTAAAATTCCATATACCCATATAGACATTTTGACCAATATCTATAATGAATAATACAATTCCAAATGCAATTTCACATAAGAGTGGTTGAGCTCAAGTGTATCAAATGAAAAACAAATAAAGGGGCCCGAGCATGTCAGATAGAGAGCATTTGATTGGTTATGATTTGATGAGAAACTGCAGTATGAGTTGACGTGAATAAAATCGTTGATCCATTTAGGTGGACGTGACAAACTTTATGTCACTTTATGTCATAAAAATGTTTATATCTGTTTTATATTTTCTAAAAGCAAATTTTCTCACTGTTTTGGAGCAGACTAACTTATAGATATCTTAAGAAGAAACAATACTAACACTAACATCTAAAAAGCTTGATTTTAATTTCATAGGACCTTTAGAGTGCTGACCCCCTTAATTAATTCTTGTATGGGGGACATCTTGTTTTGATGTTCTTCTTGGGAAATCAAGCATTAATTAAGGGGGTTAATGCCTCCCAAACCCTCCTTTAATTTGCACCCTGGTCCTTCTTATTATTTTTTTTCACTTACTTTATATCTGTCTTGGACTTTTTTGTTTGTTTGTTTATCTTTATGAATCTCTTATGCAAAAAGCAGCAACACATTAATTACCCCTGAAGCACTTTTTGTTTGATTCTGAATCATAACATTAAGCTCTGAAATCCAGAATGTTTTCTCCCAATGTAAAAAAAACAACAACCAAATAACAAAACATAAGCGCATTCCATAAATGTCTTTCCAAGACCCTTTTGTCCAAACGCTTTGAATACTAAACCTTAACCCCTAAACTAAAGCTGCGGGAACGTTCTCTGTCAGTTGTGTAGTAGATTTACATTATGAGGCGTCTCTGCTGGCTGAGACTTTAGGTAAGTAGGGGGTCTGTGGGTCGGATAAGGTTGACAAACCTTGTATTATGTGATTATACTCAAGCTCCCGCACAGCCCGAAGTCTCTTCCTCCAAAGAAAAGTAAAACCAGCAGTGCGTGAATCCCTGCACAGAACATGTAGCTCAGACCTGTCTTTGTAGGCTTGGGAATCACAGACTGACACGGCCTTGTACAATGTATTTTAACCAGTCTATTATTTATTCAGGTGGAAACCGATTCTGTCAGGGGGGGGGGCTCTGTTTAAAAGGACCCTGGAGCTGGACTATGAGATTAAGAAGCTCTGAATTAAAAACTGAAATTAGAAAGTGAGCAGTCGGAACATCAGAGGTCATGTGCTTATTAAATCAAGCAATGTTTTAGTCTGAAGGGTAATGCTTAGGGCCGTTTTTCTTTCATCAGAGAGAAAATCAATAGAACGTATGCTGATACTTCAAGCAGGTCTCTGAATGAAATAAACATATTTTTTAGATGCTAGCGAAGTCTTTAGCCTTCTTGTTAGAGCAACTGACTCACATACAAAGAATCACTGGTTCGATCACAGCTCAGAATAGGTTGGGTGCACTAGGACCGGTAAGTTACACTTGAGGGCTCGTCCAGGATGGGAGTGAGGTTTAGGAAGGTGAGTGTAACCTAGGCCAGCTAGCAAAACGCTATGCTGTTAAACCTCACTCCTCTGACCTCAAAAGGTGCTTTGGCGACAGATGTTAGAGGCCATGGTCTTTAGCCTCCTTGTTAGAGCAACCGACTCCCATACAAAGAATCACTTGTTTGATGCCAGCTCAGAGTGGGTTGGGTGCAGTAGGACTGGTAGGTTACATTTGGGGGCTCGTCCGGGATGGGAGTGAGGTTTAGGAAGGTGAGTGTAATGGAGGCCAGCTAGCAAAGTGCTATGCAGTTAAACCTCACTCCTCTGACCTCAAAAGGTGCTTTAGCAACAGATGTTAGAGGCCATGGTCTTTAGCCTCCTTGTTAAAGCAACCGACTCCCATACAAAGAATCCCCGGTTCGATCCCAGCTCAGAGCGAGTTGGGTACAGTAGGACCGGTAGGTTACACTTGAGGGCTCGTCCAGGATTGGAGTGAGGTTTAGGGGGGTGAGTGTAATGGAGGCCAGGTAGCAAAGTGACTTGCAGGTAAACCTCACTCCTCTGACCTCAAAAGGTGCTTTAGCAACAGATGCTAGAGGCCATGGTCTTTAGCCTCCATGTTAGAGCAACCGACTCCTTTACAAAGAATCGCTTGTTTGATGCCAGCTTAGAGCGGGTTGGGTAGAGTAGGACCGGTGGGTTACACGGGGGGGCTCCTCCCAGATGGGAGTGAGGTTTGGGGGGGGTTAGTTTAATGAAGGCCAGCTAGTGAAGTGCTGTGCAGGTAAGCCTCACTCCTCTGACCTCAAACAGTGCTTTAGCGACAGATACTAGAGGCCATGGTCTTTAGCCTTCTTGTTAAAGCAACTGACTCCCAGACAAAGAATCCCTTGTTTGATGCCAGCTCAAAGTGGGTTGGGTGCAGTAGGACTGGTATGTTACATTTGGGGGCTCGTCCGGGATGGGAGTGAGGTTTAGGATGGTGAGTGTAATGGAGGCCAGCTAGCAAAGTGCTATGCAGTTAAACCTCACTCCTCTGACCTCAAAAGTTGCTTTAGCAACAGATGTTAGAGGCCATGGTCTTTAGCCTTCTTATTAGAGCAATCGACTCCCATACAAAAAAAATTGCCGGTTTGATCACAGCTCAGAGTGGGTTGGGTACAGTAGGACTGGTGGGTTACACGTGGGTGCTCCTTTGAGATGGGAGTGAGGTTTAGCGGGGTGAATGTAACGGAGGCCAGCTAGCGAAATGCTATGCAGTTAAACCTCACTCCTCTGACCTCAAAAGGTGCTCTAGCGACAGATGTTAGAGGCCATGTCCATTAGCCTCCTTGTTAGAGCAACCGACTCCCATACAAAGAATCGCTTGTTTGATCCCAGCTCAGAGTGGGTTGGATGCAGTAGGACTGGTAGGTTACACTTGGGGGCTTGTCCGGGATGGGAGTGAGGTTTAGGGGGGTGAGTGTAAACGAGGCCAGCTATCGAAATCCTATGCAGGTACACCTCACTCCTCTGACCTCAAAAGATGTTTTAGCAACAGATGCTAGAGGCCATGGTCTTTAGCCTCCTTGCTAGAGCAACCGACTTCCATACAAAGAATCGCCTGTTAGATCAGAGCATAAAGCGGATTAGGTGCAGTAGTACCGGTGGGTTACACGTGGGGGCTCATCTGGGATACATTACTCTCAGTATGATAGTCTTAAGATTATCTATAACTAGTGTGCTCAAAAACAGTGACAAAATTTGTGTTTAGAAAATTTAAAACTGATATTAACATCCAACGCTTTCAGTTTGTCACTTCTGCCTAAATCGGTCAATTATTTTATTCATGTCGCCTCATACTTCAGTTTCTCATCAAATCTTGACCAATCAAATGCTCTCTAGTATCTGACATGCCCCGCCCCCTTCAAGACGCTTCCCATTTGCTTTTCATTTGATGTGCTCAAGCTCAACCACTCTCACTGGCAGAGCTGTGATAAAACCAAATGCTATTGGCTGTTTTTTAAAGGGGAGGAGCTACTGTATGCCCCACCCTGTGTTTATTTTTCAGTTGAGATTACATTAAACATCGAATTAAAAATGCACATTTCAAAGCACTTGAAAAGGTCCCATGAAAAAAAAAAAAGTTTTTTAGATGTTAGTCTCAATATGTTAGTTTTAAGGACATCTATAAGCTAACGTGCTCCAAAACAATGGAAGACATAAACATCTAAAGCTTGCAGTTTGTCACTTGCGCCTAAATCGATTAGTGATTATTTTAATAACATCACCTCATACTTCAGTTTCTTATCAAATCTTGACCAATCAAATGCTCTTTAGTATCTGACATGCCCCGCCCTCTTTTAGGTTTTTCATCTCAGCCACTTTCATTAGCAGAGCTGTGATAAAAAGCTATTAGTTGTTGTTTTAAAAGAGGAGGCACTACTATTTGTCCCACCCTGTCTTTATGTTTCAATTGAGATTATATCAAACATCGAATAAAAATGAACATTTCAAAGCACTTCACTGAACCTTATAATATATATGGTCAGTTCTAAACAAAGAGAGTTTGTACCAACCCACAAGAAAAAACATACTTAGTAATTTAAAATTAATATGATAGTGTTTTTGAACCATACTACAGTGATGTGTGTTATACAGTATATATTATATTAAATACAGCACTTTGCTAATGATTTCTACAGCCTTCTGTGGTATTAACTATAGTGAACTGATAAACTGTGGTGTATCATATAGTAAAAAATGTTGAAAAATACAGTATTGGGTGATTTGTTTGTATTACTATAGTTGGTGTGTTACCATAGCAACTAAAAAATTAACACAACAAATTAGTTCAAGTACTTTAGCATGGTTCAAAAACACTACAGTATATATTATAAATTACTATAATATCTTTTCTGATAGTGACATACTGTGAATGATTAATCTCTCAGCTATATTTGTTATACAGAGTGAACTAAGTTTAATAACTATGAAACCAATTCCCACTATTTCTTTCGTGTAGCTGAATAGTATTGCAGTAGCAACACCAAGGCCAAAGATTTACATAAAAGGAACAAAAAGTTGCATGTACTTTAAATCCAGTGAATATCACTTTGGGCATAAATGCATATGGCAGTGGCAAGGCCAGAAATGTTAAAGTGAGCAGACCTTGGTGAAACAGACTATACCTCAGTGCCTACTCACTAACTAAATTGCATCATTTCAATGCATGAGATCAAAATAGGAATGAATAATTCAACAGCATTATAATTTTGTATCAACTGAACAAGAAACATGTTAAAAAATATGGATAAACTGTAGCAATGTGATTTTATTCAATATTTGCTGTGGTTAAACATTGTACTGTAGCTAACATTCAGTCTTGCGTCACATTTTTTTTTAAACAATCTCAAATAGGAGAATACAGCAAGCGTTATTTAAGGCAGAGTACCAACAGCATACTCATTCAGCTTGTCATGTTCAAAAAATGTTGAAATCATTTAACCCCTCTGGGGTTACTTTGCTGGTGGGTAAAACTGACCCCAAGGCAATTATTGTACTCTGAAAGTGTACAGTCTTCATGGAAATTCATTTATTGATTGATTGATTGATTGATTGATTCATTCATTCATTCATTCATTTTCCTTCGGCTTTCACTTTCCTTCCCTAGTCTCTATTTCAGAGGTCACCACAATGAAATAAACCGCCAACTATTCCAGCATATGTTTTACGCAGAGGATGCCCTTCCAGCCGCAACCCAGTACTGGGAAACACCCATACACACTCATTCACGCACACACTCATACACTACAGACAATTTAGTTTATTCAGTTCACTTATAGCACCTGTTTTTGGACTGTGGGAAACACTGGACCACCCAGAGGAAACCAACGCGAACACGGGGAGAACATGCAAACTACACACAGAAATGCCAACTGACCAGGCTGAGGCTCAAACCAGTGACCTTCTTGCCGTGAGGCGAGAGCGATACCCACTGCGCCACTGTGCTGCCCTACCCCTCTTCATAAAAATATAAAAAAATTGAAAATGGTCATTTTTTTCCTAATGCTGGGGTCATTTTTACAAAAACTTCACGATAAAAAAAATCATTATTTAGTTTTTATACTTCTGTTTAAATGTTCATGAGAAAGTAAACAGGAAGGTAAAGCTTTGATTTGGCTCAGAGATTAATCCAAATGAAACTGCAAACACGATTGAGCAAAGCTGCGATTGTCATGCACATCTTTTCAGCGAAGCACAGTTCTGCGATCAGTAGTAAATCTCCATTTGAAGGCCAGAGGGCACTCTCACACAGAAACTCCAAACACCCAAGAAGAAGAAACCCAGTAAAATTCCTGCAGCATTGCATTATATTCAGAAGGTTAAACTGCATTCATTGATTCAATGAGACTAATAACCATCTCACAGAAATATTTATTTCAAACACTCAACTGAAGTTATGAAGTGAGTTTGGAGTAAAAACATGTTATCATATGTGGTATCAACATTTACTAGACAAAGCAATGGTTCAGAGAAGCTATGCAAACAGCTGTCATTATCACAATGTCATTACCATATGATCGATTTTATTTTTTAACATCATTTTGCACAGCTTGTCAGTGTACTATGACTTTATGTAGTAAACACTGTGCCATCTGAAAGCACATGCTGGAGATTTACTACAACCACTGATGCAAAGCAGGATGAATCCATGCTTCCATCTTGTTTATGTCAAATTTCGACCCTACAGTGTAAATGTTGCAGCTGAAATTGAGGGTCATCAGACCAGTTAGACAACCAGACAAGTGGTTATTTCTGGATACTTCCTGCCTGAGCACCCAAAGGAAACACACATGAACACAGTGAGAAAATGCCAACTGGCCCAGCCATCATTTGAATCAGTGAGTTGTTAATTGCTCACAAATGTCAGTCCAAATCAAAAATTAATTGTTCAGTGCAATTTGTGAGCCAACTTAGCAGGTTAACTGAAAAAAATCAGCTTGATCATATATTAAACACCACCACATACCATCTACCACTGGACATAGCTGAATGAATACTTACTTGCATAAATGAGGGGTTAAACAGATATAATAACTACAGTGATTCAAATATTACACACATTTGTGGAAAAACTGTCATAATTACTGTGACGTGTTAAAGGGACAGTTCACCCAAAACTGAAAATACTGTCATCATTTATTCACCATTTAATTGTCGCAAACACATTTGAGTTTCCTTCTGTTGAACACAAATTAAAACTGTAACATTTTTTCTACTATCTTCTTTTATGTTCAACAGCAAAGGTTTGAAACCACTTGAGGGTGAGTAAATACTGAGTTAATTGCGATTTTTTTTTGGTGAACTATCCCTTTAAATTTCTCCTGATTATCAATGCAGTAATTGCTTTTTCCTGTCATTCCAACTCAACATCCTGTGTCAGCTCAAATCAAGTTCCAGCTCATGAACCGAATGGAGGCCAATCCTGAATTGTGTCCAAGCCTGTCAAAGGAGGTGAAATGTCATGCATAAGGTCAGCACTGATGTGATGAAGGCAAAGGTCAACACAAGCAGGATTCTTGGAAACTGGGTCGACTGGCTCGTAGTCAAAAAACACAAATCCCAACACCACACGCATACACAAGCGTGCATGCATTAAATGCTCTATTAAGAGATAATCAGCATAATGGCTACATTTATAAAGCCCAAATCCACTCTCAGAATGCCCAGCACATTGGCTATTATTGTGTTAATGAGAACACCTCTGAGCTGCCCAGAATAAGCGATTATCAAACGCATCCATCCAGCCGGCATTACATCAGACATCTGTAGATTATAGCCATCTAATCTTCATGAAAATATTTCAAAAAAGGGCAGAGCCGTGGCAAGACAATTACATTGATCTGTTTTCATCTTCCAGAATCTCAGTGACTGAAGGGTTTTGAAACAGCTAAAGACCTGTATAATTTTATCCTCTGGTTTAGTCTCTTATTTAATAAGTGCATCTCAAATGGAAGAATAACTGAGCAGTGTTTACTCTTTATTAACAGACACCAACCAAGCAAACCAACAAACCAACCAAACCAATCCAAACCAAACAAGGAAATCAAACCAAACCAAGAAAACCAAAGCAAAGCAAACCAATCCAATCCAATCAACTAACCAACCAACCAAACAAACAAATCAACCAACCAACCAACCAACCAACACACAGATGAACCAACCAAACCAACCAAATCGAACAAACCAACCAACCAACCACACCAAACCAACCAACCCAGACCAGACCAGACTGACCAAACCAAACCAAACCAAATTAAAATGAACCAACCCAATTAATCATTCAAACCGACCAAACCAACTAACCAAACCAAACAAATCAACCAAACAACCCAAAACTAAACAAAAACCAACCAAACCAACCAACAAAGCAAAGCTAACCAAACCAAGCAAACCAAACCCATCAACTAACCAACCAACCAAACCAACCCAAACCAACTAGCAAAACAAACAAATCAACAGACCAACCGACCCACCAACGAACCAACCAAACCGAAACAACCAAACCAAACCAAACCAACCAAGCCAAGCCAAACCAAACCAAACCAAACCAAACCAAAATGAACCAACCCAATTAATCAATCAAACCCACCAAACCAAACCAACCAACCAACCAACCAACCAAACAAACAAACAAACAAACAACTAAATCAACCAAACAAACCAAACCATACTGACCAAACTAAACCAATCAACCAAACCAACGAAGCCAAACCAAACCAACCCAAAACAAACCAAAATGAACCAACCCAATTAATTAAATCAAACCCACCAAACCAAACAAACATTACATTACATTACATTACAAACCAAACCTAACCAACCAAACAAACAAATCAACCTACCAAATGACGCACTGACAAACCAACCAAACCAAACCAAACCAAAGCAAACCAACCCAAAGCAAACCAAATCAAACCAACCAACCAATCCAAACCAAACCAATCAAATCAACCAACCAAACCAAATCAACCAACCAAACCAAATCACCAACCAAACCAAACCAACCCAACAAAATCAACCAACCAAACCAAACCAAACCAACAAAATCAACCAACCAAACCAAATAAAATAAAATCAACCAACCAAACAAACAAATCAACCTACCAAACGACCCACTGACAAACCAACCAAACCAAACCAAACAAACAAACAAATCAACCTACCAAATGACCCACTGACAAACCAACCAAACCAAACTAAATTAAACCAAAGCAAACCAACCCAGAGCAAACCAAATCAAATCAACCTACCAACCAACCAACCAAACCAAACCAAACCAATCCAATCCAATCAAATAAAATCAACCAACCAACCAAACCAAACCAACCAAACAAACAAATCAACCTACCAAATGACCCACTGACAAACCAACCAAACCAAACCAAAGCAAACCAACCCAGAGCAAACCAAATCAAACCAACCAACCAACCCAAACCAAGCCAAACCAAACCAAACCAAACCAAACCAAACCAAACCAAACCAAACCAATCCAACCCAATCCAATCCAATCCAATCCAATCAACCAACCAACCAAACCAAATCACCAACCAAACCAAAACAAACCAACAAAATCAATCAACCAAACCAAACCAACAAAATCAACCAAGCAAACCAAGCCAACAAAATCAACCAACCAAACCAAACCAAACCAACAAAATCAACCAACCAAACCAAACCAAACCAACAAAATCAACCAACCAAACCAAACCAAACCAATTAAAATAACCAACCAAACCAAACCAACAAAATCAACCAACCAAACCAAACCAACAAAATCAACCAACCAAACCAAACCAAACCAACAAAATCAATCAACCAAACCAAACCAACAAAATCAATCAACCAAACCAAACCAACAAAATCAACCAAGCAAACCAAGCCAACAAAATCAACCAACCAAACCAAACCAAACCAACAAAATCAACCAACCAAACCAAACCAAACCAATTAAATCAACCAACCAAACCAAACCAACAAAATCAACCAACCAAACCAAAACAAATCAAATCAAATCAAATCAAATCAAATCAAATCAATCAAATCAAATCAAATCAAATCAAATCAAATCAACCAACCAAACAAACAAACAAATCAACCAACCAACCAACCAAACCAAACCAAATCAAATCAAATCAAATCAAATCAAATCAAATCAAATCAAATCAAATCAAATAACCAACCAACCAAACAAAAAACAAATCAACCTACCAAATGATCCACTGACAAACCAACCCAACCAAACCAAATCAACCAACCTAAACCAAACCAAATCAACCAACCTAAACCAAACCAAATCAACCAACCAAACCAATCAAAACCAACAAAATCAACCACCCAACCAACCAACCAATCAAATCAAATAACCAACCAACCAAACAAACAAATCAACCTACCAAACGACCCACTGACAAACCAAATCAACCAACCAAACCAAACAAAACCAACAAAATCAACCAACCAACCAATCAAATCAAATCAAATCAAATCAAATCAAATCAACCAACCAACCAACCAAACAAACAAACAAACAAACAAACAAATCAACCAACCAACCAACCAAACAAACAAACAAACAACCAACCAAACAAACAAACAAACAAACAAACAAACAAACAAACAAACAAACCAACCAACCAACCAAACAAACAACCAAACAAACAAACAAACAAACAAACAAACAAACAAACAAACAAACAAATCAACCAACCAACCAACCAACCAACCAACCAATCAAATCAAATCAAATCAAATCAAATCAAATCAAATCAAAATCAAATAAATCAAATCCAATCAACCAACCAAACAAACAAACAAATCAACCAACCAACCAAACCAAATTAAATCAAATCAAATCAAATCAAATTAACCAACCAACCAAACAAATCAACCTACCAAACGACCCACTGACAAACCAACCCAACCAAACCAAATCAACCAACCCAAATCACCCAACCTAAACCAAATCAAATCAACCAACCAAACCAATCAAAACCAACAAAATCAACCACCCAACCAACCAACCAAATTAAATTAAATCAAATCAAATCAAATCAAATCAAATCAACCCAAACCAAACCAACACAATTAACCAACCAAACCAACCAAACAAAACCAACAAAACCAACCAACCAAACCAATAAAATCAAATCAAATCAAATTGAATCAACCCAACCCAACCCAACCAAACCGAACCAACCACTCAGTCAACCAATTAAATCAATCATTCAACCATTCAATCAATCAATCCATCAATCAGTCAATGGATGAACAATATTATTATTATTTTTAGATTTATTAATAATATATAATTGGTATTTTTAGGTATATATTTTTACTATTTCTGTTAATATTTTATACATCGTTACTAAATAAATACTATTACTAATTTAATAATATGCTGTTGTTTATGGAATTTTATTTTTATTTTTTGTGAATACCAGTTCAAACAATATGTTCTTATTCAGTGTGTGTGGATAGATATTCACAGGCCCATAGAAACACCAGCATATTTTACTGCATGGTACAAGAAACACATCAATACCGAACTGCATTTGAAACAAGTGCCATGGCTTTGTGCAGACCAACAAGTACCATATATAAACAGAGTTTGTAAATAGAAAAACCTGTCCTTGAAAAAGAATTATATGACGTGCATCCCTTCATTTCTGCTGCCTCTCCACATTAACAGACTAAAGCAGATTTTATTTGATGTAATTACGCAGAATTACATCTATCTTCCAGGGAGGCGTTGAAACACTGTATACTTTTATTGGCCGCTGGTTTAGTCGCTTGTTTGAGAAGCTCATCCTCAGATTGAAGATTAACTGGGCCATATTTACTCTTCATTAAAAGCCTCTTGCTGTGATGCTGGTGAATGTGGGCAGAATTCGGCCTCATGAACCAGCTCAACCATGATCAGACACACACGCATGCTGGGATTGAATCTCAAACATCTGTTATGCAATTTATGCTAATATTGGAGGTCCATGTCTCGCAATCAAAATACACCACATGCAGGAATGGCATGGTTAAATATTAATCTATGATTAAAATAATCATTTCAACTGAAGCTTGATGCCATAAGGGATATGTACTAGATATCATCATAATTAACTATTTTTGTTGAAGTAGTAAAGTGCAGCATTCTTTTTTTATTATTTATTTATTTATTTATTTATTTATTTATTTATTTATTCATTCATTTAAAACAAGCTCATTCTGAAAACATAGCCCTATATACATTTCTGGAGATCGCAAATTATGTAGCCAGAGCATACATGCATTTTGTCTTTAAAACGAACGCTATGGGCAGGGTGCTGGTCAATCTGTGCTTTTTAAAACAGTATTGGTTGGGTTTAAGAAAGGAGGAGGGTGGGTCAGTCGGTCAGTCAGTCAGTTGACAGCGGCCTCTAGTGGAGTTACAGCAGGCATGCTGTAACCTGAATTTCACACATTATTAGCAATAAACAAAACTATTATAAAAAAATGTCAATAATACATTTTATTGCATGAACTTCAATAACTTTGATCATGTTAATATAATCATAATCATATTATTAAAATTAAAATCATGTTGTTAAATCATGCTAGTTCATATTCTCTGTTATGTATATTTTTAAATGAAAAAATCCAATAATATCTTCTTCGCAGAGACTTTAAGTTTCATGCCTGCACAAAATTGACTTTCAAACCCCCTTTCATAAATAAATATACAGTGACTAGTCTCCCCTTCCCCAATACCACACAAACCACATCCTATATATAAAAAAACAGATACATCATTATCCAGCAAACCCATAGCAGGCTATCTCTCCTATTTTAACCTCACACCCATACATATAAATGATATATTTCCCAAACACACACAATAATGTACACCAGGCTTCGACGAGGCTCCACATCGACCTCCTCGTCCAGCTGGCAGAACAGATTTCGCCTCAGGTCAAACCACAGCCAAGGACAGTTTGGAAATCTTTACAAAACCTGCTATTCATCATATGGAGACAGAAGCAGACAGATTTCGCCTCCAGTTTTTTTTTTTTCCCCGCAGCTCCTCTAATGTACTGTACGCACGCAGCATCCATTAGAGACGCTAATAATGCACGTCAGGTTGATATATTTTAATGGCGAGTTAAAGCCATTGAGTGTCTCTCCATGTGAAGAAAACAAGCCAGTGCAATGACACTTCAACCACAGACGGACGCTCTATTAGACACACTTCACATATTCAATAACAGCAATGGACTCGGATGAGAGCGAGAGAGCAAAACAAGCAGACAAAAACGCGTGTGTGAAAGGCGGACAGTGAGATGGAGTTTTAATGCTTCAGAAATGGTGGATGTGTTTATGGATAAACAAACAGCAAAGTTGGGTGCACAAATAACACTTTATTTTAAAGGAACAGTGCACTTTTTTTTTGAAAATAGGCTCATTTTACAAGTCCCCTGAAATTTAAAATAGGGTTTTTAGCATTTTTGAATCCCTTCAGCTTATTTTGTGGTCTGACGGGAGCACTTTTAACATAGCTTAGCATAGATCATTGAATCGGATTAGACCGTTAGCATCAAAAATTATAAATTTCCTGTTTAAAGCTTGACTCTTCCGGAGTTACATCATGTACTAAGACAGATGGAAAATTAAAAATGGCTATTTTATAGACCAACACAGCTGTAGACATGGTACGACAGTAAAGTTTCTTGATTATTACGCTGGATTAAGAGTAATTGCTAGCTATATCAATATAGAAAATTTTCAACTTTTCACTTTTTGTTGAACTTATATAATGTAAGTTCAGAGGCGTCAAGCTTTAAATAGAACAACTATCAACATTTTTGAGAGAACCAAATGGTCTAATCTGTTTGAATGATTTATGCTAAGCTAAGCTAAAAGTGCTCTCACCAGACCCAGAGATCAGCTGAATAGTTTAAAAAATGATAAAACTCAATTATTTAACTCTAGTGGAGTTGTAAAATAAGTCTATATTCAAAAAATGTGAAGCATTTTTTTAATGGATTTGTAAACACTGAGGATCAGAAACAAAATTTCTGCAAATTATTTCTCTATGGTTTAAAGTAGCACAAGTCTTATAACATTTAAAAAATACATAGCATATACTGAGAAAGTACAGCTATTGATTAATCATTTGATTAGTTTATTAATTAATTAAAATTTGTTGGATAAAACGATAACACTTTATTATGATGGTCCATTTGAGTATTAGAAGGCTGTCTGATTAATATCTGTTGATAACGCTCCTTCAACAGACATTTAACTGACTATAAGAAACTTTGCAAGTACATGTCAACTTACACTAACCTTAACCCCAACCCTAACCTCGACCTAACAGTCTACTTATAATCTAATGAGAATTAGTTGGCATGTAGATAAAATGTAACTTGATGATGATGTATGTATGTGTGTATGTGTATATGTATGTGTATATATGTATGCATGTAGGTATGTATGTATGTATGTATGTATGTATGTATGTATGTATGTATGTACAGTATGTGTATATATATAGTCGTTTTTTCCTGTTACGCGATAGGTTATCATGTGATCTGGAAGTGTACAAATAGGAACACCTGATTGTGATGAACACTGTCTGATGAAGAGCCGTGTGGCTCGAAACGTTACACGCTTTGTGTCAGCCTTTTTAATTTAATAAATTAGCATTTTTAGAGCTTTGGTGTTGCCGCCTTGGTTGAATTTATAATTTTGCAGATGAAATGTAACTTACATTCAACAAACAGACCATCAAAATAAAGTGTGACGGATAAAACAAACCTGTTAAGATGCTGAAGATCATTACATGAAATGTCAGACAATGACAGCTCAAGAGAAAATATGTGCATGTTATAGAAATACAATGCTGCCAAACTGATTTAGCATTCTAATAAACACAATCCATTGACTGAAAAAGTTCAGAAATGTGTTAAAAATGTGGACATGTTAAGACCTGTACATGTTTTGTTTTGGGATTGTGTGGTGTTGTGCTATTAAATTAAAGTAAGATTGATATGGAGCTGCTAAATTTAAAAAACAAAATTATATAAATAAAATTAAAAAAAAAAAAAAAATCACAAAAAAAAAAAATGAAAATAGTAGATTTTTTTTGCAATTAGGTTTTTTTATATTAATGCTTTAAAGAATATATAATACTAAGTAACAATAATACGATTAATCTTAAAAATAAATACAGAATAATACTTAAATTATAAGATTAATACAAAACAAGCTCAGTCTTTCAAAAAGATCTTTGAAAGATTACATAATTTGAGGGCTTTTTTATGATGAATAATCTTCAGCAATTTGAAGAAGACCATTAAATCTTTTTGATAAAGTAAAAAGTGGGGCATTTTTTAAAGAATATGCATTTATGAATTAAGTAGTTGGTCAACAGCACAATATAATCAACTAAAATAATTAGCAATAAGCAAATGCATTAAAAATCATCTAAATAATTTCATTTAATAATTCAAGCCCTTCTGCAATGATGAGTCACATACAATATCGTTATAAAGTTTGCACGCACACACATTTAGCTTTGCACTGTTTTTGCACGGGAAATGTGATAGGATACACAATAATATACACTGCTGTATGGACATCCATTATGTTAATGTAAAAAATAAACTTGATTTAACGTCCACAAAATGGAATTGAAGCGTCTTCTTTTATAATTGTACTGACATGCGACTGTGGTGATGAATTACAGTGATTTTACTGTCTTTACTACACTGTAAACCCGGATTTTGTGCTAATTAAACATTTTAAGTTATCATTACTAATTATTTATTGTTCTTTAAGAAATTGTGTCATTACTAAATCAAATTAGCTATTTGCACTAATCAGAAGAAAAAATGAGTGTACTGATCATGTTAAGCAGAGACAACTCCGTTCCTTATGTTTTTGTTAGGGAGGGGAGGGGCCTTGATTGGCTGAGGTGACGTGAGCAAAACGCTGAGTGAGTGCCTGCAGCTTTTAGGATGCTGGGTTACCGCGGATTTTTGAAATCAACATGAAACGGTAAGTGTGCAAAGAAGCTTTTATCAGTTTATATGTTCCTCTGACAAAAATGATAACTGAAAATCCACACTGATGCTGAATTCAAAATTTGAGAATGAATATGTCAGTTAGCGCTATTTTCCCTGTCACTTCACAGTTAGTTTATACTATTATCATATACATTTGCCTTTTCTGTCTAGTCACCGTTTATAAAGTTAACGTTATCTACTGTTTCTCTGTATGTTCACTGTTTAAAGCATGTTCCCTGTAAACCGTGATCGGCTAATTACTACACGTCGTGTTGGTTCATAATAGCACGAGTCCATGCATGAGCACATGCTAGCGGCTAACGCTAAATATAATAAATCTTTAATAACGCTGAAAGTTTCACATGAGTGATTTTTTTTTGTCTGTAAGGGGCGAGTTTACATTGCTACTTAAACTGTGTTGAAGTTGAGGTGACAAACGCTAGCAAAATTGATTTACTTTCACAGTAAAGGTACAATTATATTTGCAGCTTTTTCTGAACTTTTTTTTCTTAAACTTTCTTATTTGCCGTTTAAAGATGGACCTTATGTGTGCACTTAGAAAAAAGAAGTGGTGGAGTCTTAGCCTGCAATAAGCCTGATCCTGCTACGCTGGCCTGCACTTTATACAGTAGATCAGGTATGTTTAAGAATGTAATAACATTTATCTATTACTTTATCTCACTGTTAAGTGTTGCTTACAGTCTTTTGTGTCACTTTATTATTTCACATACTTATAGGACAACAAAGCTGTGCAAAACATGACCTATTTTTTATTTATTTGAAGTATCATGTTTTGTTATTAAGTGATTTAGTTTAGAAATATTAATATTCTGTATTTTTTCTTGTTTTGCAGGTGTTCTTAAAGTTCAGCAGAATAATGGAAAATAACCTCAAGCAGGAATTTGGTAACACTTTATAATAACTACACACTATGAACCATTTACTAAGCAATAGCAAATAATGAATTTATTATCTGTTAAGCATTAACTCTACATTAATAGACGTTAGTAAGCAGTTTATAAATACAGCTGCAAATGCTCTATTCTTGACTTATAAACACATTTATAATGTGCTTAATAATTGTACTTCCAGACATCGTAGTGATTTATTTTTCAATACTAAATTAAGTATTGCATTATTTACAAAAGTTATTTTTATTTTTTAAGATAATTCAGAATGAGTTAGTAAATGATTAATAAACTATTGAAATTAACATTTATAATTCTTATTATTCAGGCATAATAGTTAATTTGTATGTTAATAAATGCTTTATTAACTCAACTTTATCCAGTTTTGTGACCTAATCTAAAGTGAGGACTATTTATGCTTTATAAATCCTTTATGAATGATAATTAAAGGCTCAGTTATATTCTAAACAGGTAAAAAGTACAGAAACAATATTATGTATTCTATTCGTTTGAAGATACATAAATGATACTGTACTTCAAATGAAAAAGTTGCATTAGTAAAGCATTTATTAACATACATAGTAACCATTACTACATGCCTGAATAATAAGATATATAAACGTTGATTTCAATAGTTTATTAATCATTTACTAACTCATTCTGAATTATCTTAAAAACCACCAACCACTCTTAAATAACTGGTTTGTAAATAATTTAATACTTAATTTAGTAATTAAATTTTGTTTTTTAACAAATTATGAAAGTAAAAGTATTAAGCACATTATAAATGTGGTTGTAAGTCAAGAATACAGCAGCATTTGCAGCTGTATTTATAAACTGCTTACTAACGTTTATTAATGTAGAGTTAATGCCTAACAAATAATAAATTCATTATTTGCTAATGCTTAGTAAATGATTCATAGTGTGTAGTTATTATAAAGTGTTACTGGAATGTTTTATCGACACAGTCTGTTTATTTGAGATCTTTCAATCAAAGAGGAGGAATGTTGGAGAGCTGTTGTCAGATCTTTTACAGCAAATCAAGGTTGGTTCATGTCCATTATACATTTGCATTCTTTTTTAACAGTTAAATTATTGAAAATTTCCCAAGTGTTACTATATTGTTTGTCTAATACAATTGTTTAACTTTATTTATTTATTCATTTATTTATTAACAGACTCAAGAGCCTACGGATATTAGGTCCTAAAAGGGCTTTTGATTCTCCTGGAGGTCAAGCCTGCAGACTTCTTTAAACCATGCTTTGTAAGTAACTTATTGTCTTAAAGGATATATTAAAGGACCACGAAAAATTCTTTCCATTAATGCATGGTCCTTATATTTTATGAAAGGTTCACACTTAGTTTAAAACTTTGAAACTTAAGAGTAGCAAAACATCTTTCCAAACTCTAACATGTCATCATATATTCAACCCACAACATTGTTTATCTTCAGAACACAGTTTAAGTTATTTTTAATGATACCTGTGATTTTTGTGATTTTTAATGAACTTCAATTTAAAGATAAATTGGCTTTGTGACTTTTAATTGAGGAAAAGATGAAGATACACAAGTCTGATAGTTAAATTGGGAATGAGGGTCAATAATTAAATGCTAAATTTAACATTGTAGAATGAAATAAACCTTTTGCAGTGTAACTAAAGCAAACCAATTCACATATTGTCTTTTGTGTCTCTGTCATTAAAAAGTTATTTGTTTAACATTATTAATGATTATGTAATGAGAAACAAAACTGTTCTTCTCTGTTGGTAGGACTCTGATGATCCAGTCATTCCACCACCTTGAAATCCTACTTATCGCGGAAGAAGCCTCAGTTAAGATGATCATTGAGGGACAACTTGTGATGGACAGCCTCAAAGACTTGCCAAAAGCTGTGCATTCTCTTTGGACTACTACAGTGGAATGAACCGCCAACTTATCCAGCATATGTTTTACGCAGCGGATGCGCTCCCAGCTGCAACCCATCACTGGGAAACACCCATACAAACTCATTCACACACATACACTACGGACAATTTTAGCTCACCCAATTCCCCTATAGCACATGTCTTTGGACTGTGGGGGAAACCGGAGCACCCGGAGGAAACCCACACGAACACGGGAAGAACATGCAAACTCCACACAGAAATGCCAACTGACCAACCCGAGGCTCGAACCAGCGACTTTCTTGCTGTGAGGCAACAGCACTACCTACTGCGACATCGCGTTGCCCTCTGTAGAACTTCAACAAAAATAAAAATTAAAACAATTGAAAAGTTGTTTGATTCTTTGTGCTTAAAATTGTAAAATTTCAGTGGTATTATTTTTAATTATAATAGATTACCTAAATATAACAATTATCATTTCATAAAAACATTTTTTTTATTAATATGATGTGTTCAATTTAATAGTCATTTTACAAAACATATTCTCTATAAAATTAGTAATGTGAACTAATGATTTTTAGTAAAGACTACTAATTCAAATTTGATTTGTCTTCTACACCCACTAAAGATTTTCTTTTAATACAGCTTAACCTGTTTAGTTGAATATATGTAAAAACTAAACTTATTTCGTGCAACGGGTTTCCACGCAACAATCTAGTAAAGTCAACTAATCCGGGTTTACAGTGTACAAACATGCACTGTTTTAAAAACATTTTAAACTTCATTCTTGAGGTGCAGATGATCACAGAGAGCTGAACAGATCTTTTAATCATGGTTACTTTGCGCACGTCCTGTCTAGTGGGTATAATTATATTACTAAGAAGACATGTTAATACGCGGCTGTCAGTCAGTTCGGTGGGCGGGGAAACCACAGATCTATGTCACTTTGCGGTGGGCCTCAAAATGGGAGGGATTTGGATCCTATTTTAACATCAGGCAATTAAAAAAAAGAGACTTATTTTCTGTATATCACCCCAATATGACTGTGGACATACTGTATCTACACACAGTTCTTACAAAAGTTGATTTTCATCATAGGTGCTCTTTAAAAACTAATCAATCAATCAGTCGTATTCAAACAAATAAATCAGCTATTACATTAAGTTCTCATTCACCGTGTGTGGATATTGACAGACAGATCCATAGAAACACCAGCATATGTTATTTTACTGCATGCTCAAGAAACACATCAATACAAAACTGCATTTGGTTTTGTATTCAGTTCAGAAAACATGCAGGCCTATGGACAGAGTTTGTAAATAAAAAAACCTGTCCTTGAAAAGAATTATATGACGTGCATCCCTTCATTTCTGCTGCCTCTCCACATTAACAGACTAAAGCAGATTTTCTTGCGACAGAAGTGCTGACCGCTGCTGATGGACACCGAGCCCACTTTCATCAACACACACGGTTTGTGTGCTGTGTTATTAAACAGCTAAAGCAGCTTTAAACACACACACACAGGCACACACACATGCTGCCATCAGAAGGGCTTTAGTACACAAATGGAGTTTGGAATTTAGGGGAAAAAAGTCTTCAGAAAAGCCCTGCCTACATGGTTTGCTGGTCTTAGCTGGATTAAACTGGTCTAGCTGCTTTCCCAGCCTGGCCGAGCTGGTGTTCAGCTGGTTGACAAATGATCAAAATCCATCTAAACCCCTATTCAGACAGGACTAGCAGTCCCAGCGGAAATGTCCTGGATTTAAATCCCACCTGAATCTGCCAGGTTTGTGTTTCCTTTTTTCACTCTACATCTGTAATAATTCCAGTGCAAATTTATTATCCATAACTTACCTGAGGAACAGCTGCAGACTCTTCCGCATGATGCACCTCATGGACTGTATCAGATGAAAAAGTCATTCATAAAAGTAATCAATTAAAAATGGTGGTTCAACTAAAAAGCTGTAATTTATTCACACTCAGACCAGATGTTGAGCTGAAAGCAGCGTCAATGTGATTCAATTCAATACAACTAAAAACAAAGTCAACATCTGTAAGTTATTATGACGCATAGATTTCCACAAGAAATGGGCAAGAATGAGTCAGGCAACTTCCATGATTCTTAAATCTTATCAACAACAAAAACATTTGAACGCTTCAAACTTGTAACTATGGCTATGGGCAAATGAACAACGATGAAAAAAATGCACATCACTCTAAAAGTGTGCCAAACAGCAAATAGTGCAAAAATAAAAAAGGCGGCAACACTAAAGCTCCAAAAATTCCAATTTACTGAATTAAAAAGGCTAACACAAAGCATGTAACATTTAGAGCAAACTGGCACTTCATCAGACATCATTCATCGCAGGATGTTACTCTTTTTTATACACTTCCGGATCACATGATCTCCTACATTATCTTACAAAAAAAAAAAATATATATATATATATATATATATAGAAAAAAAACATTAGTATTACAAAACTTACATATTAAAAAATACAAAAACAAATCTTAATAATACATCACAAATAAAGAAAAATATAACAGAATATATTCCTCATGTAAACCTCTGGGAAACAACATACCTACCTGAAGAGTAAAAATCCAAAGGCTCCACGTTGTAACAGCAATTTACCAACCCCCACCCCTGAATACTCTCTGATGAAGAGCCGGTGTGCTCAAAACATTACAAGCTTTGTGTTAGCCTTTTTATACATTTAATATATACTTGCAAATAAACAAAGATGAAAAACATTTATAAAAATAGCTTTTCTTCCTCTGACAGATGATCATTTACATTTAGTCATTTAGCAAACGCTTTTGTCCAAAGTGACTGAGAATTGAGGAGGCATTCAGCGATTCAACAAGAAGAGGCAATACACACAACAAGTGCTAAATATACAAAGGAACTGTTTGTGCTCAGAGAATTAAGTGCTAGAGTAAGGAAGGGGGAGTGTTTGTTTTCTAGAGTGTTTCTACAGGTGGCTTGTCAAGCCTACTAACCTGTGTGAGGCTCTCTTCATAAATGCACAATGTTTTTTTTTTTTCATCTCTGCTTGTATTTGTATTGATCTTTGGTCAGAAATAGCAACATTAAATATCAAGTTTTTTAGAATGGACTCCTTAAAGCTTGGGACACCAAGGCAAACTGAAAAAACTAGTGGCAACAAAAATTAACTATGTTGTTGTCATCATCTCACAATGCTGGTTCTGGTATCATTTGGGCCAGAAAGCTGTGTGTGAACACACTAAATTAATGACAACTGACTGAAATGAGAATGTACAGTTGAAGTCAGAATAATTAGCCCCCCTTTGATTTTTTTTTTTTTTTTTTTAAATATTTCCCAAATGATGTTTAACAGAGCAAGGACATTTTCACAGTATGTCTAATAATATTTTTTCTTCTGGAGAAAGTCTTAGTTGTTTTATTTCAGCTAGAATAAAAGCAGTTAAAAAATTTTTTTAGAGTCAAGATTATTAGCCCCTTTAAGCTATATTTTTTTTCGATTGTATAATGATGGTTTGTTCTGTAGACAATAACTTGTCTAATTACCCTAACCTGCCTTTAACCTAATTAACCTAGTTAAGCCTTTAAATGTCCCTCTAAGCTGTATAGAAGTGTCTTGAAAAATAAAATATAATAAAATATTATTTACTGTCATCATGACAAAGATAAAATAAATCAGTTATTACAAATGAGTTACTAAAACTATTCTGTTCAGAAATGTGTTGAAAAAATCTCTCTGTTAAACAGAAATTGGGGGAAAAAATAAACAGGCGGGCTAATAATTCAGGGGGGGGGGGGTAATAATTCTGACTTCAACTGTACGTTCTGTGTCTGCATGAGAAGATGTAATTTTCCATGCCAGTAGGTGGCAGTATCTCTATTGTCATTCCACAAAAAGAAACTGGAACTAGTGCTGCACACATACAAATTGTTTAAAAAAAGCATCATTTATATAATATTTTCATAGCACTTCATGCTCACCACAGGGATTCACTCATGCAAATATATCTGATAATCCAGCCTGATCTCACAAGGAAACGCAACTATTTTACTTTTTGTCAGTTTATTGGCTAAATCGTACAGTCGTATGAAATTGTACAATTTTAAAAAGGAGGCATGGCACAAAACCCCACCGCTAAACCTAACCGTCCTTGGGGAATGAGCAAATCGTACTAAGTTTTTAAAATGCGATCGAATGAATTCATATGAATTAGCCACTAAATCAAAAAGTTACAATGTGCTGTAAGATATCACAGGATAATCTGATGATCCATATTGTTTGCAAATATTTAAGAAATGCAATGAAATGACAGCCGGCTCCATTGTGTTCCCTCATGACTTGTGCTGTGTACTGAGTTTTGTCACTTCAGTTTATTTTGTTTGTCGAGTTGTTAGTGAACATCCAATCAGAGTGCTCGCTTTCACCAACGGTTGCCTGTTCCTGGGATCCTACTTATGAGCTTGTAATAATGTCAGGTGCATTCAAGTCACTTTCGTCAGCACAAGCTGCCTTTGTACCTACTTTGATAAATTATTCAATTCATGTTTATTTCTATAGTGCTTTTACAATGTAGATTAACATAGATTAAGATAGATTAACATAAAAAGCAGCTTAACATAGAAGTTGTAGTAAATTGAAACAGTGTCAGTCCAGCTTTCAGAGTTGAAGTTCAGTTTAGTTCAGTTCAGTGTGGTTTAAATTTCCCTGCTGAAAATCCAAACACTGAAGAGCAAATCCATCGATGCACAGCTCCACAAGTCCCAAACCAAGAAAGCAAGTGGCGAGGAACAAACTTCACCAATTGACAAAAGTGAAAGAAAAAAAACATGAAAAAAACCAGGCTCAGTTGGACACGACCATTTCCTCTGGCCAAACTTCTTGTGCAAAGCTGCAGTCTAGGCACCGGAGGTTGAAGAACGCTGGACGTCCATCGTGGAGAAATGGCAGGTTTGAGTAAGTCACAGGTGGGTGTTCAGGCGAAACCACAAAGAAAATACAGCAGAGTTTGCTAACTTTGCTTACAGAAAATGAAGAGTAAAGTATTTGCATCAACTGTGTTTTGTCACTGACAACCTACAAGAGCTGACTTTGCCTCCATGAATTTCACCCACTGATCTATATATAATAAGAAACACGATGGTATATCATTTTCTATTATGAGGTGGTGGCTCAGTGGTTAGCATTGTTGCCTCACAGCAAGAAGGTGGCTAGTTTGAGTTCCTACAGGGCCAGGTGGTGTATCTGTGCGGAGTTTGCATGTTCTCCTCGTGTTTATGTGGGTTTCCTCCAGACGCTCTGGTTTCCCCAACAAATCAAAAAGACGTGGTATAGGTCACGGGTTCCCAAACTTTATAGCCCGTCCCCCCAAAATAACAATTCCAGTGACTTGTAACCCCCACTGTCCTCCAATGTGGCTATCAACATATACAAACATTGCACAAAACATGCACACACACCAATAGGAAGCATATTGACAACACAAAAAAGTGCAGCAGTCTAACAACCATATCATTTTTTTTACAGTCATTATTAATTTGTTTAGGAGATTTTGATTTGGAGATCATCCTCCATGTTCAGTTGTGGCCTTATTTAAAGGTAATGAGTGTGTAGAAATCATTTGTTGTGCCGTAAAATCAATCTGCTGCATCTGAATCTTATTGCTGTGTCATTCATATAATGTAAACAACCCAGGGGTCGCAATCTAAAGCAAAAAAAATGAAAGGCTGATGGCTTTTTATCTCCATGTTATTGTTTTTTTATGTAACTATTAAATACTTTTTTATCTTCTGTAGTTTATAGATAAAAAATGGTAATTCTAATAGTTTAATAACATATCTGGGACTTTTGGAGCGACGCAGTGGCGCAGTAGGTAGTGCTGTTGCCTCACAGCAAGAAGGTCGCTGGTTCGCGCCTCGGCTGGGTCAGTTGGCATTTCTGTGAGAAGTTTCTCCCTGCGTTCGCGTGGGTTTCCTCCGGGTGCTCCGGTTTCCCTACAGTCCAAAAACATGCGGTACAGGTGAATTGGCTAAGCTAAATTGTCCGTAGTGTATGAGTGTGAATGAGTGTGTATGGATGTTTCCCAGAGATGGGTTGCGGCTGGAAGGGCATCCGCTGTGTAAAACATGAGCTGAAGTTGGCGGTTCATTCCGCTGTGGCGACCCCGGATTAATAAAGGGACTAAGCCGAAAAGAAAATGAATGAATGAGACTTTTGGATATCACCAAGCAACAACCACTTATTGTCTTGCGATCCCCCAGGTGGTCTCGACCCCCACTTTGGAAACCACTGGTATAGGTGAACTGGATAAACTAAATTGACTACATTTTACGAGTGTGTGTGTGTGAATGAGAGAGTGTATAGGTGTTTCCCAGCACTGGGGGTCACAAGTTAGTACTCTCAATGCTGGGTTGAAAGGGCATCCACCATATAAAATGTATGAAAGAGTAATTGGCGGTTCATTCCGCTGTGGCGACCCCTTATAAATCAGAGACAAAGCCGAAGTGAGTGAATTCTTTATAATAGATCAGTGATTGCAACATGTTTCTCACTAATACACCTCCAGCTCAAAAATATTTCAAGTTTCCTCATAATAATGACTTTGTCGTTATGTTTATTTGCATTCAACTTGTAAATATGATCTGTCCAGTATGACTTAAACACACCAGCTGACTCTACATGCTGAATCAGGCAAACTGCCTCTGACGTGAGTGAAAAACACTGAACAAACAAGCCTGACAGATGCTCAGAGATGGCCCGAAGCTGCCCAATGGCCAAGCATCAGCTTGGTGTGTCCTAGCTTTTAGTTTCAGTCATATTTGATGACCAGAGGAAACTTTTTTGTGTTAAAATATAGCAATGTCTCCATTAGTTTTTGCATTTCAGAAAGAAGCATGACATAAAAAAGGTCATGGAGTCATTAAACTTAACTTTGTGTCCCTGTAAACCACATAAAACTGTACACATACATTTATATGTATGGTTTATAAGGACTCTCCATAGGTGTAATGTATTTTATACTGTAAATACTGATTATAGGTGTCCTGTAAATGCCCATAGCGCATGTGTGTGAATGAGTGTGTATGGGTGTTTCCCAGTAATGGGTTGCAGCTGGAAGGGCATTCACTTTGTAAAACATATGCTGGATAAGTTGGCGGTTCATTCCGCTGTGGCGACCCAAGATTAATAAAGAGACTAAGCTGAAAAGAAAATGAATGAATACTGATTATATGAACTACCCCTAGCCCTAAACCCAACTCTATTAAGTATGATTTTTAATCATTTTGAATTTCACAAGGCATGTCTTCCTAATATAGTACAACTAAGCCATACCCATGTCATTATACACTTTCTCCAACCCTCCTCATTAACACAAGCCATTCTTCTTCAATCCACAGAAGCAAACCTATTTCATAATTATTCTTCTACCTCCTAAAGCCTCTCAAGAATGTTCTAACATATACAGCATCATTAATGAAGGCCTTAACCTACACGTCCAGCTCTGTTTCGGTGCTGTAATAAGGCCAGCGCTGCAACTGCTGAGCTGTTACCTTACAGGACGAGTGTGTTAATGATTGAAGAGCACCGCATACACTCTCCCACTGCTGCCCTGCCGAAAAAATGTCAGCACGTTAGATAGGGGCTTTGATAAAGTCTACTCTGCATCCTGTTTTTTTATGCACTTGGCTCTTTTTATGCATTAAATGTCATCTCTGACATGCAAATAAAGCGTAGGATTTTTAATATGTGGTGCTTCCTTCATCTCGAGAGCTCTTTGAATCCTGCAGGGAGAGTGTGTTTTTCGGTGTAGTCTGATTGGACACCCGCATGTTGCTTCCACAACACCGCTGAGATTCTTAAGCGTCTGTCCTTTTGTTCAAACCTACAGAGGCTAATGAGGCTGTTTCAGGATTTCCACTCTACACAGACCAATTTCCCTGACGACTTACTGGTGAACAGGCATGCGGCGTCAGACTGTAGAAAACAGCCTGTTGTGTTTGACTGATTGCAGAGTCTGTGGGAGAGTTTGCTTGATTTTCGTATTTTTCTGATAACATCTGAGTATTAGGGGAAACGATAAAAACATACTGACTTGACACAAATGCTGAGTTCATTATTATTACTTTTGCATGTACAGTGCAATGCATTTATGCTCGCCAGGGCCACATGTTTTGATTAAACAAAGGCCACAATTTACAGTAAGGTTTCATTAGTTAATATATTTACAACATTAACTAATTACACAGAAAAAAATCAATTCATTGGATTTACTACATTTTTTTTAAGATAACTGGTTCATTCAGCATAGATATTTACATTAGATGTCGCCTGGCTATTGGAAGGAATGCGTCAATAGAGCCGCCATTTTAGTACAGGGTAGCTCCTTTGAAATGAACATGGAACCAAGGTGTAGTGGAGGACTAGCCATCCGGAGCCATATGTAAACATACCGTTAAAACCAAGCGGCAACCTCGCGCTCTCCCTCGGGAAGCTAATACAGAAGTAACTGAAACTGCAATTCATCGAAATTCCGCTAGTCCTGGCTCTATATGGAGCAAATTTCTATTGAGCCCACTGTTAGAATGGCCAACTTTACAGCATAAAAAAGGTGTTTACAGCCTGATACAAAGAACAATTTTGGTTCATATAGCTAATATTACTCTTCATGACAACTGTGAGGGGGGTGAATTTTTTTATAACTCATCCGTTTCCTTTATATTAGGTTATATTAATTCTGCATAATTAAGGGCGTGGCTACTTGAGTGACAGCTAGATCTCGCTGGTCGCCGTCACTTCACCTCAGCTGACTCTGGCTGATTAGCCGCTGAGCTCGGCATATTCGTCGTATTTTTGTGTTGTTTTATGCGGCTTTACACAGTCAGTTGCCTTTTGGAATTATTTCTTACAGTTATCAGATGACATGGCATGCTGTGTGCACTTAATTGTGCTCACAAACCATTCACATAGCCTCCATTTCCCAGGTGAGTGAAATTATATACTTATATACCATCTCTATAAATGTATTAGTTTTACTTAAGATAATTTATCATTTATATTTTTCTTTAGCCATGTAAAGCACTTCAGAATCTGACAGATTGGTTAGCTGTAGGCTCTAGAACAGTCATCTGAAGCGTTGTCATACAGTGTTAGGCCTAGAAATAGTCTTGCATTTACTAACAGACTATATCTGAAGTATTTGGAAGTTATTCACGTTTTCCTCTTGTAGAAAAACGTCATATTAACAATGCTTAGTGGCTCAATGTATTACAACAGTGTTTTTAAAAGTCTAAACAGTTTATTGGTATAGTGTACAACCAAGCACATGTGGTCAGAACACAAACGAGTCGCAGGTAATGAAGTATTAACCGTTTCTCCCATAGGAAAGCCCATCTAAGTAGAATGCCAGCATGCATCTGTAGCTCTGCTCACGCTCCGCCTCTTTGCCCTTATTTGGTATCCCCTGGTTATTGCGATGACTCGCGAACAAAATGGCGATGGTTGGCCACGGCTACTGGTAGCTTCTTTTGGGTTCTTCAGAAACCTATGGGTGACGTCACGGATACTACGTCCATATCTTTTACAGTCTATGGTTAAAACCAGAAGTTTACATACATTCTAAAAAAAGGAACATAACCACTTTTTTAAAATGTCTGATGGTAAATCATACTAAATGTTTACGATTTTAGGTCCGTTAGGATTACCTAAATGATTTACATTTGCTAAATGCCAGAATAATGAGAGAATTTTTGAGAATTTTTTAGTAATTTCTAGACAGTCAAAAGTTTACATACATTTCCTTGGTATTTTTTTAGCTTTGCTTTTAAACTGTATAAGTTTGGTCAAATGTTATGGGTATCCTTCCACAAGCTTTTCACAATAGTTTGAAAGATTGTTGTTGTCCCATTCCTCCTGACAGAATTGGTGTAACTGAGGCCACTCCAAAACATTCACTCTGTTGTCCTTAAAGCACATTTTAACTAATTTGGCAGTATGCTTACGGTCATGGTCTGTTTGGAAGACCCATTTAATAATTATTAATGTTGAAAACAGTTACACTGCTCAAAGGATCATGAAACCCCCCTCTTTCGGTTCAAGTCTACCTCAGAATTTTTTCAAAAAATGCTTCATGATGGGCGTGGAGCACTGCTAGCAGAGGAAGGAGAGGGTGTAGCCAACAAAACAGGGGAAAAAGAAGGGCTTTTGTCAGTTGGCTCACCAGCTTAATAAAAAAAAATCCAATACAAAATGTGAGACACATGATTTTATAGTTTACAAAGTTAAAATGCAAAGAAATAAACGTTAAGTAATTTAATGGCGTTACATATACGATAGGCTATTCGTAATATACACATAGCCACAATTTGTTATATCATTATGAAGATAATCATGTTTATATAAACACTATAAATGAGGATAATTTCTCTCCTTCTGAATTCCCGGGTCTGAATGCATACAACATGGATAGCAGTACAGCATGTCTCTTTCCCTATCTATTCTAACCATTAACCCTGCCGGTCATTTGGAGGATTTTAAACATGTGCAAAATCGGCAGCATAACGATGTGTCTGAATGGTAATGAACTCAACTGATAAAAGACAAAGTCTGCCGGGACTGGTTGGCTGTACGGCCCTGACAGCATCGCAGGGAAAGCCATGCAACAAACCCTGTGGATCATGGAAACAAACACATACGTCCCTTCACAACCACCTAAATACTGCGTGCCATGCTCTATCTCACAGTTTAAAGCACGTGCTGTCGTGAATAATTAAGAAGCAGTGTCTTTTCATAAGATAAGAAAACTCTGCTATGAATAATAATGAGAAACTGATGTGTCATCACTCCACTAGCAAATGCGCGCTAAGTCACTGATTTTGAGCCTTTCCCAAAATTATTTTAAACCCGGAAGATGCAATTAGCTGACAAAAACTCCAAATGATAATTTTTTCCCCACAATTAAAGCTAACAGGAGCTAACGTTGCCTTAACTGATGCTCAATACACACAAATCTGTTAAAATCTCAAAACTCCAGAGTGTCTTAATTGAACCTTTAACATACTTTGTGTATGTACAGTTGAAACCAGAAGTTTACATACACTGTAAAAAAGGCACATAACCCTTAAAAAAATTCAGATGTTAATGTGACTAAACTTTTTCTCTTTTAGGTAAGTTGGGATTATCAAATTTGTTTCTGTTGTGCTTAATATCAGAATAATGAGAGAGAAATTGTTATAACTTTTCTTGAAAGTCAAGTTTACATATAAGATTATTATGCCTCTGAAAATGCTCAGATGATGGTGTCAAGGTTTTGGAAGTTTCTGATTGGCTAATTGACAACATTTGAGTTCATTGGAGGAACAACTGTAGAATAGTATTTAAGGAAAACCGCAAACACACTGCTTCCTTGTGTGACAACATGGGAAAATCAACAAGCCAGAATCAACAAAAAAGCCAGATTACAACTTCCTAAATTACACTGGGTAAAGACAAATTTTTTTGGAGACATGTCCTGTGGTCTGATGGAACTAAGATTGAACTGTTTGGCCATAATGACCAGTGTTACATTTGGAGGACAAAGGGGAAAGCTTACAAGCCTAGGAACACCATCCCAACTGTGAAGTATGGGGGTGGCAGCATCATGTTGTGGGGCTGTTTTGCTGCAGGAGGGACTGGTCCACTTCACAGCATACATGGCATCATGAAGAAAGAACATTATGTTGAAATACTGAAGCAACATCTCAAGACATCAGCCAGGAAATATCCTGAGATGGCTTGAAACTTAGCCACAAATGGGTCTTCCAAACAGACCATGACCCTAACCATACTGCCAAATTAGTTAACATGTGCTTTAAGGACAACAGAGTGAATGTTTTGGAGTGGCCATCACAAAGCCCTGAGCTCAATCCTATAGAAAATTTGTGGGCAGAGTTGAAAAACTTGTGCGAGCAAGACAAAATCTGACTCAGTTACAACAGTTCAGTCAGGAGGAATGGGCCAAAATTCCTGCAAACTATTGTGAGAAGCTTGTGGAAGGATACCCAAAACATTTGACCAAAGTTATACAGTTTAAAAAGCAAAGCTTAAAAATACCAAGGAAATGTATGTAAACTTTTGACTGTCTAGAAATTAACAAAAAATTTTCAAAAAAAAAGTCTCTCATTATTCTGGCATTTAGCCAGTAATAGTAATCCTAACGGACCTAAAATAGTAAACGTTTAGTATGATTTACCATCATTTAAAAAAAAAATGGTTATGTTCCTTTTTTTAGAGTGTATGTAAACTCATGGTTTCAACTGTATATTGTATATGGAAACAATAAAAAAACTTGATTGAAACTCTAAGATTTCTATTACAAATATTCATATAAATGTAGTTCATCATACATAATCAAAATGAAATTAATAATGTTAACATCTGTATACTAATGATAACTTGACATTGATCCAGCATATGTCAGACTGAATGCTGCTGCAATTAGATTTGCAGATGTTGCAGAGAATTCATGACGATTATGCAGCCATCACAGAAATAAATGATATTTTAATATTTAATTGTATTAGTTTTTATTTTTATTTATGGTGTCTCGTTCAAAAACATTTGATTTTTATTATTATTTTGAACTTTTAACTGATAATGTTTTTCCCTCAGTTAGGATTTAGATTTTTAATATTAGTATTATTATCATACTATTATTTCCCATGCTCTCTCTCTCAGCCTTAATTAGGTAGTTTATGCAGTTAAGCTTTTCTGAATTCGGTGTAAAGCTTGCTGAACGACTCAATTAGATGAAGATCTCACCTGTAGAACAATAGAAACACTGACGAGCCCCTGTAACGTCCAGGAATCTTCCGAATCTCTCTAAGACTCGTCGAGCAGCTCAAGGCCTGAATTTGAATGCAGAGATTAGTGCCGCCACACATTCACATTAATGAGGCATTTAAAATCTATTTGTTTGAGGTTAATACCTCTGAAACGTGTTCCAGGGGAAATTATTAAACAACATTTACAATCACAGAACACATTACGAACCAAATTAGAACTTATCAGTCATTCCTGTCTGAAGCGGGATTGATTTATTCGCCTCATTCTTGTTAATATTTATAATGCGTTATTAGTAGCGTATCAGCAGATGCAGACAGGCTGTCAGAACATGCAGAATGAGGAACAGAAAAAAGCTTCTATTCAATGTAGCTGCTAAAAAATACCACATGTTATTTCAATCCTTATTTTGTTTTAGAGGTCTCTAACAAAAGGTTTATATCCATCCAAGGTCATTTTCTCAAATTAAACATTGCAGAATCAGCTCTTTTCTCTCAGTGTCTGAGCAATGTTTCCATCTGCTATTAACAAGCATTAAAATTCCTCTTTTGTTCAGATTTCATTGAGACTCTTTCCCTTCATAATTCATTACACTCTTCACTTTTGAGTTTTAAAAAAGAATTAATCAATCCAAAAAAATGACACATTCACCACAATAATATAATAAATGCAACAATACAGAAATCATTTCAAGACAATCATCAGTTAACTACTAGCACTCAATTTGAACACAAGTGCAGGCGAGTTTATTTTTTTTTATTATTACATTCCACCATTAGTCTAGATTCCACTAATTAAAATTCATCCAATTAAATTCACTGTGCTCTTCTTTATTTCTGAGAAAGAGCTCATTGCAGTGGATTTCAGACACTGTTTATATCTGTTTTGCATCATCTACTTGTGATAGACAGAAATGTGTTAACGTCAGCTGTAAATGGGGCTTCCTTTAACCACATGGTCCTACTTTGCTCTGATTGGTTTTGAGCAAAAATTCATTTTGACACTAGCATAAAACAAGGGCGGTGCGGTGGCGCAGTGGGTAGCGTTGTCGCCTCATAGCAAGAAAGTTGCTGGTTCAAACCTCAGCTGGGTCAGTTGGCATTTCTGTGTGGATGTTCTCCCCGTGTTGGCGTGGGTTTCCTCCGGGTGCTCCGGTTTCCCCCACAAGTCCAAAGACATGCTCTATAGGTGAATTGGGTAAGCTAAATTGTTTGTATGTGTGTGAATGAGAGTGTATGGGTGTTTCCCAGTGATCGTCAATTTAGCCAATGGTGTGCGCAGCCTCCACCCAGAAGGAAGGGATTTTCTGCTTTGATTGGTCACATGACCCTACTCTGCTTTAATTGGTCAATGACCCTATTTTGCTCTGATTGACCCTATTCAGCTCTGATTGGTCAGATGGCCTTACCATGCTCTAATTGGTCAGAAGACCATACTCTGCTCTGATTGATCAGATGACCCTACTCTGCTCAGATTTTTCAGATGACCCTACTCTGCTCTGATTGACCCTACTCTGCTCTGATTTTTCAGATGACCCTACTCTGCTCAGATTTTTCAGATGACCCTACTCTGCTCAGATTTTTCAGATGACCCTGCTCTGCTCTGATTGACCCTACTCTGCTCAGATTTTTCAGATGACCCTGCTCTGCTCTGATTGACCCTACTCTGCTCAGATTTTTCAGATGACCCTGCTCTGCTCTGATTGACCCTACTCTGCTCAGATTTTTCAGATGACCCTGCTCTGCTCTGATTGACCCTACTCTGCTCAGATTTTTCAGATGACTCTACTCTGCTCTGATTGACCCTACTCTGCTCTAATTGGTCAGATGATCCCACTCTGCTCTGATTTTTCAGATGACCATACTCTGCTCTGATTTTTTCAGATGAGCCTACTCTGCTTTGATTGGTCAGATGACCGTACTCTGCTCTGATTGGTCAGATGTTCGTACTCTGCTCTAATTTTTCAGATGACCCTACACTGCTCTGATTGGTCAGATGACCCTCCTCTACTCTGATTGGTCAGATGACCCTAGTCTGCTCTGATTAGTCAGATGACCATACTCTGCTCTGATTGGTCAGATGACCCTAGTCTGCTCTGATTGGTCAGATGACCCTACTCTGCTCTGATTTTTCAGATGACCCTCCTCTGCTCTGATTGGTCAGATGACCCTAGTCTGCTCTGATTGGTCAGATGACCATACTCTGCTCTGATTGGTCAGATGACCCTTGTCTGCTCTGATTGGTCAGATGACCCTACTCTGCTCTGATTGGTCAGATGACCCTACTCTGCTCTGATTTTTCAGATGACCCTGCGCTGCTCTGAATGGTCAGATGACCCTAGTCTGCTCTGATTGGTCAGATGACCATACTCTGCTCTGATTGGTCAGATGACCCTAGTCTGCTCTGATTGGTCAGATGACCATACTCTGCTCTGATTAGTCAGATGACCGTACTCTGCTCTGATTGGTCAGATGACCCTACTCTGCTCTGATTGGTCAGATGACCCTACTCTGCTCTGATTTTTCAGATGACTCTACTCTGCTCGGATTTTTCAGATGACCATACTCTGCTCGGATTTTTTCAGATGAGCCTACTCTGCTTTGATTGGTCAGATGACCGAACTCTGCTCTGATTGGTCAGATGTTCGTACTCTGCTCTGATTTTTCAGATGACCCTACACTGCTCTGATTTTTCAGATGACCCTCCTCTACTCTGATTGGTCAGATAACCCTAGTCTGCTCTGATTAGTCAGATGATCATACTCTGCTCTGATTGGTCAGATGACCCTACTCTGCTCTGATTGGTCAGATGACCATACTCTGCTCTGATTGGTCAGATGACCCTACTCTGCTCTGATTTTTCAGATGACCCTCCTCTGCTCTGATTGGTCAGATGACCCTAGTCTGCTCTGATTAGTCAGATGACCATACTCTGCTATGATTGGTCAGATGACTCTGCTCTGATTGGTCAGATGACCCTACTCTGCTCTGATTTTTCAGATGACTCTACTCTGCTCTGATTTTTCAGATGACCCTGCTCTGCTCTGATTGGTCAGATGACCCTAGTCTGCTCTGATTGGTCAGATGACCATACTCTGCTCTGATTGGTCAGATGACCCTACTCTGCTCTGATTGGTCAGATGACCCTACTCTGCTCTGATTTTTCAGATGACGCTACTCTGCTCTGATTTTTCAGATGACCCTCCTCTGCTCTGATTGGTCAGATGACCCTAGTCTGCTCTGATTAGTCAGATGACCATACTCTGCTATGATTGGTCAGATGACTCTACTCTGCTCTGATTGGTCAGATGACCCTACTCTGCTCTGATTTTTCAGATGACTCTGCTCTGATTTTTCAGATGACCCTGCTCTGCTCTGATTGGTCAGATGACCCTAGTCTGCTCTGATTGGTCAGATGACCATACTCTGCTCTGATTGGTCAGATGACCCTACTCTGCTCTGATTGATCAGATGACCCTACTCTGCTCTAATTTTTCAGATGACTCTACTCTGCTCTGATTTTTCAGATGACTCTACTCTGCTTGGATTTTCCACATGACCCTACTCTGCTCTGATTGACCCTACTCTGCTCGGATTTTTCAGATGACCCTACATTGCTCTAATTGGTCAGATGACCCTACTCTGCTCTGATTGGTCAGATGACCATACTCTGCTTTCATTTTTCAGATGACACTACATTGCTCTTATTAGTCAGATGACCCAACTCTGCTCCAATTGGTAGGATGACCCTACTCTGCTCTGATTGGTTAAATGACCCTACTCTCCTCTGATTGGTCAGATTACCCTACTCTGCTCCGATTGGTCAAATGACCCTACTCTGCTCTGATTGGTCACATGGTCCTACTCTGCACTTATTGGTCAGATGGCCCTACTCTGCTCTGATTGGTCACATGGTCCTACTCTGCACTTATTGGTCAGATGGCCCTACTCTGCTCTGATTGGCTAGAGGGCCCAGTCTATTGTGGCATCCTCAGCAATTTGAAAAATGATGAAAAATGAAGAACTATATGAATTAAATGCAGTTGATTCGGAAACCATTTGTGGAAAGTAGAAATGTAAAGTAAATAAAAAATATGCTAAGTGACAATAATTTAATAACAGATGAGCAGATATTGCTCTTTAGAGCATTTTAAATATGCAGAGCTGTGTATATGCACCAATATTTATGGTTTTCCTTTGAAAAAGGAGCTCAGGGAATGGTATCATGAGGATTTGTGTTTTATGGTAACAGAAGAACGGTGATCTTTTTTACTATTATACCATGCACAAAACTTGCTATGTGCTCTGACCATCCCTCATCCCCTCTATTTTTTTTTTACTCAGCTTTCCTGCATGTGCAATCATAACCCCCATATTATATTATCCAGAACAAGGTGCATTGATTGGTTTCCAACAGGCTCAAGAAACAGCCGTGTCACACTTTTGTTATTCCCACTCCACTGGCTGCAGTTTCTGCCTGCATCAACTTCAATACATTGTTGTAAATGCCTATTCTTCCCAGAAGTCAATGGCACCTTGTGGCTCGTACACAAAAGGCACAAAACCACTTTCCCAAACCTTCACTTTCACTGTACGTCAAAGTTGTAAAGATCTTTCCATCTCCATTTGAACTGTCTGGAACAACTCCGTCTGAGCACTTGACTCACAACAGTTAATGCACTTTTCTTTTTTTTTTTTTTTAAACAAAAACAGCCCTTTTGCTGTCCTTTTATTGTGAGCTGTTTTAATTCCTGACATGTTCTCTGATCGATAAACCCTATATTATTGATCATAAATCCTGGGTCAGTAATTTGAATGTCACTTTTATTCAATAAGAGGCATTAAAGGGCTTTATGTAAAATTCAGAAGATACAGTAGCTATGTTTCCATCCAAACTAACACATAACATACAAAAGACTAAATGAGATACATTCATTTATTCATTTTTTTTTTCAGCTTAGTTCCTTTATTAATCTGGGGTTGCCACAGCGGAATGAACTGCCAACTTATCCACCATATGTTTTACACAGCAGATGCCCTTCCAGCTGCAACCTATCACTGGGAAAAATCTATACCCACTCATTCACACACATACACTAAGGACATTTTAGCCTACCCAATTCACCTATACCACTTGTCTTTGGAGTTGTCGGGAAAACTGGAGCACACGAAGGAAACCCATGCAAACACGGGGAGAACATGCAAACTCCACACAGAAATGCCAACTGACCCAGCCGAGGCTCAAACCAGCGACCTTCTTGCTGTGAGGCGATCGTGCCACCCACTGCGCCACCGTGACGTGATGCCCTGAATAAGATTCGATACTACAATAAACGCATATTGAAAATCTTCAAATGATCAAGCTGACACAAAAAAAAGCTAAAATGAGCCCCACATGGTTTCATGAACAAATTTACAGGCATCACTGACAGTAAGATATAATTCTTTGTTTTATGACTTCTTGGTAGCTATGCTTAATTTACTGAAGCATTCATCTTTTATCCGAGCACATGATTTATATCTTTATATTTTACCAAACTGACAAAAGCATTAAAACAAAAAGACTTTGCTGTAAAGTAAAGTATAAAGAGCTGTGACACATAATGACTTGGCATTAAAGTACAGAACATTTCTTTTAGCGCTATTTTGAACATTAAAACATCGCATCTTTTTGATTTTTTCAAGCAAACGCAAAAATTAAATCCCAAATCTTAAAAAAAATACATTACTGTTACTAACAATAATATTACACAGTGATCTTTAATGTCTTGAATAGCTTTTTTAGATTGGAAAATGTAGAACTAAACTACATAAATGGAAAATAATTAGCATTTATGTTAATGGTAAACTTTTTAAAAGTCTCATTGGGAAATCTCCAATCCAAAAGTCAGTCAATCCACTGAAGAAAAAAAAACCTCAGGGTTTATTAGGATATATCCAATGTTACTGTCACGATCACCAGCGATTTAGGCCTTGCAGATCGCTGGAAAAAATGCACTACTACCCGAACTGATGTGAACTACAAATCCCATCATGCACCTCATACACACACCATTTCCAGTTCTCTCCCGGATTGCACACACAGAGCGCAAAGCTCATCATAGATTGATTGCTAGGACTATAAAGACACCTCATTCACAAACATTCTTTGCTGAGTCTTGTAGCATTACAAAGCATTCTATTGTCTAGCCTTGCCTTGTTTCCTGACCCTTGCCTCGTTTCTTGTTTATGTTGTTTTGCCACTTGTATCAATGTATTTGTATTATCCTCATGATACTGTTTGTTCCTGTTTTGACCATTGCCTGCATGACTCTGAGTTATTAAACTGCATTTGGGCCCTCAACTCCATTGTACCCCAACTCCCTTTGTTGCAGTTACTCTTTAGGATGTTTGGCTTTTGTTGCTGTATTGGTCATCTCTATGGTAATTTAGATAAAAGCATCTGCTAAATAAAGGAATGTAAACATCATGGCAACAGGATTAGCTTTAAAAGGATGAGAGAATTGGAAGATTAACCATAAAATAAATCAATACTCAACCTCAGACATACAGTATTATAAGGATGATCCCTCACAGGTGACTGCCAAACTCCAAAAAGAAAAACAACACACTGCAAAACAGCATAAAAGTATGCACAGTGCTTAAGTCACCACAAATCGTCGTTATATATAAACCAAAAAAACTGGAGTGAAACCAAAAATCATCAACTATAAGTAATAATAGTGATTCTCTGAAGAGGTTGGACAGCAGCAGACTTTCCCCCTAATATAGTACAGCCAGCAAACCGCATTTGTGGACAAGCTGAGTTGCAAAAACAGCAAATGGTCAAGGGAGAGACAATTCTTTGCACACTAATGCAGATTTCACTCTCAAGTTGACTTTGCACAGCAACTGCTTCCTATTATCTCACTGCAGTTTTGTTCATGGCTGCTATAACTTCTACTTTTGCCCAAGAACCATGATGCGTTGTATGAATTGGGGGAGTAACTTCTGTTAAACTGAGAACAATGCCTTTATTTTTCTAACAGAGCCCCCATCCAGCATTAGAAGGTAACTTATTAGAAATAACAATATACAGTTGAAGTCAGAATTATTAGCCCCCTTTTGATTTTTTTTCTTTAAACTTTTCCTAAATGATGTTTAACAGAGCAAGGAAATTTTCACATTATGTCTGATAATATTTTTTTCTTCTGGAGAAAGTCTTATTTGTTTTATTTCGGCTACAATAAAAGCAGTTTTTAATAGTTTAAAAGCCATTTTAAGGTCAATATTATTAGCCCCTTTAAGCTATTTTTGTTTCAATAGTCTACAGAACAAACCATCGTTACACAAAAACTTGCCTAATTATCCTAACCTGCCTAGTTAACCTAATTAACCTAGTTAAGCCTTTAAATGTCACTTTAAGCTGTATAGATGTGTCTTGAAAAATATCTAGTAAAATATTACGAACTGTCATCATGGCAAAGATAAAATAAATCAGTTATTAGAAATGAGTTATTAAAACTATTATGTGTAGAAATGTGTTGAAAAAATCTTCTCTCCGATAAACAGAAAAAATAAACTGGAGGGCTAATAATTCAGGGGGGCTAACAATTCTGACCTAAACTCTATATTATATTTATAATTTTATTTATTTTTAGTTTCCCAGTACTGGGTTGCAGCTGGGAAAGGCATCCGCTGCAATAAAAATATGCCAGAATAGTTGGCGTTTCATTCCACTGTGGCGACTCCTAATAAATAAGGGACTAAGCTGAAGGAAAATGAATGAATGAATAGTTTTATTATTTATTCCCGACTTGCTGACTGTGTGATTTTTTTTTAAACCTAGGATTTTTTTAATTAAAGTCAATATGGTATTAATGAATATGTGAATTGCAAAACTGGCACTGTGTATTTTGTGTTCTTGTATGTTTTATATGGTTGTGTGTTATTGTATGTGATTATAGAGTGCTCATTTAAATAAATATTTGCTATGGGAAGTTTTACAATGTTATATTTGTGTATACACATTAGATTAGTCCGTACTGAACCCAAATGTGAAGTCAATCTAACAAAATAACTTGAGTCCAAAATTAGTACACCCAAATGTATATGTTAGAGAAAAATATCAAATAAAAAAATTTAAAAGAGCAAAATTCAAGAGAAACAAAAAATGTATCAAATTTTGTTGAAATTTTGTAGTTTGTAACTTTTTCCCCCCAATATTACGCATTAATTTATATGTATAATCTTTCTATTTCTATTGATGTTCAGTGACTAAAATAGTATTAATAATATTAAAATAAATATATCCGTTTAATAAATCTGTTTTGTTCAAATGCACTAAAATATATGACCTATATTCACAGAAAAATAGATAAAAATATTCGTTTTTAAAATAGAGTGTACTAAATTATATTTAGCACTGTGTGTTGTATCAATGTTAATTGCATTGGAACAAATTTTAAATGAAATTCACAAATATTTTTTTAAGTCTTTCCTCAGAAATGTTACTGCTTTGTTGAATATTGCAGTACTGTAGGAAATGCAAAATGCAAAATAAATATTGAGGAAATAACAAAGTAAACTCAAAATAGCAACAGATATGCCTCTGATACGTTCAAATTCCAAAAATAACATTATTTTTATGATGGATAAAAATTAAGCAAAAACCCAATATACCTATCACTCACATTTCACTATTATGTCCAGTTGAAGTCTGAATTATTAGCCCTCCTGTATATTTTTCCCCAATTTCTTTTTAACAAAGATATGATTTTGTCAATTCATTTCTAAACATAACAGTTTAATAACTCATTTCTGATAACTGATTTCTTTTATCTTTGCCATAATGACAGTAAATAATTATAATTACAAAAAATTGTACCTATAACATTGTTTTTTCTACAATTTCCTATCATATTTTGTAGGGTGAGGGTCTAACAAATCAAATGTTAATCTAATTATTACATCTGTGCAAATATGTCTTACACCAAGGGTGTTTAAACTCGGTCCTGGAGGGCCGGTGTCCTGCATATTTTAGTTCCAACCCCAATTAAACACACCTGAACCAGCTAATCAAGCTCTTTTTTAGGTATACAAAAACGTTCAGGCAGATGTGTTGAGGGAAGTTGGAGCTAAACTATGCAGGACACCAGCCCTGCAGGACCAAGTTTGGACACCTCTGTCTTACACCCTCAGTCATGGAGCAGTCCAGCAGTCAAATCAAGATAGAAATAGATATAAACAAGGTGTTTTGATTAAGTCTTAAACAATGATTAAGATTATTTAGGATAATGAAAGCATAAAAAAGAAGCACTTTAATCCAGATAGATTGAATAAAAGGACATTCCCAAAATAAGTGAGCTACAATTTAAGTAGAAATTTCCCAGAAAGAGCAGATACATCAATGTCACAATGTCAATGTGCATAAACGGCTTGATGGGAATATATATATATTTTATAATCATATAAATAATATTATATAAATAATATTATATACATAATATTATATACATAATATTATATATATATATATATATATATATATATATATATATATATATATAATATTATTTATATGATTATAATATATATATATATATATATATATATATATATATATATATATATATATATATATATATATATATATATATATATATATATATTAACTTAATTTGTTAAGAAACCTTTAGGGTAGCAGGATCAATGATGATAGCTATTTTATTACAAGTCTGTAAGACTTACTTGAGTTCATATTTAGGTTATTCACTAAAATATATCATTTAAATCGTTCATGGAGCTGAATGCAGTAAGTAGTCTGTATAAAAAAAGGTCAAAATAAACCTGTGCAAACAATCTAGTCTCTATAAACAAATTATTTAACAAAAGATGATACTGCAGTAAAATATTTGTAGTCTTTTAATAAGCATGATATATACAAGATAGAGATGGGATAAAAAGTTAATTGTTTGTTTTGAAACTTGTGCGACAGAAGTTGTCCAATAATAAACCCGAAAAACATGTGGTTGTTGTCATGCTGTGAACTCGTGTATATCTGTGGAATCGTGTAATATCGGTGTCGTCATCGCAGCTCCAGCAGTCGCTCTTCAGATGCTGCACCGGCTAAGTCTGCCGTCGGATCTCGGGGCACTGTTGCGGTACTTTGATGCCACATGTGACAGTCACACGGCATCTGCGCAGTGTCAAGCCGGACAAAATTTCTAACCGGCATGCACCGTTTTGAGACATTTTTCGATCGGTCTGCGCAGCGCTGCATGAAGTCGAACGCACCTACTTAGTTTTAAAAAACATTTATTATTTTCAATTCATTTATTGTTTTTAATTGTGAATTCAACTTAAGAAAACAAATAATTTCACATGTAAATATTGCATGAAGAAAAAACAGAAAAGAGATTGAGTGATACAAGAAGCTGTTTTTTTTTATAATTTAAAAGGGTATATTTTAGGACTGTTGGGCCCCATGGCTGGAATTGCTTAGGGACCCCAAATCATTAAATCCGCCCCTGATTAGGTTAAGTAGGCAAGTTAGGGTAATTAGACAAGTCATTGTGTAACAGTGGTTTGTTCTGTAAACAATCAAAAAATATATAGTTTAAGGAGGCTACTAATATTAAGCTTAAAATGGTTTTAAAAAATTTAACTGCTTTTATTCTATCCAAAATAAAACAAATAAGACTTTCTGCAGAAGAAAAAATATTATAGGAAATACTCTGAAAAATTCCTTGCTCTGTTAAACATCATTTGGGAAATATTTGAAAAAGAAAATAAATAAATAAATAAATAAATTAATCACAGGAGGGCTAATAATTATGACTTCAACTGTATATGAATTATTTCTCCTGCAACCTTATAAATTCAAAGTGATTTATTTGGGTCCTTTTGAACACTTAAGCTGGGCAATTCGCAACCAGACTGACAAGCAATTTGCATGTTATTATAATGCATTAATCTTTGTTATTTGAGTTTCTCTGGGTGGAGAAGCGTCTCAGTCTTTCACTTCATCCTGCTGACTCTTATTCCTTCTGATGATTCATTTCAAACTTTATATTCTGTGAGCTCTGTATCCCATCATGCAGTGAGACGCAGCACTGGGCCTGTGTTTTCTCTGATGTGACGCATGCCTTTTTTTTTGTTGGTGTAGAACAGCTAAGAAGCACAAACATGCATTTCTCATCAGGGGACATTAGACACACAGACACAGCATGAGGTCTTCTCTAGCAAAAATATGACTGAAATTTCAAGCATATCTGCCATTGATGTTATGAGACTATTCTGCTTTAGCTAGTATAATTCATTTTAATTCATTTGTTCAACCTATTTATTCTGATGTTCATTTTTTTGTTTTATTCTTTGTTTATTCATTCATATTTTTTTAAATAAAAATGTTTATTAACTGTTAATTACATTTACACTAATGAATATTATCTACTGTTGAGGTCAAAATTGTTAGCAGAATTTTAAAAATATATAATTTCCAAATGCTGTTTAAGAGAGATTTTTTTCTAAAGACATTTTTTAAAAACATAATTGTTTTAATAACATATTTCTAATAACTCAGTTCAAAATTATGAATTCTTCATAAACATTTTTTGTCTTTGTCATGATAATACACCATATGTATTAGTAGTTATTTTCATAAGATACTAGTCCTTACTCAGGTGCAATTTAAATGCTTAGCTATTTTACTTTATTATTATTATTATTTTTACACTCTAAAAATAACTCAAGATGTCCACTAATACATTGTTGTAACTTAAAAATTTTAAATTGCTGATTAGATTAAAACTTTTAAGTTGCCAGATTAATTTTATTAAGTTTTCAAAACAGAAAAATATAGATAATTACATCAACTTAAAAATGTGGCTAATGTAAAGGTAAATGTATTTGTCAATTAGTTTAAAACTTTTAGCAATCCAAAGAAATTGGGTTGATAACTCAGTTTTTCCACACTAATAGAGTTATTTTGTATTTTTAAGTCCACAGACTGATGTTTTTTGTTATTTTTCATACTGTTTACATGGGACAGTACATGTTTTTTTTTTTTTTAACAATACAAATCTGTGGTTTAAAACAATAAAAATGCACACACACACACAATAAACAAATTACTGGAAAACAAAAATGTTGTTGTTAAGTTTATTTCTTACAAGCAACTAAATGAACATTTGAAACATTACATGAAAACGTGCATGTAATTAAGTACATATGGATTTGTTTTAAATTTTTTATTTAAAAAACTAGTTGAAACAACTTAATTTTTTGAGTACTCGACTTAAAATTGAGTTTATGCTATATAAAAAATCATTTGGCTAACATAATAAAGTTTGTTGTCTGAACTTCATTTTGTTAGATGTTGTCGTAACGTGAATATATTCATGCAAACTGTTGTGTTAATTTTCTTTGGTTTGGTCTAAACAATATTTGTTTAGAGTGTATTTTATTTTATTTTATTTTATTTTATTTTATTTTATTTTATTTTATTTTATTTTATTTTATTTTATTTTATTTTATTTTATTTTATTTTATTTTATTAGGCAAATCAACAACAGTGGTTTGTTCTGTAGCCAATCGAGAAAAAAAAAAGGATTAAGGGGCTGTTGCAACATGGGGTTATTCTGAAATTGTATAGCCCTATATACATTTCTGGAGATCGTGAATTTTGTAGCTAGAAGTACGTAAGGCTGCATTTCGTCTGCAAACGTTATGGGGCGGTATGATGCCGTTGCTTTTCAAGCTAGCAGCTATCTGCTTACCTCCGTATGGACGGCTTTCTCGCTGTTACCAGTTTGTCCAGTGAATCGCAGCATGCGTTGGTGGACTTGAAATGCAGAAAGGAGATCACGACGACGAGGTTCGAGTGCAGTGAAGAACGGTTCCAGAAAGCAGGTAAGACAAAAACAAAAGCCACTAAAATAAACAAGTAAATAACAGGGTGAGAATGTGGTAAAATCTGAAAATGTGGTAAAAATCAGGGGGTTGGATTTAGAGAAGTGGCTGGGCAGGTCACTCGGTGCTTTTGAAAACACTATCGGTTGGGTTGAGGGAAGGGAGTGGGTGGGGTTATTGGTTATAGGGGTCAGTTGGTCAATCAGTCAGTTAGTCAAAAGCAGCCTCTGCTGGATTTATGCGAGAAGAGCAAGCCGAATGGCACTCGTGAGAAAATTAGTGATCTCAAAATTAGTACACAGCGGCCTCTGGTGGATTAACGAAAACAAAACTGCTAAAAAAGTACCTCCTGGGATATATTTAAAATTGTTTTATTCATTTAATTTGTTTAATGCAAACTGCTTTTAGTCAGACTAAAAGAAAATAAATATATATTATAGAAACTACTGTGAAAATGTCCTTGCTCCATTAATGTCACTTGGGAAATAAAATTCCACAGGGGGGCTAAAAAATTGTCTTCAACTGCACATAGCCTAAAAACATAAATTAGACAAAAAAAAAACACTTTTGCATAATATATTTTATGTTTTATACACTGTATTTCAGCAAAATGTTTTATATGATATATTTTATTACTTTTTTTGTGTCAGAAATCATTCTAATATTTTTATAAATGTATAAAATCAGGTGACGCAGTGGCGCAGTAGGTAGTGCTGTCGCCTCACAGCAAGAAGGTCTCTGGATCGAGCCTCAGCTGGGTCAGTTGGCGTTTCTGTGTGGAGTTTGCTTGTTCTCCCTGCGTTCGCGTGGGTTTTCTCCGGGTGCTCCGGTTTCCCCCACAGTCCAAAGACATGCGCTATAGGTGAATTGGGTAGGCTAAAATTGTCCCTAGTGTATGAGTGTGAATGAGTGTGTGTGGATGTTTTCCAGGGATGGGTTGCGGCTGGAAGGGTATCCGCTGCGTAAAAATGTGCTGGATAAGTTGGCGGTTCATTCCGCTGTGGCGACCCCAGATTAATAAAGGGACTAAGCCGAAAAGAAAATGAATGAATGAATGTATACATTCATTTATTCATTCATTCATTCATTTTCCTTTGGCTTAGTCCCTTATTTATCAGGGTTCGCCACAGCGGAATGAACTACCAACTATTCTGGCATATGTTTTATGCAGCGGATGCCCTTCCTGCAGCAACCCAGTACTGGGAAACACTCATACACTCTTTTATTCACACACACACACTACGGCCATTTTAGTTCATAAAGTTGACCTATAGTGCATGTCTTTGAACTATGGGAGAAACCAGAGCACCCAGAGGAAACCCATGCAAACACGGGGAAAACATACAAACTCCACACACTCCAACTTGTCCAGCCATGACTTAAACTAGCGACATTCTTGATGTGAGGCAACAATGCTAACCACTGAGCCACCTAGCTGTATCAATATTATTATTATGATCCAAATAGCTTAATCACTGACCTACTGTACACAACAATTTCATATTAAAGTAATATTTCAAATTAATGAAACCATCTCAATCTCCTGCGTTCTGCTGTGTTTTTCTGTGTGTGTAAAGAGTATCTCTGTGTAGTGGTTTGTGGAGGCTCATTGCCTGTAGAAGCAGGTCAGTTTCCTGTGGATTGAAAACAGTTTTTGGGAAATACTGAACAAGAGCAGTTATTATTTTTTATTTATAAAAAAAAAAACAGCAATACTCATGCACATAACCTGAAGTTCATTTTCATTGTCACTGTAAAAGTGCTGAATTCCTGCTCTCTGCTAATGGAGCCTCAGCAAACTCATTTAATCACAGCTGTCAACATCAGAAAGTGCACGCGCGTGCTGAGAGAGGAGAAAATGTGGAGCTCAGAGGCTCACACTGCACCCGCTGGGAGACCCACTGTCCCGGGACACAGCCAGGGTTTTGAGATGCTCTATTCTTGTACAGGCACTTTAATATTGGTGGAGAAATTAACATCAAAGTGCAGCTCATTCTACAGTTTCAGTCTGTAAAACCACACAACACAACAGATCATGATCGTCTAGTGCTGTCATAAACACATAGCTTCACAACGACTCTGTGCTGGAAAAAAAAATGTCTCATCACTTTACAATAAATGTCATATAATTATTTAATATTTACATTACATTTATATTAATGATTTACATTTATATAAATATAAATCAGTCCCTAAAGGATTTTGCAGTAATATTTTCTTTATATTTGATAAAACTGTTTATCTCCAAACTTATGACATTATTTGCTTCACTGACTGACAGAATATAGAACAATAGAACGAAAAAAAGAAAGATAGAATGATAGATAGAATGGCAGATAGAACAATAGAATGATAGATAGAACAATAGATGGAGTGACAGACAGACAGACAGACAGACAGACAGACAGACAGACAGACAGACAGACAGACAGACAGACAGACAGACAGACAGACAGACAGACAGACAGACAGACAGATAGATAGATAGATAGATAGATAGATAGATAGATAGATAAGATAAAACTAACTCTAACCATATGGTAAGTATAGGCAATTAATTAATATTACCCAGTAGATAATGAATGTTTACACTGTAACAAGGTCACCTTAAAATGAAGTGTAAGATTCATATAGGCCTTTCATATTATTTCTGACCAGCGGTGCAAAAAAAGGTAAAGAAATAAAGAAATCAGACCAAGATGAAAAACTGATCCCTATAGCTGCATAAGGTTATGTGTCAATGTCAAGGGCATTTCATGACATTCAGAAGGGGAAAAAAAGGCATTTAACACCGCAATAGCCAGAACTTTTCTCTGTTCTCAGATCAATACATGCTACCTCTTTCATTTTCTATCTCTATTTGGTTCACAATGTCCACGCTCTACATTCTTACAGGCTATAAATGAGAGCTTACAGCCACAATGGCAAGCAGAACTCTTCAAAGTTTGCTACCCTAAATTTAGGTCTAATAACTGCCCAGTTTCAAAATTGATTTCACTTGTGAACATCATTTAGACACATCAGAGGACATTTTTCTTGGCAGGGAAAGAAAGAGCCAGCGAGCTCTGCTGGCCGAGAAGATTTTAATGGCTTCTTTATTTGGTGCCTGAAAGCTTACAAAATTGATTTACAGATGCCTCCATACAAATTATAAAGAGAAGCTGTTTTTTCCCCTTCCAAAATAGAACTAATAAAATAATTAATGTCTTTTATATTTATAGATTATATTTTTACTTGTGCACACACATAGAGTATTTGATTTCTAAATATTTTACGTAATAGAAAATACAAAATAACTAGTAATTAATACTATTATTATCATTATTAATGTTTTTAATGTCACTTTTGAACAATTTAATTGACTCTTGATGAAAAAAAGTATTTTCTTCTTTCAACCAATCAATCAATCAACCAACCAACCAACCAACCAACCAACCAACCAATCAATCAATCAATCAATCAATCAATCAATCAATCAATCAATCAATCAATCAATCAATCAATCAACCAATCAACCAATCAACCAATCAATCAACCAATCAATCAACCAATCAACCAATCAATCAATCAATCAAGTAATAAATTAAGTAATTACCCTTAACATTTTGCATAAGTAATATAAAATAAATATAAAAATTATATAAAAAATTAACAGGGTCAGACAGAATCTTTTTTTTTCTATTTCTGCAGAGAACCTAGCATAATAATAATAATAATAATAATAATAATAATAATAATAATAATAATAATAATAATAATAGTAATAATAATATTAATAATAATAATAATAATAATAATAATAATAATAATAATAATCAGCAGCTCAATAGTTAGCACTGTCACCTCACAGCAGAAAGGTTGCTTGTTCGAGCCCTGGCAGGGTCAGCTGGCGTTTCTGTGCGAAGTTTGCATGTTCTCCCCCTGTTCGCATGGGTTTCTTCCAGGTGCTCCGGTTTCCCCCCACAGTCCAAAGACATGCGGTATAAGTGAGTTGGGTAAGCTAATTTGGTTGAAGTCAACAGGAATGTGTGTGAATGTGAAAGTGTATGGGTGTTTCCCAGTACTGGGTTGTGGCTGGAAGGGCATGCGCTGTGTAAGTTGGCGGTATGCTGTATAAGTTGCGGTTTATTCCGCTGTGATAACACTTAATGAATAAAGGGACTAAGTCGAAGGAAAATGAATGAATTTTTACTTGTGTACACACATAGGGTATTTGATTTCTAAATATTTTACTTAATAGAACATGCATGTCATATTAAAAAAAAATTGTAATTAACACTACTATTGTTATTATTAATTTGAACAATTTATAAATGTATTTATAAATTACAGCAAACATTTTAAATAGTAAATAATGTAAACTAAATAAATAGCTATATAATAACAGGGCAAGAAAGAATCGGAACATATTTTTTGTTATTTCTGCACAGAATTTTGTAAAAATAAAAAAAATTAAAATAAATGTGATTTATGAGTTTGATAGTAACTAAAAAAATGTACATATTAAATATGAAATAAATATATTATAGAAATATCATATATTATATAAATATATATTAAATACATATATTGAAAATTAAAAATCAAACAAAAAGTGTGCAGGGGTCACTTAAATAATGTGTTGATGCTCTTTGGGTAAAGGATTATTCAGAATAAACAGCAAAAGTCAGTCCAAGGCACTCAAAAACACTTGCCTTCATCAGGGTAAGGGTTACCCTGATGTTACTTTGATAAAGGCACGTGTAATGCGTAGGCACAGTTTTAAGGAATAGCCATGTCAATAAAGGCTTTTTAATAGTGCCTTTTTTCGAGTGCCTTGGACTGACTTTTGCTAAATATATAAAAATGACTCATATAGCTTATATAAAATATTTACTAAAAGACAAAAAATTTCTTCAGAAAATGCGGATTATATAAGTGGTATATATGTGGTAAATTCAGTTTATTGGACATGATTTGAAAAGGCATACACCGGTCTATATAAGGCCCCAGGGTTGCATGTCAAAGCACAAATCAAGCATGAAGACAAAGGAATTGTCTGTAGACCTCTGAGACAAGATTGTCTCGAGGCACAAGGCTGGGGAAGGTTACAGAAAAATTTCTGCTGCTCTGAAAGTTCCAATGAGCACAGTGGCCTCCATCATCCATAAGTGGAAGATGTTTGGAACCACCAGGACTCTTCTTAGAGCTGGCCGGCCATCTAAGCTGAGTGATCGGGGGAGAAGGGCCTTAGTCAGGGAGGTGATCAATAACCCGATGGTCACTCTGTCTGAGCTCCAGCGTTTTTCTGTGGAGAGAGGAGAACCTTACAGATGGAAAACCATCTGTGCAGCAATCCACCAATCAGGCCTGTCTGCTAGAGTGGCCAGACGGAAGCCACTCCCTGCCTGGATTTTGCCAAAAGACATCTGAAGGACTCTCAGACCATAAGAAACAAAACTCTCTGGTCTGATAAGACTAAAATTGAACTCTTTGGAGTGAATGCCAGGAGTTACAATTGGATAAAACCAGGCACCGCTCATTACCAGGCTAATACCATCCCTACAGTGAAGCATGGCGGTGGCAGCATCATGCTGTGGGGATGTTTTTCAGCAGCAGGAACTGGAAGACTAGTCAGGATAGAGGGAAAGATGAATGCAGCAATGTACAGAGACATCCTGAATAAAAACCTGCTTCAGAGTGCTCTTGACCTCAGACTGGGGCAACGGATCATCTTCCAGCAGGACAATGACCCAAAGCACACGGCCAAAATATCAATGGAGTGGCTTCACAACAACTCGGTGAATGTCCTTGAGTGGCCCAGCCAGAGCCCAGACCTAAGTCCTATTGAACATCTCTGGAGAATGGCTGTACACCGTCGCTTCCCATCCAACCTGATAGAGCTTGAGAGGTACTGCAAAGCGGAATGGGCAAAAATTCCCAAAGACAGGTGTGCCAAGCTTGTGGCATCATATTCAAATAAACTTGAGGCTGTAATTGCTGCCAAAGGTGCATCAACAAAGTATTGAGCAAAGGCTGTGAATACATGTACATGTGATTTTTCAGGTTCTTTATTTTTAATACATTTGCAACAATTTCAAAAAATCCTTTTTCACATTGTCATTATGGGGTATTGTGTGTAGAATTCAGAGGAAATACATTAATTTAATTCATTTTGAAATAAGGCTGTAACATAAAAAAAAATGTGGGGAAAAGTGAAGCGCTGTGAATACTTTCTGGATGCACTGTATCTACTAAAAGACAAAAAAATATTTTTTTACAAACAGTTACATCACAAATTGTAAATAAATAATATAAACATCTGCATGGTATTCAATACTATCACTGAAATTAATGTAAAACTGAATAAATATGTATTTACACACTTACTAAAGTAGCCTAAATAAAAACTTGTTGGACTAAATACAGCATTGGGCTAAATAGCATGCGGAAATCAGCGAGTGCAGTTTTTGTGGGCTTATAACTTCAATAAAATATGACAAATTAATTATAATCATTTTTAAAGACATAAACTACATACACAAATTCAAAACCACAGACAGCTAAAATATACATATACAAAATTCAATTCCAGCCAACAATAACTTTACTTTTCAGGAACACTCCTACTCGTTCAATTAAATGTAAATAACAATGCATCATCATAATTTACATTCTGTGACACGCTTTCATTTGCAATGAGACACGCGTTGGCAGCTGGGAGCATCCGGCAGCTCAAATCAAATCCCAACACAATGTAGGACTCAAAAAATAGAAATATTTATTTCCAGCAGCTTTTTTTTTCAAAGAGAGAAAAAAAAAAACGCCTCTAGAGATCAATAGTTCTCCATGACAAGATAAAGAAATGGAGAGCTTCTTCTCCAGTCTCTAACAGTGTGCGCATTAGAGCATCTGAATATATGTATGTTACAGTGTAATTATTCATGCATCAAGCGCAGCTGCTAACACTGACGCACTGTATACAAACTCAGGAGTGTGTGTCTTTGCGTATGAAGATGTCTCTCGAGGCGTAATTTGTTTTCTCGTTCATCCATAGAGGTTAAATCCCGGCCATATGGGCTGAGGTTATACATATATCAACACCTGGAGGCGTTCGGCAAGTGTGTCGCACTTACACTGTCATTATTACACATATGCCGTTATTCAACAATTCAATATGTTAGGGATAAAGTACATCCAGGTGGTTGTTATCATAAAATAAAAACAGATTGGCTTTATAGTTTATAGCATAAAGCAGGGCTTTATTCTGCAAAAACAACCATCCCGGATGTACTTTATCTCACTTATTACATAGCTACTTGTCACAAAACATAAAAATTAAACACAAAACAATGTTCTGAGCCTTAATAGTACATTAATTACTTAAAAGCAAAGCTGATGGAAATGAAAACGGCTGATGTACTATACACTAACCTGCACATTATTCAGTCACAAGATGGCACCAAAACTCTCAAAAACGCAAAGCTGAAACGAAACTGGCTGAATAAATACACTGACCTATTTATTATTCACTCACAAGACGGCACCAAACAGTCAAAAACAGTTAAAAACTGCAACATGACAGACAAGCAGATACATACAAATGTAGATGTAAGAATATGGATTTAAACGTATTCACTACACTCTCAGAAAAATGGTACAATGTTGTACCAAAGAAGGTACAAACCCTTGTCACTGGGGCAGTACCTTTTTCTGGAACATAATTGTACCTTGAGACAAAGAAACTAGTTTGTACCATTGCAGTTTGTACCTTTAAGGACATAATTTGTACCATGGGAAACCAAATGTACTGTACCTTTGGTTTTTAAAACCTGCTAATACAATATTGTACCTTTATCAAAGGTACAAATCTTATCCATGAAGGTACCACTACAGTGACAAGACACTTTGTACCTTAACAGTGTCAAATGTGTTCCTTCAAGAACTATTTAAAGGCATTTTGCTTTATCCAAAATGTGTCAATTTATTTTTAGTAAATATAAAAACATCAAATACATTTTCAAAAAAGTTTGTTTTTGTGAAAATGCACCTTTCCCATTTACAATAAAGAATAAAAATACTTTAACATAAATCAAAAGATCTATTTTTTGCTAAACATTTCACAACACTTTTCACAAAAATGTTACAGAAACACATTCTCCCATGTACAATATAAAACATTTTGTTTCTCCAATTGTCACACAATACCTTTGTAATCACTTAAAAGTTAATTTAATTCACTTAATTGAATTTAATTGAATTAATTTTAAAATAGAAATAGAATCATGCAAAACTATTGTAACGAGATCTGCACAATGTTTAATTAGTTTTACAATAGTAAAATGTCTGCATGAACACTTTGCATATGCAGGACTTTTGCCAGCTCACGTGCATAGTGGAAAGCAAACGGCAAAAGTTGCGGATCTCAATAATGAAAATATATTTATCAGAAAATGCTACCAAATGTTTATTAAAAGTGCCTTAAATGTTTACTTTACAATACTTATAGACAAATTACCATGTTTGTAAACATTCAGGATGCGCGCGCAGCGACGTTGCAGAAAAAAACCGGGAGCGCTAGCAGACACAGCGAGTGAATGACATTAGATGCGGTACAGAGTTTGTTGTCGTATTAGAAATAAATTATATTGATTACATATTATATATATTATTTACATAATGCTTTCAGCGTATTATACCAGCTTATCACCCAGTGATAAGCACAGTTATTCTGCAAAATAAACGTTAATGTGAGTGGCGTTCGTTCGTCTGACAGGTCCATTTGCGATAGCACCCTCCAAGAGGATACTGGATAAGACGAAATGGCCAAGCATCCAGCCCGAAATACACAACTATCTCTTTGAAGCTCCATGTGATTTTACAAGAGAGAAGTTAAAGGCCAACTTTGGATGGCAACAATTTTGTTCTGTGTGGTCATGTGCAAGAAATAATGTTCCATAATTACCAGATTTAAAACTTTGTAACTTTGTAACTTTGTAACTTTTTCGCTAAAAAGCGAGGTTCTGCCAAGGAAAAAAGACGGAGCTGTACAAGGCCTGGGTAATCATCAACAAGCAAAACTGCATTCTGACAGCGAACTGCAGCTGTATGGCAGGGTAGGTGAACTTACACTTTCACTTTTCATTCTTAGCATTCAGTGTCCGCAGTTTATTTCACAATATTTAACTGCTTTAGCTGAACGAGTAATGTGTTTGATTCAGCATAGCATGAACTTAGCTGATATAACATGAGAACTGCAGAGTCCAGCATTTTTAATGAGGATGCTCACTTCATTCATCTCCCTTTTAGCCAAAGACGTCTGTGGTTGGCATTAAAAGCAGTGTGGTGTACGGTAAATGTTAAGTTTTCTATTTTTGGACTTTTGAATTTGGCATCCTACCGCACAACACTACATGTTTGCTATTGCCATCGGTCTCTTTTTGCAACCGGGAACCCATGTGATGTCATATGTGACATAGGTTGGTAATTCGTCTACAGGTTTGTTTTACCAGTTGTTTGTATTATAAAACTTAATAATTAATGTTAATGAGTTTCTTTAAACATATGCTTTTAAATGATGGTTCATGTTTTAATATGGAAATTATTCAGAAAATCACTTTGCCTTTTCAGTAATATATATTTTCATAAATATTGTAATAAAGAAGGAGTTGTCATACACTTATGTACCTTTTTTATGAGAACAAATGTGTACCTTCATTTTAATTTTACGATAAAAGGTACAGAACAGTATCATAAGCGGTCTTTTCTGTACCGTATAAGGTACAGCTTTTACAAAGGTACAGAACTGTTCCTTAAAGAACATTATATGGACCACCATGTACCTTTTTTCTGAGAGTGTAGGCTATATTCACAGCCTATGTTATTAGTGGTTGTTATTAATGTCACGACTGTCCAATCAAACTCGAGTATTCTAGACAGCCGTGTGATAAATTGTGATCTCAATATTTTTGGATTAATGTTGAAGTATGCATTGCTCATAATATTTTAAAAACATTTCCCTTTATGTTAAGGATCTCTTTAAAAGATGGTTTTATTACAAATGTTATTCTATTATTATGTAAAATTCACATAGAGTACACAAATGCAAGTTTGCAAAAAGCAAGCATCTCTTCACGGTTCTAGAAAAGGAGATTAAAATGTATATAATAGTGATTGTTTAGATAAGTATAAAAAATAGAAAAACAATTAAAACGGTTAGCCTAACATATGCTTCTCCTTTAACATTTTTGCATTAAAATGTATTTTACTGTACTAAACTAAAATTGAAAAAAAAAGTATGCTATATTTGAATGTAAATGGATAATTATGTGTCCTTTCACCTTATATTTTTAAATTATTTTCTTTTATTTCATTTTTCTTTTCTCATTTAATCCTTCTTGTTAAGGAATATGAAGAGATTTTGTTGTAAAATGAAATTTTATATGCTGGTTCTTGTTAATAAAGTAAAAAAAAAAGATTTAAAAAAATGGTGATAATGAACATGCAAAGTATTGATATTGTGGTCATTCAAAACACAGTGAGTAATTATTAATTATTTAATCTTTTAGGTTGTTTTCTACAGAAGATGCAGATTGTTGTATTGACAGTGGTTGTTCATCACAGTACTGGATGCTTGAAGACATAATAGGTGATTTACTTAATAAAATATAAAAACTAACATTTTCTCATGTTAATCTAGCCTACGACATAAAATTCAGACGATTTACATGGTTTATGTTCATTACTCTGTACAGCAGGAGTCCATTTGTTAACAATAATTAATTTAAAGTCAACATAATGACAACTCAGAATGTATTAATCTTAGCTGATGTTAATTTCTAAGTACTTTAAATGCCTAATAAAGTATTACTGTATAATCAAAAGTCATAATCATTTTATTAAATGAAGTTAATAACTAATAAAGTACTTATATGAATAAATATATAATTATATTAGTTAACTAATATCAGCATAGTAACTGTAATACATCTCACTATTGATTTTAACCCATTAACTAAAGTTTTCTAATAAGACTTTATGGTGTTACCTACTTTGTTATCCTTTTGAAATTGAATTTACTTAAAACATTTGTTCACTCTGAAAGTTTATATAAATACATTATTTGCTTATTATACCTTTACCTTATACCTTTACCCTTATCTTATCCCTTCTGTAACCTTTTCCACAGCACGTTATGACACTGTATACCGTGACAGGCTACAGCAATCAATCGCAACAAGAAAAATACCAACAAAGTCTAGTCATTATGAAATAAACCTCTTCAAATGAAAACCTAAGGAAGATAACAGACCATGCTCTGTTTTTATCCAGAGATGAACAGTGATTGGCTGAGAGAAGGGATTGGTGCAAATCCTCACATATCACATCAATATAAAGCTGTCCTTCTTTCACACACTCACCTTGATACTGTGCATTGAGTTTGAAGGGTGACAGAATAAATGGCTGTTATTTTTCTCAAACGTGTCCATTTCAAGACCAGGCTGTCAGAGGTTTCTCTTGTATATGCAATCATGTCCATTATTTAGCTCTGAACATGCAACGGTGGGCAATAGGAAAGCAGGAATGAATAGCGATCATGTTTTTTTGACCGTCAAAAGGATGTAAGAAATATGAAAGTCTTTAAAAATGTTGTTCATTTGGCATCATCCTATGACATGTATAACTACTGGTGTCACTTTCACATCTAGAGTGCATTAGTGTCCACTTTTTTCAGTTCTGGGAGTGTTTTTCTGTCACTTTTCTTATAGGGATTTAAAAAAAAAATGTTTTGTTAAAGGGATAGTCCACCCAAAAATGAAAATAATTTGCTCGCCCTTGACTTTTTGTTTTATTTGTTTGTTTTTTGCTTCTTTTTTTTTTTTTTTTTTGAACACAAAATAAGATAAGAATAAGAATGTTGGAAAACCTTGACCATTGAATCCCATAGTCATTTTTTCCCTACTATGGATGTCAAGTTTCCAACATTCTTATATACATGTCCTGGCTGGACCAGTTGGCATTTCTGTGTGGAGATTGCATGTTCTCCCCGTGTTTGTTTGGGGTTTCCTCCGGGTGCTCCGGTTTCCCTTACAGCCCAAAAAAAATGCGCTATAGATGAACTGGGTAAAAAAAATTGGCTGTAGTATATGAGTGTGTGGGCAATGCAGTGGCGCAGTAGGTAGTGCTGTTGCCTCACAGCAAGAACGTCGCTGGGTCGCAGGTTCGAATCTCGGCTAGGCTGGGTCAGTTGGCATTTCTGTGTGGAGTTTGCATGTTCTCCCTGCATGTTTCCTCCGGGTGCTCCGGTTTCCCCCACAGTCCAAAGACATGCAGTACAGATAAATTGGGTAAGCTAAAATTGTCCGTAGTGTATGAGTGTGAATGAGTGTGTGGATGTTCCCAGAGATGGGTTGTGGCTGGAGGGGAATCCGCTGCGTAAAATCGTGCTGGATAATTTGGCGGTTCATTCCGCTGTGGCGACCCCACAAGGGACAAAGCCGACAAGAAAATGAATGATATGAGTGTGTGTGAATGTGATAGTGTATTGGTGTTTTCCAGAACTGGGTTGCGGCCAGGAGGGCATCCGCTGTGTAAAACATGTTAGAATAGTTGGGGGTTCATTCAGCTGTGGTGACCCCTGATAAATAAGGGACTAAGCCGAAGGAAAATTAATGAATGAATAAATATATAACATTTTTATAATCTATAATTTTTATTTATTATTTAATAATTATTTAATTTAAATATATCTCTTTGTTTATTCAAACTAGTTAGTCAATCGATAAAATTGGTTGGGTTTAAGGAAGGAGGAGGGTGGGTCAGTCGATTGGTCAGTCGGTCAGTCAGTCAGTCATTCAGTCAGTCAAACAGTCAGTCAACAGCGGCCTCTAGTGGGTTTACACGAGAACAGCGGGCGCGAATGGCACTCGCGAGAGAAATTTGAGATATGAAAAAGCGCACACAGCGGCCTCTTGTGGATTCGCGAAAACAAAAACTGCAAAAATATGTACCTCCTGGAATGTATTTTGTGGTCTCCAGAAACGTATTTACGACTACGTTTTCAGAATGAGCCTGGGTTGGGCTTATAAGTAGGGCCAGACAGAATCTGTGGAATTTTTTTGCTATTTCTGTGCAGAATTTTGTAAAAAATCTGTGGATTTATGCGGATGATTTTGGAAGTATCGCAACAAAAACTTAATATATGAAATAAAAAATAACACCTTTTTAACTTTTATTTAATGTTTACAATGCAAATCCAATTAGATCAGCTTAATTGGTAAACAAAGCAAGTGTCTTATCTAATATATCTACTAAAAAACTAAGAAAATATGACTTTACAAACTGTATTGTAAATAAATCATCTAAACATTTTCATATTTATCAATAATATTACTGAAATTAATTTAATAACTGAATAAATATAAATGTACACAAGTAAATACATAAACTCAATGATGGGCTAAAAATCTCCGGATTTCTGCGCGTGTAGATTCTGTGTGAGCCTACTTATAAAATTCAAGACCTGAACCAAATCAACCATGAGGTGAATCACAATGGTACAAGCTTTTATTTAAAGCAAAGATTTATAAAAATCAGATAAATAAGACAAAGGCTGTGCCTTACACTGTATTACACTGTCAAATGAAAAATGCAGTCTTCAAATGGCACAATCAAATTACAAAAATTTAAAACAATAAAAGATATGTAAAACTATCTGTTTAAGGTAGATGGATATATACTTTTGTAGTTTTAGTGGGCTCTATGCACAGCCAGTGTTTTTTATCCAATAATAAACTTTCAGTGAAAGCTTTATGTGATTATTTTCAATTTCATAATGTTCCTTTCACAGCATTGATGTTGTAATGTAATTACAATACATTCAGTTAAATAGACTTAAGCATTTATTTAGTTGTTCAAGCGTAAAACGAGATGAAAGACCATGTAACTGCTAGCGCCATCAGGATCAGCAGGTGAGCACAGAAACTCCATTGAAAATACTGGGGTAAAATAAACTGTAATATTTTAAAGACATGGTGGGGGAAAATAAATTATTGCAGTGCTTCTTGTCTGGTCTGAGACCCTCTTCATATCGTATATCTATCGGGCAGTGAAAATTACAGATTTTTAAAGAAATCAGACCTTAAACATGGCAATTTTAAAAGACAGTTCACCGGAAGCGTTGAGACTGGCTGGCTAAAATTAAAAGTCCTTGTGCATATACCCCATTTCAGGTGAACCAGAAGTTGCTGGGACTTTTATTTCAGTATGTTGATGTACTTCCAACTGAAATTAAATATTGAGTAGGGGCTTTTTTGCACATCATTCCTTCGTAAGTCATTCCATTCCTACAGTAAGAGGAGCATGCGGTTAAGAATATTGTGGCGGAAGGTGTGAAACTGACCTCAACCGAAATAGACCACCTCTCCAAACAGCAAATGCATTTCAAGGCTTTTAGAGCTTGACCTATTAAATTAAAACTTTAAATCTAGAGAATTACATTAACGTAGAACAAACTGTATATTTAAACATTTTACTCAAATTGTAGAATTGTTAATACGTTTAAAAAAAGATCTCTCTCAACAGTTTTTTATTATTATTATTATTATTTTTTATTATTATTATTATTATTATTATTATTATTATTATTATTATTATTATTATTATTATTATTATTATTATTATTATTATTATTAATACACATTTAATATTTTTTTGCTTTTTTTTTCCAAGTGAAGTTTAAAGGTATTTAGATCTCTCTCAACACAGTTTTTTATTATTATTATTTATTTATTTATTTATTTATTTATTTATTTATTTATTTATTTATTTATTTATTTATTTATTATTTTTATTATTATTATTATTATTTTATTATTATTATTATTATTATTATTATTATTATTATTGTTATTATTATTATTATTTTTTTATTATTATTATTATTAGTATTATTATTGTTTTATTATTATTATTATTATTATTATTATTATTATTATTATTATTATTATTATTAATATTATTACTACACATTTAATTTTTTCTTCTTTTTTTACTCTTTTTTTTTTTTTCCAAGTGAAGTTTAAAGGTATTTTTTCACAGTCTTCACCTATATAATTTTTTTCTTTGGAGGAGGTCGACTCTAGTGTGACCAAGGCTTAAAATGTCCAAAATTTAAAGTGCAACATCAGTGCTTTAATCAGCTATTCAATAAATAATCAGCAACGTCAGATTAAACTAAAGCATGATGTTCTGACCTCAAAGTTGGAGCCCTGAGTGAGCTTTTCTTGAAGGACAGGAGAATCTGCCAGGACCAGGGGCGATTTTAGGATTTTCATTTTTGGGGGGCTCAGCTCCTTATAAGGTAAAAGAAAAAAAACAAGATATATATACTGTATATAAAGCCTATAAATTTATAAATATATACAGTATATAAAGCCTAATATTACATTTATAAGTAGTAATTTAATAGTAATACACTTAAAAATGTTTGTTTAATATGGGTTGTATACAAGTATTCCACTGTATTACATAGACAGGCATAGAAATTTGAGTTCTGAATAAGCCAAATAGGCTCTACCCACCTGTTTACTGTAGTAAAAACCACTTTCTATATTCAAGTGCATTTTTTGTTTCCATGTATTAAATAAACTGCCACTATTCTAATTAATTGACATACATACAAATATATATTTTTAAATTTACAGGCTAATTTACATATTTCACGATCTGAATGATAATAAATAAGAATATTTTTTTTATATATATACAGACAACACTCAAATAAGCAGATATTATAACAATTTATCAATAAACACACACCTCGTTCTCTCGCTGTCCACGGCTGTGGTTTGCTGATCAAATGAAAAACAAAAAATGGGGAGCAGACTGAATTCTGCCGCAGTTTTCTTATCAAATTTAAAGGGGACTGAGGCGATAATTTAGTGTACAGTTTATGAGCTAATCGCAAAAGTTTTAGGGGGCTGAGAAGAAATATAGGCCTAGCAACGCCCATGGTCCGGACTCATCTGACTGGAGATGAAAACCTGCAAATCTAACATTAAAGAAATGGAAACTAAATGACAGCAGAGAGAAATCTAGATTGACCAGAATATGACCTGGGTCATGTCCTTATGTGAAAGTAATTTTTAAATGTTATTTATTTATTTATTTATTTGTTTGTTTGTTTGTTTGTTTTTATTTATTTTTGTTTGTTTGTTTGTTTATTTGTTTGTTTTTTTGTTTTTATTTATTTTTGTTTGTTTGTTTGTTTATTTATTCATTTGTTAATTCGTTCATTCATTTGTTTAGTTAGTTGGTTTGTCTTATGACAGCTTTGTATATGATTTTAAAAGATATTTTATTCCTCAAAAACATTGTATTTGGCAAAAAAAAATGGACTACAGACAAACTGAATAGACACACTAACTCCATTAGCACCACACAGGCTTAGTAAAGTTCCCCAAATTACACACTACAAACACAAAGCTTTTATGTGTGCTTCATTATTTCAAGAGACAATTAACTGCGCTGGACTATTTTAGGAAGCTACCAATTTGTATCAGTAACAGATTGTTTAAGACAACTTTCAAAGAGCTGTATTTTCTCAAAATGACTGAATTATCTGCACAAACAAATTGCCAGGCAAAAAAAAAAAAAAATCGAATCATCTCACAGCTTTGTAGCTTACATATTAAGTAAAGCCGGCATTAAAAAAAAAAACACAAATAGATATTTCGACAGTTACAGGCTGAAATGCTAAACAAACATTAAAGGAAGACGATATTCTATTTTAATGGTAATAAAAGGCTTCAGGACCTAACTGTGCCATTATAGCTTATGAAAGCCCTTGATAGAGCTCTTATATTAAGCATTACAAGCCCTGCTTTTCTGAATGCTCCATCCATTATGACATTTATAAGGATTATAGTTCTACTATAGCATGTTTCCGACAGTGTGCAGCCCTACAATATAAAGACACTGAACTCAAGTACATTTGCTTTGATGTCAGTCTCTGAAATGACTGAAAGTGGGAAACTATTCAGAGAAACGACACATCATTCAGTTTAAAACCATGGACAGCTCCAATGGAAAAAAATAGAGGTAGTTCAGCACTACGGACAGAGACCATTCAGCTCAACCACAAACTAGCTGCATACTGTACACTTAGCACGATTCAGAATATGTGTAACTCATGTAAAAATGTATCTTTTAGTTTGTTTAGGATAACTTCATACAAAAATAAAAGACTTTGACATATAATAGATATAACCGATATTTGAGATTAAGTTAAATAAAATACAAATGCATTTAAACTTCTTTTTTTTTTATTGTGTTGAACCAACTAAATTGTGTTTAATTGTGTAAATACAGCGGGGAAAGTATTGATCATGTTTTTTTCCTGGGAATAATATTTGAAAAGGAGCTGCAAATTTTGCTAAAAACCCAAACAATACAAACATAAAAATAAAACAAAAAAAATCTGAAAAACTAGTTGTGTGTAATAACAAAGGAATGAAACAAAGGAAAAAGTACTAAACTACTGAAACGTATTTAATACTTTATTCAAAAGGCTTTTTTCATGATGGCAGCTTAAAGACGCCTCTCATATGGAGAATGAAGTCACGTGAACTGCTCAGATGTGTTTTGGATCATTGACTGGCTAAAATGTCCTCCCTGGTTTCAACTTCATCATCCTGCTAATGTAGTGATGTTGAACTGAAGCAGCTAATATTCATTTACAATGAGGAAGGGCAGAGGGTTGCTGAAGAACTACTGAGAGATTTCAACTGCTGTCTGGGCTTTCACTGCCTTTGTGTATTCAATACTTTTCCCTGTGTTATTTCATTTTATTATGCATAACTTCATTTGTAAACTAATTAGTTTTGTTTTCTTTGCATATATGGATTTTTTTTTTGTTGTTGTTGTTGTTGTTAACATCCGGGGGGAAATTTCAAGTCAACAACACCTTTGGAAATATGTTTTCTGAGAAAAATAGTGATGTGTTTGATACTTATGTTCTCTCTATATATATACAGTTGAAGTCAGAATTATTAGCCCCCCTTTGAATTTTTTTCTCTTTTTTAAATATTTCCCAAATTATGTTTAACAGAGCAGGGAAATTTTTACAGTATGTCTGATAATATTTTTTTCTTTTGGAGAAAGTCTTATTTATTTTATTTCGACTAGAATAAAAGCATTTTTTTTAATTTTAAACACCATTTTAAGGACAAAATTATTAGCCCCTTTAGGCTATGGTTTTTTTCGATAGTATACAGAACAAACCATCATTAGACAATAACTTGCCTAATTACCCTAACCTGCCTAGTTAACCTAATTAACCTAATTAAGCCTTTAAATGTCACTTTAAGCTGTATAGAAGTGTCTTGAATAATATCTAGTAAAATATTATTTACTGTCATCATGGTAAAGATAAAATAAATCAGGTAATAGAGATGAGATATTAAAACTATTATGTTTAGAAATGTGTTGAAAAAATCTTCTCTCCGTTAAACAGAAATTGGGGGAATAAATAAACGGGGGCTAATAATTCTGACTTCAACTGTTTATATATATATATATATATATATATATATATATATATATATATATATATATATATATATATATATATATATATATATTCTCTTACGCAAGGCAAGATCTTATCATACTTAGAGGAAAAGTGTGATTTATGCATTATAAAGCTTGAAGCATCAGAATCGATACTTGATATTGGACGATCACAAGGAATGACAAGAATTTTCTAATTTTATATTTATATACATAATCAAACATTGTACATATCTCGCTACAATACTTTTGCATAATTCTATTTCTAAGTAAATTAAATGAACTTTTCAGTGATTACAAAAGTGTTGTGTGAAAATTGGAGAAAAAAAAATTATATTGTACATGGGAGAATGTGTTTCTGTAACATTTTTGTGAAAAGTGTTGTGAAATGTTTTGATCTTTTGATGTATGTCAAAGTAATTTTTATTCTTTATTGTAAAGGGAAAAGGTTTAAACAATGGAAAAACATTGTTTAAAAATGTATTTTAAGTTTTATATTTACTGAAAATAAATTGACGCATTTTGGATAAAGCAAAATGCCTTTAAATAGTTCTTGAAGGAACACAATTGACACTGTTAAGGTACAAAGTGTCTTGTCACTGTAGTGGTACCTTCATAGATCACATTTGTACCTTTGATAAAGGTACAATATTGTATCTGCTGGTTTTAAAAACCAAGGTACAAACTGTGATTTTACACATTTGTTTCTTTGTCTTAAGGTACAATTCTGTTCCAGAAAAAGGTACTGCCCCAGTGACAAGAGTTTGTACTTTCTTTGGTACATTTTTTTCTGAGAGTGTATGTTAAGCTGCTTTGACACAATCTACATTGTAAAAGCGCTATAGAAATAAACATAAATTAAAATTAATTGAATTAATTAAATGTATTTCAGTTATTATTATTAAATTTAATTAGCATAACTTAATAATAAATAATTTCAAGTTAAATAATTAAACATGAATCAAATTAAATTGCAAATCAATTTTAAGTCTGAATACCACACACTGCCCATATAATACAAATTTAATCAAATGCATGTGAACAATGGCATCCTATAAACAATCTGTGCAAACAAATCCAAAATTAAAAGACTTATTAAAAACCTTTCGATAACCTCAAAGGGAATAAAAGCACAGTTAAATAAAAATGCACTCCCACAGTTCATCTCAGACAAACAGCGCATAGACAAAAGCTTGACTTAATTTAGTAACTTACTAAAAGCAGAACTATTAAAAAGTATTCAAATGTCCTGTGGTTGTTTCAAAGGCAAATGCATGATCGGAATACCCTGTCCAGAACACAAGACAAATGAAACTCCAAAGAAAAATCTCAATCAGCATATTCTGTGAATGCTTTTATGCAAACTCTTCATGCAGACTTCACTATGTGACATTCATTGAGTGTGAAACAGGCCTGCGAGGCTGCTAATGACTGCTAAAACAATACTGATTGATAACTTAATGCCTCGCCAGCACTAACCTCTAAAAGCTTCTTGAAAAGGCAGCAAGTCCGTCCAGTTTTTTTTAGGAAAGTGGCTGGAATTGAGGAGATTTCAGGAACAGATGTTGAAGCTGCTGACTGCTTGAGAAATAAAAGGAGCTGCGTTATTAGAAAGTGCTTACATATGATAATGTCAAAGCCCTGATCGATGACTTCTCTTATAGAAACAACCAAACCTCAAACAGGCTCCATCTCTTGCGAGTAAATGGTTTTATTAGGAATCAGTCTAATCACGTATTAATCATTTTCTAGAATTGCATGTCAAGCCTTTTCCTTGTACTTGGAGGACATGAAACAAATGTACAATTTACAGTAAACACACTGTTAATGTAAACTATTACAAAATGATTAAATGTGATAGGGAACATGTGATTGTGCTATTAATCATTGTTTAGATTATTATGTTTTAACATTTATTAAAATGTTTAAAGCACTAACAGAGTTGACAATATCAAAGTTTGCTTTTTCTACATTTTGTGTTTTAGCTTAAGATGCTAACCGCAAACATCATGTCTAAAACAAGAATGTATGTGTCAGGTCAATCTGTGCTTTTGAAAACACTATTGGTTGGGTTTAGGGAAGGAGGAGGCTGGGTCAGTCGATCTGTCAGTCAGTCAGTCAGTCGACAGCGGCCTCTGGTGGATTTACGCGAGAACAGCAGGCGAAAATGTCACTCGCGAGAAAATTTGAGATCTCAAAAAGCGCACACAATGGCCTCTGGTGGATTCACGCAAACTAAAACTGCAAAAAACGTAGCTCCTGGGACGTATTTGGCACTCTTCAAAATTGTATATAGGGGTACATTTCAGAATGAGCCTGGATTGAAAAAGATACATCTAGGATCTATTCAGCAGCTTTATGGTAGATATTAATACCTATATAAAGTAGAAAAGTGTATACCTCTTGACATTATTTAAGCACTAATAAGTACCTTTGAGGAATAAACTTGGTGGATTAGGTGTTAATGTGTGTGGCATTTGTTACCATCAAAGTGACAACTCATGCATGTATTTCAGAGAGTATACAAGAGCTCACTCAGCAAATAAGATGATGCAGATGTACTGACAGAGACTGAGCTGATCAATACTTTAAAAAACAAGGCGTTCAACAGGCCAATAGGGAGCGTGAAGAGAGCAAGAGTTTGTATAAAAACCGCTACGCTCAGCAATCAAAAAAGGTTTTGATGGACTGCCAAAAGTGAGCAGCCCTCATTGACGAAAACTCCATAAATCTAAATCACATCTAATGAGAGATATTTACAGACTGAGGTTTAAGGTCTATATGGCTCTGGACTCTCTCCAACCTGTTAATAATAAAACCGGAGGAGCAAAAGGAGCGAGACAGACTTTTCTTCACTGTGAAAACATGCTTGATCTTTCAAGACAGCAATTTATGGATTTTCAAGCAAACACATAAATGACATTGCTTTTGATTAGAGGGTTTGTAAACATGTCTTCTGCATGAAAGATATTGTGTTCTCCCACTGAGCAGCTCAACCGTGAATACAGGTCTGTGCTTTGAACATTTAAGCTTCAAACATCGAGTGAACAGAGAATTAGGAAAGACGACTTCACTGAATCTTTTCACCATAAAACATGAACCCTTTTATCACCTAAAGGGCACCTATGATGACAATCAACTTTTGTAAGCTGTTTGGACAGAACTGTGTGTAGGTATAGTGTGTCGACAGTCATACTGGAGTGAAATAAACACAATAAGTCTATTTTTTTAAATTCCTGACGTTAAAATAGAATCCTAAACCCTGTATTTTGAGGCCGACCACAACATGACGTAGGAGTGTGGTTTCCCTGCCCAACAAATTGATTGACAGACGCATATTAACATGTCTCCATCGTAACACGTATAAACATCCACAAGACTGGACTTGCGCAAAGTAACATGGATTAAAAGATCTGTTCAACTCTCTGTGATCATCTGCACCTCAAGAATGAGTTTTAAAACATATTTACATGTCAGTACAATTATAAAAGAAGATGCTTCAACCCCAGTTTGTGGACGTTAAATCATGTGCGTGTGCGTGCAGGTTTGTGTGTTTGTGCGAACTTTGTAACGACATTGTGTGTGACTCATTGTTACAGAAAGGCTTTAATTAACAACCCAACAAATACATCAAATAAGCATAAGTTCTTACTGTAGTATTTCTCATTCTTATCTGTCACTGTGCTGTTTATCTGACATAAGACGCAGAAGGAAAAGGAGACATGCATCAGAGAAATTAGTAAGAGATCTCTTTTGCTGGGTCCCTAATCACATACTTCCATACTACATAGTGTGGTAAAACAGTATGCAAGCCAGGTAGTATTCATAAAATTCGAGAAGTACCCAAATGACCTACTACTTCCGGCGAGATTCTGAATGATCACCATGATGCACTGTGAGAGAATTCATAAATGGGAGTGAAGCAACAAAACTGATGCGGGTAGGTCATGTGATCAAGACAAATTGGCAGATTTAGTACATCCGAGTTCTATTCATACTACTCACATTCATACTATATGGAACGTACTATTTAAATTCAAATGCAGTACCTACTGAGTAGTATGCAATTTCGTACCTACTAGCCTATAGCTCTGACACACACGTGGGAATGGTAGGTGGGGAGAACCAGCTCATTTGCTTTAAAGGCACAGGCAACAAAAACATCTACAGTCTGAGGTGTTCAGAATGGTATAATAAATAATCTGATGGGTATTTTGAGCTGAAACTTTACAGACACAATCTGGAGACATAAAAGATTATCTTAAACCTTGACAAAGGGGTACAATAGGTGCTCTTTAAAATGAATTAGAGACAGAAGCAGCAAATACGGAGGTCAGATTCACCTCTAATGTAGATGTAGCCTGGGTTTTGCCGCAGTTTTATATTTAGCCAATTGCAGAGACAGTGGCATTATTTTGCAGATCGGCTGGGGGAAAATACATCTGCATCTCTTTCCTTCACACAAAATAAACTCAATAAAAACATAAAATTCTGCTGGTCTGTGAAATTACAACATTAGCTCTTACAAGGGCTTCATCAGCACATGCACACACACATAAAAAAGAGAAAGTACAAAACTCTCTGGAGAGGCGACATCTGTAATGCAAAACAGAATGAAATATTCAATATTGAAGATTTAGCAGAAAAAAAAGATGAATATTTTCCCTTTAAGCAAAGCTCCTCACAAAAGTCTTTGACTCAAATACTGCATTTTTAAATAGAGCTTTGTATTAATTTATATTTCCACAATTTACTCTGGAGATTTGATCTGGTAATGTATTTTCTTTCTCTTTTTTTTAAAAGCCTCAAACATCTCTTTGCTTTATATAATGCAATCTCTCCATTATGTTTGTGCCAAACTGCTAAAGACACATTTTAAGACCATCTTTTGAAGGTTTTGGTCTGGTATCAAATGCATTTGTACTCTGTCTTGCATTAATAAAAATTCAGGATTATTTTAGGAACAGGCATGGGCCAGTTTAAAATTCTGACGGTATGACAACCTTGGATAAAAATATCACATTTTCACAGTATTGTAATTACAGCTCTAAAATATCTAGTTTTTAAATGTCTGGGTAAAAAACAAAAACGTTTTTCCCTATTGAACACAATATATTTAATTTTAAGAAACATTTAAAATATTTTGATGTGGAGGGTCCTTTTCAGCAGGAGATACTGTTGCCCTGATAAACTAAATAAAATAGTCATAAAAAACATGTTTAAAAAAACCTTACATATACCGTACAAACAAGATAACAGAAAGTTTTGGTGGTTTTAAAACCTTGACTCTTCCAAACCGCGGTGGGTTTTCATCCCCTTTATTTTAAGGTGTCCTTGTTAAAGTGTAACTATTTATTTAACCACTGAGTAATATTAATTAACTATATATTAAATTACAAAACCTTATTGATCCCTGTGAGGGGAAATTGGTTTGCCACCAATGTACACTACAAATAAATTATACAAAAAGTTATTACAGACAACAAACAGTCCAACAACACTCCACATTTGCTACAACTACACATTACAAACACAGTAAATGTCTGAGCAATTAAAAAAAAAACAACAACACAGTTACACGAAAAAAGGACATAACTTTGTTAATAATAATAACATAAGCAGACAGCAGTTAGAATAAAAAACCTTCTAAATCTCTGTCAAAAAAATGTACATAAATTATATCACTTTATTAAAAAATACCTTATACTTACTGTACCATATATTTACTATATGATTAGGGATGGAATGTGGGTTATGCTTACACAGTAAACAAATTATTGCGCCAATTAGTTATCACAACTTAATATTTTTAGCTAAGTTAACTTATCTGGATAGAATGTGTTGACATAACTTATAGATCAAAAAGTATTACTTGGCACACACATACACTATGGACAATTTTAGCTTACCCAATTCACCTGTACCGCATGTCTTTGGACTGTGGGGGAAACTGGAGCACCCGGAGGAAACTCACGCGAACGCAGGGAGAACATGCAAACTCCACACAGAAACGTCAATTGAGCCAGCCGAGGCTCGAACCAGCAACCATCTTGCTGTGAGGGGACAGCACTACGTACTGCGCCACTGCGTCGGTCGTCTTGAAAAATATCAAGTAAAATATTATTTACTGTCATCATGGCAAAGATAAAATAAATCAGTTATTAGAAATGAGTTATTAAAACTATTATGTTTAGAAATGTGTTGAAAAAAATCTTCTCTCCAATAAACAGAAATTGAGGAAAAAATAAACAGGGGGGCTTATAATTCAGGGGGGCTAATAATTTTGACTTCAACTGTATATGTGCCACGTTGCTAAAAACACTATCAGGACACAAAAAAGTATTTCACAAAAAAAATTTCACAAAAAAAAGTGAAAATTGGTTGTTTTTGCGTTATTTAAAGCAAACTCGTTCTTCCAGTTTGATTTTTTTTTTTAAAGCTACATCCCGGCAATTAGATCCTTGTGTAAATTCCTGCTTGTATACTGGATATCTGTACCGGCGGGCACAACGTGACGTCTTTGAGTTTTCATCATTAATTCAAGAGATTCTAACCAATCAGTGCGCTCTATTGTGTATGAGGTGCAACTTTATTAATATGCATGATAGCTTCGAAGACTGTTTTTACCTGTTACAATGTTCAGAGGGCAGAGAGACGCCACGTTGTGTTGCCAACCATAATTAAAACAAGTAGAAGAAGAATTGTTTGGAGACATGGGTCGTCAGTGTTGCGTTTATAAATGTGCTGCAATTAAGGTTTTGTTTTCATTTCCCCTCTACAGTGCTCTACTAACACGCGACAAAACTATGTTTTTAAGGAACATTTTTTACCCGAGAGCTTTTCGCATCTGGAAATGGTGAAATCCGGATTTGCCACTCGTTTCCTTTTTAAAAAGATCTGGTTCCAGTTGGTGTTGATTGTCCTGTCTCTACAAATTTGGTAAGTGTGTGATCAATGTTCTTTGTTTATGTTTATTCAGAGGCAAAGTTAGTTAGTATCGTCAGCAGTACTCTTTCAGTTTTTAAAGATATACCGTAGTCGAAATGATTTAGTTACTAAGTTTACAGTACCTTAATATCACTACAATATTATGGGCTGAAAGATCCGCTGTAAATGCTGCTCTCCGAATGTAAACATCGCAATCAAACTATTACCTTTGTGTAGGATTTTCACCGCATTTTGAGACAGGATAGTCTATACACACACGGCTTTCTGGTACAATTCTCTGCACCTACCGAGTGCATCTTAAGTTACCGAGAAATGTGAAGGGTTTTTTTTTCTCCCATTTGCCAATCAAACATTGCATTAAAACTATACTCTTCCAGCAGTTCCTCGCATCCAATATCTCGTTTGTCACGGGGGCATGCATGAAATGTTCCTGAATGAAAGTGAAAATGCCGACTGCAGTTAAAGTCGACAAAATAATGATTTGGCAAATAATTTGAATACTGACGTCCATGTAAACATAGTTACTGTCTTTCTCCCCTGCGTCTGTGTTATTTTGCCTCTGAGAAAATCAGCACGTGCTCGAACTGAAACTTCCATTTTCATGCAAACCCTTCCCTCTTTCGCCACTTGCCACTCCCACCTAAAAAAAGCTGGACTCACCCACTTTCCTGACTTTTTTCAAACTAGAGGTGACAGGGAGGTGGGTGGGGGTTCATGGCCCTTTAAATAGTACAAAAATGCATATGTTGACAAAATTTGGCCAGGTTTGGAATCAGTTGGTTGGATCATCATTTTTAATAGTCACTAATATCAATTTAATAGACTGAGCCAGTAATCAGTAAGTACAATCCATTATGTAATACATCTATTTATTTGCAACAGGTATTGAATAATGATGTTTTATTTATTTTATTTTAAATATTAAAATGGATTAAATTAATTGCAACACTTCATGCATTAATTCTGTGCATATGTGACCATAAATAAGCATACATTTTTATCAGTGTGAATCAGGACTGACATGTGCTGTGTGAATGCATCCTGCGGTTCAGACCTCTGACTCATTGTCACTTCACATCCTCCATCTCATTTATCTAAAGCAGATCTATTTTTCTCACTCTTTTCAGTCGACATGACTCTTAGACTCGGTGCACACTATGCACTTCCTCGCTGCAAGAAAACCTGTCCAACGAGAGCTTGAGCAGCTGAGCTTTTGATTTTATCCAATTTGGTGTGACATCAAAGCTGCTTTATAAGAGTTCTTGTAACACCTTTTCACGAAAAAATTTAATAAAAAAGTCAAAGTCAAGCTAGAAAGAGATGCTTTTGTTCTCGGTATGGAATAAAAAGATTTAAATCAGAAGAGAAGAATACGACTTATCTAAAATATTGGATGACAGGTCTATACAAAAACACAATCTGTTTTTTTTTATATATATATATATATATATATATATAAATCAGAGATGCCTGTCAGATTTTTTAGCATGAAACTCTCTCTGCCTCTGTTCTTTCACTGTAAATCTGCATAACAAAGCAGAAGTAATCGATGAATGACGTGGAAATATCGAAGCTGCATTCTTTTTACAGTTCAGTCTATGTAAGGTGGTGTTTGATGTTAGAAATAATGAAACAAAAAGTTGCTTTATACAAAGTTTGTCGGAAAGAGATGACCAAAATGTTAAGTGTCTTCTGTGTGCTACTTTGAAGAAAAGAGTTTTAACTTTGCCTCAGATTTTAGCCCAAAAGCTATCTTTCCATCCACCTATTTTTATGCAAATTTTGGAATTTCACATGAAAATGCTTAATAGAAATGCCAAGATGCGCATAAATGTATAAAATGCACATAAAAAATGTATGAGAACAAGTAGACAAACCTTTTACTAAAGTAGGATAAACTTTGTATTCAATTAATGTCCATAGACTACAATGGAAACACAAATTCCAGCATGCGCATCAAAAAAGTGATTTTTCCTTTAACAGATCATGTGATGACAAAAATAGGTCATTTGCTAGGGAAACATACCTAGTGATTTTTTAATTCTTAAAGATTGAATTACAGAATTATTAAAATAAAACTTAAAAAATGTATATATATTAATTATATGTATACATAATTATGTTTTTATTATATTAATGTTTACATTAATGCATATAAATTAGGCCTGTGCATTTAATCCAGCTTCAAAGCATTTCACTTAAAATATAAATATTGTCAAAGGGAAAACTAAACTCAAATGTCTATGAAAATTCAACATAGTGAATATTTGGTTTGACCTGGCAAAAGTAGAACTTGAAGAAATTATTGTACTTCTCAAACAATAAGACATAAAAAAAAAATAAAAGAATATTTTTTTGTGAATGAATGAATAATGAGTGTGTTACGATCACCAGGGATCTAGCATTTGCAGATCGCTGGAGAACTACATCCACCACTCTAATGAACTATAACTCCCATCATGCACCACGGACACACCAGTTCCTGATTCCCTCAGATTACACACACACACTATCAGATGGACCATATAAACAGCACACTTTCACACAAATATTTGCCAAGTCTTGTTAACCTGTAGCATTACGAAGTATTAATCCGGTCTACTCGTTCTCAGTTTTGATCCTTGCCTTGTTTTCTTGGTATTGATTCTTTGCCGCCTGTACTGACCATTTGCCTGTTTTCAACTACGATCTTGGTTTCTCTTTATGCTCCTGTTTGCTACCTGTTTGACCATTGCCTGTCTGACTACTCTTTAAATAAACTGTATGTGGATCCTCCGTTGTCAGCATCCATCTGTTACAAACTGTTTACATTATAAAGATTGATTAATGTATTACTTTATATTTGCATTTGGAATGTAAATCCACACATTTCAAAACACAATTTAGAAAACAAAAGAATGGAGAGATAATTCATTTATTAATAAAAAATAAAAACAGGGCTGCATTGTTTGCTTACAACAGTTCTGTCTGGTTCGTGAATCTGATTGGCTGATAGTCGTGCAATATTCTGCCAGTAACAGCAGTAATCCAGCCTTTAAACCCTTCAGCCCTGTGAATTACTCCACCCACATACAGCAACAAGCTGAGGACACTCTACAGTTTGACAAATATTGCAGCTGTTGGGCAACATAACGTACGTTTGAGGCTTTTTTAGTCGAGAATGTAGTTGTTTATATTGCAATTACGCAGTTTATTTATAAGGATAGTGCCTATTTTAAAATATTTATAATTTCTGAGAGACAGAGCGTCGACGGCCATTATCCTGTATTTGAGCAAAGATGATGTTTATCCACAAGATGGCGACAGAGACCGCATAATAAGCCCTAAAAAAACAGCGTAATTTCTGAGCGTCGACGGCCATTATCCTGTATTTGAGCAAAGATGATGTTTATCCACAAGATGGCGACAGAGACCGCATAATAAGCCCTAAAAAAACAGCGTAATTTCAAACTACAGCTGATCAAATGATTAATAAACAGGTAAATGACTTTCTAAGTCGATCTTTTTCTTTTGTATGTTGTAGTGCTGTATTTAGTGATAGTAATATTGTGATCTCCCAATCACAACAGAGAAATACTGGGAAACCTCTGTAGACTGATGGCATTTCATGCCGTTCAGCCTTATAATCTTAAAATGTAAGCAAATATCACCTGTTTTGTCATCACGTTAGACATTACGCTAGAGAATCATTCAAATACTAGCTCTGAAGCGACAAGCAACGGTTCCTGCTGTTCTGACGTCAGCTGCAGATGTAAATGAGTGGCGTTAGTTCCTCTTTCAAAAGGGTTTTGAGACTCTCCGTGTTTGATTTTCTTTTTTAATATACACGATTATGTCGTCAAACTGTTGTATAAATGCAATCTCACACGAGTAGCAGTGCGATGTGGCTGTTTATTAGCACTGGTGAGACACTAAGGCAACGCATGCCTCCCACCAGTGCTGATATACAGCTACATCGCACTGCTGCTTGTGTGATATTGCTCACATATATATATATATATATATATATATATATATATATATATATATATATATATATATATATATATATATATATATATATATATATATATATATATATATATATATATACATACAGTTGAAGTCAGAATTATTAGCCCCCCTGTTTATTTTTTTTTCATTTTCTGTTTAACAGAGAAGATTTTTTCAACACATTTAATTATTTTATCTCTGCCATGATGACCGTAAATAATATTTGACTAGATATTTTTCAAGACACTTCTATACAGCTTAAAGTGACATTCAAAGGCTTAACTAGGTTAATTAGGTTAACTAGGCAGGTTAGGGTAATTAGGCAAGTTATTCTATAATAATGGTTTGTTCTGTAGATTATCGGGGGGAAAAAATTAACTTAAAGGGGCTAATAATTTTGTCCTTAAAATGGTGTTTAAAAAATTAAAAACTGCTTTTATTGTAGTCGAAATAAAACAAATAAAACTTTCTCTAGAAGAAAAAATATTATCAGACATACTGTGAAAATTTCTTTGCTCTGTTAAACATAATTTGGGAAATATTTTTTAAAGGGAAAAAAATTCAAAGGGGGTTTAATAATTCTATCTTCAACTGTATATTAGTTATAAAGTTTTATGTATACAATTGATTAGCATTTTTATTACTAATGTAATTACACAATTACACAACATTTAAACAGAATACATGAAAATAATAAAATAAATACAAACTTCAATGCAGACACATTATGACTAGATATATAAACATGGATGAAACAGCTAACACTCTTAAAAATAAAAGCTCTGTATTGACATTATTGTGCCATGAAAAGTAACATCCATCTAAATTTTACATTCTACAAAAAAGGTTCTTTAAAGTGAAAATGATTATTTAGATTATTAACAATATATGAAATATATGGATCTTTAAATATGGATCTCTACTAAAACTTTATTTGTGGATCTTCTTTTGTTGTTTTTTCGTTTTGTTCTTCTATTGAATCACTACAATAAAAATAGTTGAAAAGAAAGGTAAAGAGTTTTAATTTCAATATAACAGCTTGAAATGTTAAAGAATAGTTGATCTGTGCTCCTGCAGGACCTTTACTGATCTGTTTATTGACCATCAACCTGACAGATCAGCCTTGGTCTCTGAACTCCTGCTATGTGTGTGTTTGTTTATGAAAGACAGAACACACACATACACGCTAAACAGTGCTTACATCAGCTATTCCTGCCACAAGCGAGTCACGACCACATGCTTCTGCTTCCACACTCACAGGTCAGAGGTCAATATTCCAATATATTTTACAGTTAAAGGTAATTTATGGCTCACTAACGTCAACAAACTACTATTTATTACATTTTCAATCAGGCTTCTCAAACACTCCCCTGTGCGTCAAGCAAGATATCCAAGGCAAGTTTAATCGATATATTGGAATAAATCAATTAAATCTCCATTAATGCCTTAAATGTTGCTGTAGGATAGCACTGAAAGATCTGGACTAGAATTCAGGAGTCACTGTAAATAAAATAAATAAAACTAATAAAATCAATTTAATTGTAAAAAGTGTTATAGTAAAAATACATATAAGTTATTTAAAGAAAAAAACATCATTGTTAATAATTTCATGTTTAATACAATGTGTTATTTGCTATTTCTTTGTAATGGTTTTGGAAATGTAGATGTTTTTGTGTGTGTACAGTATTCAGTTCCTTGTACAATATTTCTTATGTCATAGGGACCACATTTCCCCACAAGTATACACTGAAAAAAACGATTAAATGAATAAATACTAAATAATCAATGTATTAATGAATAATGACTGATTACATTGTAAAATAATGATTAAATTATTTGTGCATTTAGATTATAAATCTACACATTTCAAAACTAAATTTAGAAAACAGAACAATCGAGGGATAATTTATTTATTCATTAAAAATTTATAGAATAATGAGGTTAATAATTCGATTATTATTATGTGTGTGTGCGTGCGTGCGTGCGTGCGTGCGTGCGTGCGTTCCCTGTACAGAATTTCTTACATCATAGGGACCACATTTCCCCAAAAGTATACACTGAAAAAATGACTTTTGCTGCTTGTTCAAACAACTTATTTAAGATGAGTTAAAACAACACAATTCTTAAGTTTTTTTTTTTTGGACAACTTAATTGTTTTATGTTCAAGCTACATACATTTGTAAAACTAATATAAAAAAATAAAATAAAAACTTAATCGATTTGAGTTGTGACAACATAAAGAAACTAAGTGGAACCCAGCATTTTTTTTTACATTGTAGCAATACAGTAAATTTTGACCTTGTGGGGACTTTTTTTGGTCCCATGATAAAAATGTCTTATAAATCATGCAGAATGAAGTACTTTGAAAATGTGAAAGTGCAGATTGTTTCTTAAGATGGTTGATGGTTGGGTTTAGGAGTGGGGTTGTGATACATGGATAAAATATACCGTTTGTACAGTATAAAACATTATTACGTCTGTGACAAAGTCCTCAAAAAATGTGTGTGTGATTGAACCTTGTAATGCACATGTCCCCACAGGTATAGCAACACCAGTACATTTTGACAACGGCTGTAAATCAGACAAAATGAAGCATTTTGAAGATGTGAAAATGCCCATTGTTTCCTGTGAGGATTAGATTAAGGGGTACAGTTGGGGAAGGGATACATACATATTACATATATGTATGTGTGTATATATATACAGTATATATATATATATATACAGTATATATATATATATATATATATATATATATATATATATATATATATATATATATATATATATATATATATATATACACACGCACACACACACACACACACACACACGCCCCGGTATTATTAGGTACACCAGTCCAACTGCTCGTTAACGCAAATTTCTAATTAGCCATTCACATGGCAGCAACTCAATACATTTAGGCATGTAGACATGGTCAAGATGATCTGCTGCAGTTCAAACCGAGCATCAGAATGGGAAAGAAAGGTGATTTAAGTGACTTTGAACATGGCATGGTTTTTGGTGTCAGACAGGCTGGTCTGGGTATTTCAGAAACTGCTGATCTACTGAGATTTTCACACACAACCATCTCTAGGGTTTACAGAGAATGGTCCGATAAAAAGAAAATATCCAGTGAGCAGCAGTTCTGTGGGTGCAAATGCCTTGTTGATGTCAGAGGTCAGAGGAGAATGGCCAGACTGGAACAAGCTGATAAGGCAACAGTAACTCAAATAACCACTCGTTACAACTGAGGTATGCAGAATAGCATCCCTGAACACACAACATGTCCAACCTTGAGGCGAATGAGCTACAGCTGCAGAAGACCACACCGAGTGCCACTCCTGTCAGCTAAGAACAGGAAACTGAGGCTACAATTTGCACAGGCTCACCAAAATTGGACAAGAGAAGATTGGATATACGTTGCCTGGTCTGATGAGTCTCGTTTTCTGCTGCGACCTTCGAATGGTATGCGTGTTTGTTTTATACACATATAATGGTATCTCAGTTTTTTTTCTTGCTAGTTCCTCCATTTTATGAAAGAAACCAGCACGAAAACATTTTCTCAATTTTACAGCAGAGAAAAGAACATCATTATTATCCGGTTTAAAACAACATGGTGAGCAAATAAAGACAGAATTTTCATTATATGGATGAAACAATTCCTGTAAATCACTTCAACTGAATTGTTTTCCCCATAATCACGACTTCTCCCTAAAGACTCTGCAGATAAAGAATCCCATAAATCCTCCAGATGAATGTAACTCATATTTGCACTGTAATGTGATTTATATGTTCAGTGAACTGCACACTGACGCCACAATAAACCCCAAAAGAGCTTCATACTGAGAAAGAGATGATTCAGATGACTGGAAACTGATGATTCTTAGAGCTACAGCACCATCAGATCATTTCAGATTGTGAATCGTGAAATCAACTGTCCTTAAAATACTCATTTTCTGGAAAGGGTGCAAGTCTTTAAAAGTTTAACATTCAGAAAAAAATGTCCATAAGTACATTGTGGCTCTAAAACCCAGCGAGCTGCATTTTAAAGCTTCACAGGTGAGACCCTAAAGCTGTTAGAAATTCATCATGATCATTAAAACTTTATAAGTCTTTTTTTATTTCCTTTGGCCAAATATTAGGTCAGTGTCAAATGCAGGAAATCGCATAACCTACCACAACAAGTAAAACACAATCTATCTAACATGATGAAAAGTTAGCGAAATGCCAATTAATATAAATTAATAATAGAAAAAATAGAAAAATAGAATAAAATAATAAATAATAATAAAAATAGAAATAGAAATTAATTTAAAAATTAATGAAATTGCAATTTTTAGAAGTGTTAAATTAATTAAAGCTGTATTCAGTCATCTAAAAATCCAGTAAAAGTTGTATTAATGATACTGCCTAATATTTATTTTTAAATTATGAATTAAATTCAATTAAACTGGACAGTTTTGCACTTTGCTTAATTCAGTCAAACGGTTCATTACAAAAACACTTTACAATACAGATTAATTTGCTGAAATTACATTGGTGAGCATATGAAACTACTTATAAAGCATTTATCATTCTTTTTGTTAATTCTTATTACGATATTACAAATGTTTAATTTAATAGAGTATTATGTAATTATTTTTATTTTCTTTGGCTAAATATTAAGGCAGTGTAAAATTAAGGAAAACCCATAACCTACTGCCACAAGTAAAACAAAATATGTTTAAAATGATAAAAAGTGAACCTCCGCATTTCGCGATTCAGGTGTCTGTGGTACTTTACTGACTCAGCAGGTGCAGAGAACAGTGTCAAACAGCCATGTGTATATGAAATATATCCTGTCACAAAATGTGATGAAACTACATGACGGTAATAGTTTAAGGTGTTTACATGTCTGTACAGCACTTCAATAATGTGACTAAAATTGACATATCCACGTGTCTTAATTGTATTTGTGTTTAGTTCTATTACGACCCTAATTGGATTAAATTAATCAAAAATCTCTGTTTATATGGTAGACTCTTAATCAGAGTGTTGTCTTTATCATATTAAAATCTGACTATTGGTGTCCATGTAAACATACTCACTGATACAGCTTATTTTTTATTATCATTAATTAAATTAATGATAAATTAAAGAAATGCACAGTTTTAGCCAATACATGGACTGTATTGTAATTCAATACATGACAGACAAACGGGACATTACAAAACATTTCAAAGACCCAGTTCGAAAGACCCACCCCTCACTGACAAAGGTCCAGAATTTGTCCCATACATGAGCTCATTTGTCCTATTTTGACTGCTGTGCCATCATAAATTGTGAAAATAACTCATCGAAGAAGGCATTAAGACTGAAAAGAATCTGACTGAGAAGTCATCTTTCACTACTGACCTACTATATTGTTGGTAAATAGAGAAAACATTTTACAAGTTACTTTTATTGTAATTATACTAATTAGGCTATTGTTGTTATCCATAAATTTACAAATGTACTTTTTTTACAATCTAGGAATCTTTTCCTAATGATATGATAAAAAATAATACGTATAAATATATATATATATTTTTACATTCCTTTTGTCTAAATCTTCAGGAAATGTTTTTGGTACATCAAAAAGTGTGGTTATGATGGCCACTCGATAAGCTAATCCAGAAATAAATAGTGTTAAAAATGTCACTAAAATGCAGTATTTAAACTATAAATACTTAACTTTGTAATTAAATAAAATTAGAAAAAAGAACCGCCGATTTCAACAGGCTGGCTACAGGTTTATTATTTAATGAAACTGCACTCAAATAATTATTTTTGCTGCTTATTAAAACTAATTATTTAAAATGAACTTAAACAACACAAGTCTTCAGATTTTTGGGGGGACAACTTAAATGCTTAATGTTCAATTAACTCAAATTGGTGAAAACAATTAAGTCAACCTAACCGATTTGTGTTGGGACAACATGAAGGAATTGTGTGTAACCCTTCATTTTTTACAGTGTGCATTAACATGAATGAAAAATGAGCAACTGTACTTTAATTAAACAATATTAACATCAAGACTAACATGAATAAATAGCCTAGCAAATATTTTGTTAATTGTTAATGCATTATCTGATTAATGAGCCACAGTGCACGTTTATATGTAGCTAATTAAATGTCTCTATGTATTGAGTGGGGGGAAAATCCTTCCACCCAAACCACAGCTTATGATCAATAAGAACAGCATCTGAAAAGTTCAGTAAACCCTGTGTGCTTTTAAATGTGCTGTGAGTGATGTTTTATAGAGTAGCAGACAGACATGGTCCCAACTAACCTGACAGACATCACTGAAGTAGGTGTCCTGAGAAAACCCTCCTGTCTGCGACAGCCCGAGGCTCCGTAAACAGCAAACAAACAATATGACCACAGGATCCTATTGTTTAGCCAATCAGGAGTCTCTGGGGCTCTTGCTTCCTGTCAGTCATTACCAGCAGTCTGGATTGTTGACATGCCTGTGGAGGACAGGTTTTGGTTAGTGAGACGACTTTCACTTACAACATCTTTAAGGAACTGGAAGTCTGAAAACTGCTAAGGCACTCAGATTATAAGCATCATGCTGCCTGATGATGAATAGAACAGAGTAATAGAACACTGACGGACGGACGGATGGATGGACGGATGGATGGACGGATGGATGGATGGATGGATGGATGGATGGATGGATGGATGGATGGTGATAGGACAACATATGGACTAAACAGAACTATGGATGAATGGATGGAAAATACGATGGACAGATGGAGGAATGAAATGAACAATGACAGAACAATGGAATTCATGGAAGGGTGAATTAAATGATGGACTGATGGATGGATGACAGAACAATAAAATGTATGGATGGATGGATGGATGGATGGATGGATGGATGGATGGATGGATGGATGGATGGATGGATGGATGGATGGATGGATGGATGGACTGATGGATGGATGACAGAACAATAAAATGTATGGATGGATGGATGGATGGATGGATGGATGGATGGATGGATGGATCGATCGAACAATGGAATATATTGTATGGAAGCAAGGATTGATGGATAGAATGATGGATTGATGGATGACAGTACAATAAAATGGATGAATGATAGAATGATGGAATGATTGATGAATGTATAGATTAATAAAATGGAGATAAAATGATAAACAATGAATGGATGGATATATGGAATAATAGACAGTGGACAGATAAAAATCATGTATTGAAGGATGTATGGAAAGACAGATAGAAAGACAACTATAGAATGATGGATGAATGGATGGATGGATGGATGGATGGATGGATGGTACAACAAAACAATAGAATACTAGATAGAATGATGGAAGAATGATGATCTAACACTTTAAAGAATTCATTAAAGATACTAATTTCTTTGTATAAATCTTGAGTTTACACACATCATTATGTAATGCACAAAGCACGTGACATTTCAGAGAGACAGATAAAATACAACTGCTAATGGACATAGCAGAAAATTCCAGTAGCTTGAGGATCATTGCGTGCCAGGACAGAAGAAAAAAAAAAAAGTGCTATTTTATAGGCCAGTGTAATAATCAAGGACCTTTGCTGCCGTACCATACATAGCTGCAGCAGTATCAGCCAATAAAATAGCAACTCTATTTTCGATTGGTCCTAATACACAATGTAACTACAAAAAGTCAAGCTTTCAAAAGAAAAATTATCGAAACTCATTTGCTCATTTTTGAGCGAGATGCTAATGATCTAATCCGATTCAATGATCTAGCCTAAACTAAGCTAAAAATTATTCTGCCAGACTCAGAGATCGGCTGAATGGTTTCAAAAATGGTAAAACACAACTCTAGGGAAGCTTTAAAATGAGTCAATTTTCCAAAAAAAAAAAAAAAAGAAAGTGGA
>LR812531.1:48563789-48668789 GCA_903798195.1 Danio kyathit
GGCTTGTTACTAGGATTTTATGCAAGCTTGTAATTCTCTGCATTTTTTATTTGTTGTATATCTTGTAGCGCTTTGAGCTTAAGAAAAGTGCATCATAAATAAAATGTATTATTATTATTACTATTATTATTATTATTATTATTATGAAATCAATGAGACAACAGTAAAGTCATTAAATAATAACTGACCATATCACCATGAAAAATTATGTGACTAAAATGAAGTAAAAAAAAAAGCATTGCCAAAGCCTCTCTTATTTTTGAGAGAGAAAAGGACATACATGTATATGCAAGTCCATTTCATACACTGAAAAAGAGCTTTCATTCATCCAATTAAAAAAATTAGGGAAATGGTTCACATCTAAATTTTATCACTTGACCCAATGAAAAATAAATAATTTGCCTTAATATTTTCTATCTCCATGAGAACAATTTTATATAGCCTGGTACAAAGCATATTTGTCTTGTTGAAAAAAGTTAATTAATTTACATTCTCTTTTTGTTCTAAACAAGAAGATATAGCTTTAATCAAAACAAAAAAAAATCCCATAAAATGTTCATTCCTCTAAATTAAAAAATAAGGTAATGGTTTCACATTTAAATTTGATCACTTGAGCCAATGAAAAATAAATCATTAAATTAGTCAAATAAGTCTTTTAAAGTTTTACATTGGTCTAAACAAACATTTCTAAGTTGAGCTCATAATCAAGAACATTTATATTTAACTATGTTTTGAACTTAAACTATAGTCATTGAAAAAGAAAACAAATAATATTAAACTGAAATGAAAGATACATATTGAATTGAATGAAGTACTGCTTGAAAGCTTTTTTTAGTGTATAAAGCTTCATTTAAATCAAGAAAAAGCCAGAGAAACAAGAACTGTGCTCTTCTATCTCACATCATTCCATGCATTTTTTTTTTTTTTTTTTGCCAAAGTAAAAGACTTTCAAACATTTAATTATCTGGCAGAAGCAACAATGTAAATGCACTGGGAAATGCTCAGGCACATTTCAGGATTAGATTTACATATGGTAAAATCCTCTGGTTATTAACAGGTGCTGGTTAATCCCAGCATGCCGATTGTGAGAGGCGACACACTGTGACCTGCTAATTATGCCAGCCAAAACTCTCTAATTCTTTTGAAAGCTGAAATCCCTTCAGCGCCCATAACCACTGATGAGAATAAAAGATTTTACCTTAAATGTTTGGAAGATATTAAAGGAATATCTCACCCAAAAAATAAAGTTTTGTCATCACTTACTCACTCTGTACTTGTTCTAAACCAGGTTGAGTTTTTTGTTCTGTTAAACACAAAAGAAGATATTTTGAAAAATGTTGAAAACCTGTAACCATTGACTATTTTTGTCTTTCCTACTATGGAAGTCAATTGTTACAGGTTTCCAAAATTCTTGAAATAGTTTTTTGTGCTTAACAAGTCACCTTTGACTTGTATGGAACAACTCAAGGGTGAGTAAATTATGACTGAGTTTTCTAAATGTATCTCATGCCAATTCGTACGTTTTTGATTTAGTGCCTAACTCATATGAATTTATACAATCTCATTCATACAATTTTGCACAATTTGCTTGTCCCCTAATGACGATTTAGGGATGGAGTTTGGTGCCACGCCTCCTTTTAAAGATGTTAGCTTTTTTTGGAGGAGATCAGGCTGGAATTTGTATTTTTGTGAATTGACTTTTTGTGGTGAACTATATCTTTAAATAAATAAATAAATAAATAAATAAATATATAAATAAATAAAAATAATAAAATAAAATAATAAAAAAAATTAATAATAAATAAAAAAATTATAAATAAATAAATTATAAATAATACAAAATAAATAAAAATAAAAATAAAATAAAACAAATAATAAAATAAAACGTAAAATAATAAAAATAAATAAAAAATTACAAATAAAATAAAATTAAATAATAAAAAATAAAATAAATAATAAAAATAAAAATAATAAAATAAAATAACAAACCAAATAATAAAATAAAACTGGTGATCCTCTGAGTAAAACATATGCTGGATAAGTTGGTGGTTCATTCCGCTGTGGCGACCCCAGATTAATAAAGGAACTAAAGTGAAAAGAAAATGAATAAAATAAAATAAAAAATACAATAAAATAAAATATTACTATTAAAATGCCAGCACAATATGTAGCATTTAATTAAAAATTTCACAACGATAATTCAACATCTTTGATTACAAATTTATATTTTAGTTGACTTAAAATCTAACTGTCATACTTCTCCTAAAAAGCACCTAGTGATGTAACTACTTATACCACATCAAGTCAAGCACGAGTCCTAATGTTTTGGAAGTGCATGCAGAGTGGATTTACTTTCACAGCACAGAACACAGCATCTTCATAATTTGGTTATGAGCAGACTCTGAAGACCATAGACTTGCATTATTCAAATGTGTTACCGACCTGTGTAGGTTTGTGCATGAAATAAGACTGGAATTACTGAGGACCGGTTTACAGGCAGTGCAGAATTGCTTCTTTCTTCTAGAAAACAATTAAAATTTATGCACTGATTTGTAAAATGTACAAACTTTATAAGCAGCTATATTATTAAATTAAGGTAATATCTGAGCATACTGATGCACTTTAAAAGGAACCTATTATGCAAGTGGTTTAAACACAATTGCGTAAAACAGTGTGTGAATACAACCAGCCTCAAATATATATATATACATACAGTTAAAGTCAGAATTATTAGCCCCCCGTTTATTTTTTTCTCTCTTTTTTAAATATTTCCCAAAAGATGTTTAACAGAACAAGGACATTTTTACAGTATGCCTGATAATATTTTTTCTTCTGGTGAAAGTCTTATTTGTTTTATTTCGACTAGAATAAAAGCAGTTTTAAATTTTTTAAACACCATTTTAAGGACAAAATTATTAGCCCCTTTAAGGTATTTTTGTTTTCGATAGTCTACAGAACAAACCATCATTATACAATAACTTGCCTAATTACCCTAACCTGCCTAGTTAAATTAATTAACCTAGTTAAGCCTTTAAATGTCACTTTAAGCTGTATAGAAATGTCTTGAAAAATATCTAGTAAAATATTATTTACTGTCATCATGGCAAAGATAAAATAAATCAGTTATTAGAGATGAGTTATTAAAACTATTATGTTTAGAAATGTGTTGAAAAAATCTGCTCTCTGTTATTAGTGGAAAAATAAACAAGGGCTAATAATTCAGGGGGGCTAATAATTCTGACTTGAACTGTATATATATATATATATATATATATATATATATATATATATATATATATATATATATATATATATATTCATATACACATCTATAGTTATGTGGTGACATAGTTAGACCTCTTTCTTTCTTGACTTCACACAGAAACAGCAGCACATGCGGCATGACATCACTTTGTTGCAGAGACGCTATTGGTTAAACGCTGGCAAAGTAGAGCACAGAAGCAGCTTGAAGCAGAAAGCGCGAGTATGTGGTAAAGTCTAGATAAGACATAGCTGTGGATACGCACATCAATATAGCATCATTTTTGTGACACTGTATAACAATAATTAATATTTTTTACAGTACTGTGATGGTTGGGTTTAGGGATAGACATTAATAAAATACAACTAATGGGAAATTTTATAAATAATATAAATAATTCTCGTTAACTTCTGGCCACAACCGTATCTGATCTACTGTAGCAACAACCCAAGTATGTCTACGGTCTGGAGGTGTTATAAATTTGATGGCGACAACATTGCCATAGCAAACTATGAGATATGTAAACTTGGGATTGCAAGAGGTGAATAATTTATGCTATTTCTTACTTGATTGTTCAAGCTACCTCACCGAAGTGCTCTGTTTGGTAACAGAGTTGTTGAATGTTAAAATAAAGTAAATTAAATAAAAAATAAAGAACATCCTGGATCTGTTTCTTTGCTCTTCTTTATTCTTTTTTCATGTATTCTGAACCAGAACCAGAAAATCAGAGCACATCACACCTGTCCTCAGGTCTCTACACTGGCTCCCAGTTACATTCAGAATAGATTTTAAAGTATTATTACTTGTCTATAAATCACTAAATGGCCTAGGACCTCAATACATTACAGATATGCTCACTGAATACAAACCTAGAAGAACACTCAGATCTCTAGGATCATATAAACTAGAAATTCCAAGAGTTCAGTCAAAGCAGGGTGAATCGGCTTTCAGCTACTACGCCCCTCGCTGCTGGAATCAGCTCCCAGAAATGATCAGATGTGCTCCAACATTAGGCACATTCAAATCCAGACTGAAAACACATCTGTTTAGCTGTGCCTTTACTGAATGAGCACTGTGCTACAACCCATTTTAACACATTTTTATCTGTTTTTATCTGTTTTTTTTTTTATTATCTGTTTTTATTTTTTTTTTTTCTTACACTTGTCTTTTTATTCCTGTTTATGTAAAGCACTTTGAATTGCCACTGTGTAATGTGCTATATAAATAAACTTGCCTTGCCTTGCCTATTATAGAAGTATCGCGTTTCGGTATCGGTAGATACTCAAAATCAAACGACTCTGACTCTGATCAAGACAAAAACCTGATGGGGGCATCCCTAATGAAAAGGATTACAGTATTTAACAAAAGAAATCAAATTTGATGAGGATTTTTTTTTTAACTGGATGTTCTACTAAAGTATGTATGGTCAGAATGTTGTTGGCCATATGCTGACAGCAGCAGCACCTCAGGTGACTCTGTTCATGTCCTGACTTGTGTCTTTTCATCATGCTGTTCCCCTCATTGAAACCTCATTTCATCCCATCTCTTTCCATCTCTGCACTATATTAGCAAAAACCCTTGATAAAATCAATATAAAATGAAAAAACCTCTCCAGTACAAAAAAATACCATATTAAATCTGAGATTTACAATGTTCTGACCTTCCATAACCTAGCAATGTTATTATATTAAATAACTGCTCAACATGCACATCAGTGACTCTTATAATAATGAAATAAAGACAGCATTCAATAGAAACTGTTATTCCTAACAGCAGATAAACTAAGAGTGAAAATATTGTGTAGAGAAGAAAAGAGTGAAACCATGTTAAACTGTTTCAAATATGGTTTGTTTGCACACAAAAATAACAGCAAGCGTATAAAATTAAAATAAAATCAATAAAAAATTATAAACCACTCCAGTACAAAAAATACCATATTAAACCTGAGATTTTAAATGTTCTGACCTTTCATAACCAAACAACGGTATTAGATCAAATAACTGCTCAAACTGCACATCAGTGACTTATAATAATGAAATAAAGACAGCGTACAATAGAAAATATCATTCCCAACAGCAGATACACTAAGAAGAGTAAACAAAATGTTGTGTAGAGTAGAAAAGAGTGAAACCATGTTAAACTGTTTCAAATATGGTTTATTTGCACTAAAATAGCAGCAAGCGTCCAAAAATCTAAATTAAACCATTAAAAAATAAATAAAAAAGACCTCTCCAGTAAATTAAATATCATATTAAATCTAAGATTGCTGACCTTCCAAAACCTAACAATGTCATTAGATTAAATAACTCCTCAAACTGCACATCAGTGACTCTTATAATAATAAAATAAGGACAGGGTACAATAGAAACTATCATTCCTAACAGTAGATAAACCAAAAAGAGTAAAAAAAAAAAAATATTGTGCAGAGAAGAAAAGAGTGAAACCATGTTAAACTGTTTCAAACATGGTTTATTTGCACTGAAATAGCAGCAAGTGTCCAAAAATCTAAATTAAACCATTAAAAAAACAAAAAAACAACTCTGCAGTAAATTAAATATCATATTAAATCTAAGATTGCTGACCTTCCAAAACCTAACAATGTCATTAGATTAAATAACTCCTCAAACTGCACATCAGTGACTCTTATAATAATAAAATAAGGACAGGGTACAATAGAAACTATCATTCCTAACAGCAGATAAACCAAGAAGAGTAAAAAAAATATTGTGTAGAGAAGAAAAGAGTGAAACCTCTTCAGTACAAAAAAATACCATATTAAATCTGAGATTTTAAATGTTCTGACCTTCCATAACCTAACAATGTTATTAGATTAAATAACTCCTCAAAACCTTTAAATCCAAACTCACTTCTGAAATGCCTCAAAGTTTGAAAACAGCACAGTTTATTTTTAACAATATTTCAGAATGAACATTTCAGTCTGATCATTCATCATAGTTATATTTGTGGTCTTGCCAAAATCAGGGTTATTGTTGTTACCAAAGCTAAAAACATGCAACATGTTACTTTCCCCACTTTATATTAAGTGTCCTTAACTGCTATGTACTTACATCAAAAGATAAACACAGTGTGTTTACTGTGTTCATAATGTATTGCAGAAGACTTCTGGTCCTCTTGAACTGGGATACGAGTAGGGTTGGGGACAGGTTTGGGTGGTATGAGTAGGTTTAAGGGTGGGTTAAGCTGTAAGGGCTGTCAACAGTGTAGTTATAAATGTGCTTACGGAAATGAATTACAGATTAAGTTACATGCAGATATTTAATTAACCGTTAGTACAAAGTAAAAACATGTATTTATACAATAAGTACTGTCACAATCATCAGCGATCTAATCATTGTAGATAGCTGCTAAACACGCAGATCAGTCTAGAATAACAAATCCGCCCTTACATGGACTACAGAGTCAGTCATGCAACGCTCACACGCACCTGTTCCGGATTCTGCTGATTGCACGCACACCCGCACACACCCGCGCACACACACACACACACACACACACACACACACACACACACACACACACACACACACACACACACACACACACACACACACACACACACACACACACACACACACACACACATTTGTTTTTGTGAAAAGTGGGTACATTACATTGGTTTCCATTCATTTTATACAGTTCAAACCGTATATTATATTGCCCTCACCCCACCCTACCCCTAAACCCAACCATCAAAAGAGACAGTGTACAGCTTTACACCCTGAAAAAAACTCATCCTGTGTGATTTATAAGCTTTTTGAGAAGTGAGGACGTCACCAATGTCCTCATATTTCACCTGCTTTTTGTAATACCTGTGTCATTATACAGATTTGTGTCCTGATATGTCACAAAGACACGTACACACACACAGCCAGAGGATTGTTATGGACTGATTACAAGGACTATTTAAACAGCACACACACGCATCGGTGCTGAGTCTTGTTTATACTGTTTTGTGAACATTACAACGTTACAGCGTTTTCCTTGCCTTGTCTTACCGTCTACCGATCTTTACTTTGTTTTATTGATTATTCCTGTCTGCTGCCAGCCTTTTGACCATTCACCTGTTTACTGACCATGACTCTGAATTTCCGGTATACATCTGTTTGCCTCTGTGTTGACCGTTGCTTCCCTGACCATCCTGTTAATAAACCCTGCATTTGAATCCGCATTCCGCTGTCAGCATCCTCATCACATTACAAGTACATTGTAACGAATTATTAATTTTAGTGTAAGTATACATAAGGATATTCAATATAATATGGGACAAAATCATTAAATGTAATCTGAAATAAAAATAAGTATGCAAAAAACAAACAAACAGACAATCATTTAGTATAACATTTAGAATAGGTCCGATTTAAAGCAGTAAAGTGACCTTTCCTAACAATTACAATAAGGTTCCAGCATTATGCTTGAACCCCTTAAAAAAGCATTAAAATAACAAAACATATGAAAAGAAAATTTATAGTATATCAATAATAAAATATATATTCAATGTTTACTTTTTACATAAATAGAAATATTAAAAACTATTAAAAAACTGCATTAGTGTATATATATATATATATATATATATATATATATATATATATATATATATAGAGAGAGAGAGAGAGAGAGGCTCTCATTGTTACCAAGGAGTCGGGTGACAACAGAGTGAGGATCCATGTGCAGTTTTATTAAGAGATGTCAGACAGGCAGTGGTCATCGGGTAAAAACTAGGGATGGCTGGTGTGAAACTGATGTTTCGACATAGTGTCGAAATCCCGAAGCGCAAATGTTTTGAAAGTTTTGATCCAAAACACCCAAGTCACGTGATTAAGGTGATTCGAAACACCCAGGTTACATGACTAAAGTGTTTCGAAACACTTGGTCACGTGACTAAAGCGATTCAAAGCATTGGTCATTTCAGAAGCGTTTCAAGAACTGGCGAATCTGCTTTTGACTGACAGGGTCGGGAAAATCCTCTATGTCATGTAGCCCAGTGGGCTGTGCGTGTGCACAGAGTAACTGTGCTGCAAATGGCCCAAATTCGAATCCTGACTTACTGAATACTCTGAATTTTTGATTTGATGTATTTTAATAATGTTATTTTATGTTTTATGACCAAAAACAAGCCATATTTATTCACAAAGTGTTCATTCGGATGTCAGACCAATGTTAAAACAAAACATGTTACAAGAACAGAGCATATACAAACTAATATTTATTAGTTACTAGTTTAATAGTAACTGCATCACCCTGGATTTGAACCCATTATCTCCGCATGCTAGTCTGGAACTCTTACTGCTCCACTAAATCACTTGAAGCCTTGACTCTACAACGCAGGGTTTAATACATCAATTTGAGTAACTGTTTCTTTGCTGAAGCTGTTCCAGAGCAATACAAAAAACTGTAGAGATGGGTTTCAAAACGTTTCGAAGCTTCGACACATTTGCTTCAACTGTTTCAGTGTTTCATGAAGCCTCGCTTTGCCCACCACTAGTAAAAACAGAAGCAGGAGGACAATCCAGAAGCGTAGTCAAGTCACAGCCAAATAGTTGATACAAGCAGCAAGCAACAGAAAACAATAAACAATAAACAAGGCAAGGGTCAAAGAACACAGTAGGTCTAGACTAGAAAACACTTTGTAGTTTAACAATAACAAGACTCAGCAAAGTCTCTGTGTGTGTGTGTGTGTGTGTGTGTGTGTGTGTGTGTGTGTGTGTGTGTGTGTGTGTGTGTGTGTGTGTGTGTGTGTGTGTGTGTGTGTGTGTGTGTTGTTTATATGCTCCATCTGATCAGTCCTTCATGAGCTTCCAGCTGTGTGAGCGCAATCAGGGAGTAGACTGGAACAGGTGTGTGTGAAGTGCATGATGGAATATGTAGTCCATTTCAGTGGCAGATGTGATGTGTAGAGTTCCCTCTAATGTGTCTTGTGGGCACTCAACTTGGTGACTGTGACACTCATAATAAAAAAAAAAAGAAACAATGAAAACTATACCCCAAAAACATCCAGTAAGTACCACTATGGTCTTATCTGGGTCAAGATTGACCAAAAAATATTATATATATTTAAAGTGTGATGCAGACTTGATTAAAAATGATTCATTGGATTTCAAAAAATAAATAAATAAGGTAAGTGGTTGCAAACAATTTACATGAGCTGAATTTAAACAAACAAATTAAATTTAGTAATGTTCAACTTATTTTTGTTTGTATAAATTCAGCCTATATAAATTGTCTGCAACCACTTAAAACAATTTAGTAAACCCAATGAACCGTTTTTTTTTTTCAGTGTTGCACAATTCTCAATACCTGCCAAAAAAAAAAAATCTTATCTGATTGTAAGGTTTATAAAAAACACTGAAAAAGTCACAAAATAATGATTGTAAAAACCTCGACTGAATAATAAACAGACCTCAGGGGGAAAAAAAATAAATGTTATATTAAAAAGAAATGTGCGATATACGGCTGCTTTATGAGATGCTGAGATTGGGACACCTGCTGCATTTTATCTGCGACGGCATTTGCAGCTCCAGTATCTTTACATCTTACAGCCCACCAGGGAAAACCTGTTCAATAAACAGATTATTAATTTCCTCATAACTCACAATAAAGGCTCCAGATGGTAAGATGAACTGTGGAGTCAGGCGTCGTGGTGCTCGCCGCAAAATACGAAGGGCAAGTAATTTCATGCTGCTGTCCTTTTCTACACTGAGTCAACCACAAAAAACAGCCTCATTAGTGGACAGAAAACTTAGGAAAACTTTTTGAGGTTTATTTGAAACCACGGCGTGTCATATTTAAGTCAAAAACATATTTCAAAATAATTACACAATATGATTCCTCTTCCATGTAAAAAATATTGATGTTAGCACTTTAAAATATTGGTCCATTAGTTAATGTTAGTTAATGTATTTACTAACGTGAACAAACTATTAGTAATACATTCATTACAGTATTTATTCATCTTTGTTAATGTTAATGTTATTTAAGTTTAGTTCATGTTAAATCACTGTCCACTAACTAATGTTAACAAGCACTTTGGATTTTGATAATGCATTAGTTAATGTTGAACCATGACTGATAAATACTTTACAAGATTATTCATACTTAGTTATTGTTAGTAAGTACAGTGGGTATAGAAAGTATAGAACCCCCAAAATGTTTCAGTCTTTGTTATATTGCAGGCATTTGCTAAAATCATGTAAGTTCACAGCACTCCATATTGACAGAAAAACACAGAATTGTTGACATTTTTGCAGATTTATTAAAAAAGAAAAACTGAAATATCACATGCTCCCAAGTATTCAGACCCTTTTCTGTGACACTCATATATTTAACTCGATTGAATGGGCATTATCAGTGGTTATCAGCTGATTGATATGGGCCAGTGGGAGCCTTCTGCACATACTGGTAGGCTCAGAAGGCTGTTATCATTCATTCACATGGTAAAGCAGCTATAGATCACATACGGCTGTGGGCAGAAGTTAACGAGAATTATTTATATCATTTATTAAATTTCCTATTAATTGTATTTTATTAACGTCTATCCCTACCCCAACCCTAAACCCAACCGTCACAGTAATGTAAAACAGATCTGGATCAGGAGTCTTCTCTATTAGTATAGCTGACCATGTGGATGTATGATAACAGCCGTCTAAGCCTACTAGTAGGCGCAGAAGACCACTTCTGGCCCATATCTATCTGGTGATAGCCATTGATAACGCTTATTCAATCGAGTGATAACATTCGAAACGGCTGGGTTCTACACCTGGGACGAAGGTTTACCCTCCAACAAGACAATGACCCTAACCACACAGCTAAAATAACAAAGGAGTGACTTTACAACAACTGTAAACAACTGTTCTTGAATGGCCCAGCAAGAGCCCTGACTTAAACCCAATTGAGCATCTATGGAGAGACGTAAAATATGACTGTCCACCAACTTTTACTATCCAACCGGACAAAACTGGAAAGGATCTGCAAGGAAGAATGGCAGAGGTTCCCCAAATCCAGGTGTGAAAAAACTTGGCGCCTTTTCTGAATGATTTACTAACAGCCGCGAGCGTTGCGCGCGCTGCTTATGCGCACCTCGTATTTGAACCACCAGCTGCGCCTCGCGTTTTTGCCCTTGCGCGCCATGCGCTCGCAGTTGAAAAAAAAAGTAAACTCTAAGCGGAAAAAACGTTACGTCAGTCGCATCTCTTTCATTTTCCAATCAGATGAAAGAAGAGGCGGGGTTTCCGTTAAGGTGCCTGCAGTGTTTGTGTTGTCAAGACAAGTTCCCAGACCTCTGAAGATAGAGGAGAGACTTGTGGTTTCTGCTTTGAGTTATCCGGTGCTGTACAACTTCACAAATCTTGAATATCACAATACTATTAAATTTTTAAATTATACCAATATCATCAGCAACACTCGCGCACAATACGCAGCTGATTCAGTCGCTGCCTAGCGACATAAAAAGAGCAATGCGCTTCTTTTCTTCTTGTCAACAAAAAAGACATTGTGGTGCACCTTGCGTTTTTGGAACGTAAAAGCGCATTCGGTGTGATTGGCCCCTTAGATCAAAAGGGTGCTTCTACTAAATACTGAGCAAATGGTCTGAATACTTAGGACCATGTTCCCTCCATCGTCCTTACGGTCATGGCCTCCCAATCATCCCTATCCACCTAATTGGTTCTATCACTCTCTATCCACTCCACCAATAGCTGGTGTGTGGTGAGCACACTGGCGCCATTGTCCTGTGGCTGCCGTCACATCAAGTGGATGCTGCACACTGGTTGTGGTGTGGAGAGACCCCCTCTCATGATTGTAAAGCACTTTGGGTGTATGGCCATACACAATAAATGCGCTAAATAAATCCACATTACTTGCTTACTTACTTACATGTGATATTTCAGTTTTTTTTTTTTTATAAATTTGCAAAAATGTCAACAATTCAGTTTTTTTCTGGCAATATGTACATAAATAAGGGGACAAAATTACTTACATGATTTTAACAAATGGCTGCAATATAACAAAGAGTAAAAAAATTAAGGAGGTCTGAATACTTTCCATAGTGTGAGTGCCCCGAATCAGGTCCAGGCATGGTTCAGAGGTTGGAAAAGGTGTGCCAGAGCACGGTTCAGTAGGGCTTTGGCACGATACACTTGTGAGCGCAAAGTCCGTCTGAGCCCAAAACTGAAAACACAACGTCATTTTTAAGTGACTTTTTTCTATGGATTTATTAATCCATATGAAAACAGTGCGAATTACTTCCAGTTGAAGTTGAAATTGGGGGGCACGTAATTAGAGCTGTAAGGCTTAACTTTTCGATTTTAGGTGAAAAATCGAATCTGTTGGAGATCAACAGAATGGGGAAGTCCTAGAGTAAAATGAGAAAATATGATACACCGGTGTTTTGGAATATTGAAAAACTGTCATTACGCTGTTTTCATTTGTTTTTATATTATTTGTTTCTATTTTATTTATACTTGTCTCTTTTATTCCTGTTTATGTAAAGCACTTTGAATAGCCACTGTGTATGAAATGTGCTATATACTGTAACTATATAAACTCGCCTTGCCTAATCATTCTTACTTTTAATGAACGCGAACTGTGATAGTTCATTGACAGTTTATTGATAGTTTATAGCAAACCATCTAATACGTGCAGCACGATGACTTTTATGATAATTTATGAGTGTCAAAAGTTGTGGATCTGTTCGCCAAAATATTTGACTGCATGTCGCTGCACCCCAAACGACTAAAATGATATAACCGAAGCAATCTCCACTGTGCTGAGTGAGAGTGCTTCTCTTCCTGTTAAACTGAACAGTCAATTCATCGATGACGTAAGCATGCTCCAGCTCAGAGGGCAAAATGCAGTGTTAGTACAGGCTATCGGGGAAGAAGGGGTGCTTCGGCACACTTCAAGGCAACTGTACCTAGTGTAAGTATGCCCTAAGATTAATTAATGGACCATCATTTTAAAGTATTACCAAACTGACTTTTTAATGTATAAAAAATAAAGACTACATTTTGAGATTGTTGGTAGCCAAACATATTTAACAAATTACATCATGAATCATTTATTAAATTATACACAGGGATGTAAATATGACTATTTTCAATTTAAGATGACATAATCCTTTAAAAGAAGCTACATCTAAAATGATTAATCAAGAGACATTTGTGTTTATCTTTAAAAGGTTATCAAGATATCAAAGGTTTTGCATATAGGAATTATAATAAGTGTTATTGTTTAAAAGCTGCAAAGAAATCACTAAAATCTAAATGAGTTCTTCAGACTTTAAACAAAAACTACAACAAACACTTTAGAAATCTCCCAGGCTCATACATAAAACTGAAAAGAATCATTTATGTTTCACCTTCTTTTTCATCTGTTTTATTTCCTCAAGAACATAAAGGACTGAAAGCAAAATAAAATACAACCTAAGAGCGAGCAAGCAAGCGCATCTGTGTATGTGTTTGTGATAACCTAAATGGTTATTAAAACTGGCACGAAGCCTCTAAAAGCATTACACCCACTCGAAAAAGAAACAATCCAAGGCCTTCATGTGGCAAATAGAGGGTCAAAAACATCCTCAGCCAAAAAAAAAAAAAAACACACATTATGATTTTTCTCACTGTAAGACACAAGTACAGAAAATGTGCTGTGACTTATACTGAAAAGCAGCCATTTGTAAATATCAGCTGTATAAATAAAGGTAGTGCTCATGCATACAAACCCCCAAATAACTAACGATGCTATTTTTTTTTTTTTACTGTTTTTTACTTGCAAAAACTGAAGATTGGGCCATCTTTCTCTGTAAAATTACTTGAAATGTCCTCGCTCAAAAAAATATTTTTGTTGCTTGTGCAAAGTACTTCTTTAAAATAACTTGAAACAACACAATTCTTGAGACTTTGTTTGGACAACATAACTGTTTTATGCTCAATCAACTTAAATTTGTAAAAACTAATAAGCTATCTTAATTCGTTTATGTTGTCCCAACACAAATCGATTTTGTGGAACCCAGCATTTTTTACAGTGCTGTTAGATGTATTAGATCTCCAAATATACTTTAAGACAGGGGTGTCAAACTCAGATCCTGGAGGGCCGCAGCCCTGCACAGTTTAGTTCCAACCCTGCTTCAACACACTTACCTGCAGGTTTCAAACAAGCCTGAAGGACTCAATTAGTTTGATCAGCTGTGATTAATAAGGGTTGCAACTTAACTGTGCAGAGCTCCGGCCCTCCAGGAACTGAGTTTGACACCTGTGCCTTAAGACACTGTTAATCAATTAAAGAGCCCCTGTTATGGGTTTTTGCATCCTGATCTCACAAGGAAACTTAAGTATTTTAAGTTTTTTAGAGTTCAGTCGTACGAAAATGTATGATTTTAAAAAGGAGGCGTGGCATCCAACCCCACCCCTAACACCAACCGTCATTGGGTGATGAGCAAATCATACTAAATTGTACGAATTAGAACATACAAATTCATATGAATTAACCACTAAATCAAAAAGTTACGAATTGCCGTGAGATTGTGTTGGGTTTTTGACAATGACCTTCAATCAGTGTGTAACACAGCACTAAGTGAATGAGGGCATCCAGCTGAGGTTTAAATCTGAAAGTGCGCTGTTTAAAACTATTGATTCTTTAACAAAACAGTCGTCTCAGAGTTGATTAAATGAATCGTGTTGGGTTCAGAACTTTTGCCTGAATGTGTCGACGTCGATACGGTACATCACCAAATATGTAGTGCCAGATCCGGTAAAACATGAACACACTTTTCCCTTCAGACACTAGCGGAGCACGGAAGATCATAAGACTGATCATGATGTGAAGATGACGATCACTAACAGATGGAGATTCGGCTGCAGGGAATAAAGGGTTAAAGTTCATTTTCACAACAACACCACAGTATAGCCAACCTTGTGCTGTGTCTGATCCTATCATTTTTCTGTTTTTTAATACCATAACCTACGCTGCAACGCGGGATTCTGCAGCCATTTGCTATTAAAGGAAGGAGCAGCAGACACTATTATGTATGGGACTTTGTCAGACTTTGACAGGGACTTTGTCAGTAACAGTTACAGTTCATATGGACCAGTTTCTTCTTTCTCCGGATCATAACATGTAAGTGTAATTCAAATTGATGCCTCATTTTCTGTAGTTTGCAAAATATGTGTTTAATAGTGTGTTGTAAGTTGTAATCACTCCACGTGGCTTGTAATCACTTATCTATTATAGATCAGTGCTTGTAATACATCTCTCAGGTTAAATCTGTATGGGCTATTCACATACCGTGTCCAAAACCACGTTGAAAACATGACGCGTGCTTCTTCCTTTACTGATTTAAATGCATTTCTGAACTCGCGATTCATTTCTGAACTCGCCACTGTGTGGATTAATACTGAATGTGTGTTGTTGTTATTGACGTTATTGTTAAGAGTACAGTAATACTGTCACGGTTGTGGATCTGTCTGTCTCTCTTGCGTGTCTGTGTATGTGTGTGTGTGTGTTTGTGGATGTGTCTTCACCGTGTGGCTGTCTGTTTTGTTTACTTGTCGTCAGCTGAGTGGTCACATGCTCCGCTGTGGCTTGGTGGTGACTGGTGGTGAGTTTGCTGTGCGGTTCGTACCTTTTTGGACTTCGTCTTCACGTCCACTGCTCGTTGCTGCTTTAAGCTATGCTTGTTCCCTATGAAAGACTCACCATTGATATGCTTACTCCTCTGCTATACTAGAGATTTCCGCCATTGAGCGTTGTTGTTCCTTATGAGAGATTCATCATTGATCTACCTACTCGCCTGTGATTTCAACGAACTCTATTCCACTGTTGAACTCTGTTTGATTCCAGTTCAATAAACTGTTACACTTGCATTTGGGTCTCCTCGAGTTTGTGACAAATACGCTAGCGTTTAACTCTATTGCGTTATTGCATTCCTGCATTGTGCTCTCACATACTCTCTGCTACTTCATAGCCGTGGTGGGCGTTTATCTCTTTCTCGTGCTGAAACTAGTCGACCAATCACAACAGACTGGGTCATCGGACCAATCACAGCAGATTAGACTCATGCAAAGGAGGGGTTTGGGAACAAATGAATCACTGAACAAATCCTATTGGAGCCGTTAGGATAATTAGGTAAAAAATAAATGCATATTATAAGACAATGAAAGTGTTTTTTGACCTTGCATGCATATCAACCTGTTGTTGGAAACCTCCAAACCAAAATATGACCTTTTGAAATGCAAAATAGGGGCTCCTTAAAGCACAACACAATCTCAAGTCAATTTATGTCACATTTTGGTGAATTAGTAGCTAATTTGTACTCAATTGTATGTTAAAGGATGTGCTTTCTGATCAAGTTTGTCCACATGGCATTAGAAGGTTAAGATTATGTAGGAAATTGCTTAGAAATAGTAGTTGTTGGTTAATAAAGCAACAAATGTAATGTAGTAGGATGTAAGCAATGAGAAATATTGTCAATATACAAGTAGCCATTGAATATTATTGACAAAAAATACTATGGAAGTCAACAGCTGCTGTTTTGCAGTATTCTTCAGAAATAAAGATCTCCATTTTCTTCAAAATAACAGAAGAAAAAAATGGTTTTGATCAGTAATTATGACAGGCGTTTAAATTTTGGGTGAACCTTCCATTTAATAAGTAAAATGTAAGTAATATGAGGTAAGAAGAGAAAAGATACGCCCATAAGATAGTTAGAACAACAACACTCATCTACAGTATGTATTTCTGTAGGTTTTGACCTCCACAGCAGGTTGACAGTCAACTGCAGCCTTTACTTTATGGAGCCATCAATCACTGGCAGATGCTTAGTCTTGTGTATAGGCAGACTTTTGACTTATGACATAAAGCCTGGTCCACACTGAGCTTATACTGGATGAGAACCGCTTGCACAGATTAAAAAAATCTAAATAATAATATATAATATTAAAAATAATTATTAATCAATATTATTTGAATTACCAAATTAGTAATAAGAACACAAATATGTGTAAAAAATTTATTAATTAATTAAAATAAATAAAAATTAAATTAAATTAAATCAAATGGGGGGTTCAGAGTGTTTTTTCAAGGCTTGGTTGTGTTTATGGGGTGCAAAACAACGTGCTTGTGTTTCATTTAAAAAAAAAATTAATAAATAAATACAATTTTTTCACATACTTTATCTTACCTTAATTTTATTCTGCTATTCAGCTGACATGAAAATGACTAGCACATTTCTTGGTTTCTCTGAAGGCCCGTCCTTAATGAGCTCTGATTGGTCAGCTAACCTAATGTGTTGTGATTCATGGATCAGCTCCACATAACCAGAAGATGTCACGCTTCTTACTATGCACTCTATTGTGTTAATAACATCAGTGCAGTAGTATTAGTTTGAGCCTGAATGAGACACAGAACATGAACACATAGCTGAACTTCATGTTTGGTCTCTAAAATAAAACTTGACATGTGTCTTTCATATATATTCAGGTTATAAGCATGTGTAAGTAATACAAAATGATCACATATATTTTGCGAAATCAAGTTCATTATTTCAAATGTAGAATGCACTGAAAGCTGGGACTGGGACATTAACTGGGAGAGATTCTGGAAGCTGTCCTTTGTCAAATGCCTTGCACAGACAGCAACAGTTGAAGTCAGAATTATTAGCCCTCCTGAATTATTAGCCCCCCTGTTTTTTTTCCCAATTTCTGTTTAATGGAGAAAAGATTTTTTCAACACATTTCTAAACATAATAGTTTTAATAACTCATTTCTAATAACTGATTTATTTTATCTTTGTCATGATGACAGTAAATAATATTTGACTAGATATTTTTCAAGATACTAGTATTCAGCTTAAAGTGACATTTAAAGGCTTAACTAGGTTAATTAGGGTATTTAGGCAAGTTATTGTATAATGATGGTTTGTTCTGTAGACTATCAAAAAAAATTAGCTTAATGGGCTAATAATTTTGACCTTAAAATGGTTTTAAAACATTAAAAAATGCTTTTATTCTAGCCGAAATAAAACAAATAAGACTTTCTCCAGAAGAAAAAATATTATCAGACATACCGTGAAAATTTCCTTGCTCTGTTAAACATCATTTGGGAAATATTTAAAAAAGAAAAAAAATTCAAAGGGAGGCTAATAATTCTGACTTCAACTGTGTACACTGTATACTATATATATATCAAGCAGATTTGTGCTGTCTGAAGAAAAGGTGGACACTTTCTGAAAATAAAAAATTACTTAAAAATTGATTGAAACTGAGTTTCATATAAAAACTAAATTGTTCTTTTCTTTTTATTTGTTTAACTACTAAAATATTACATTTATTTTTATAAGCAGCTTTTTGGTTTTGAGTATAAAGAAGGATTTGTTTTATTGGCTGATAAGCAGAAACCCCAGAAGTATAGCTTTATATCACTGTTCAAAGTAAAAAAAACAAAAAACAAGATCATACTTTTATGATGTTAGTTTCAATACATAAAAAAAATTAAAATCAGAGAAATCCTCTGGCTTTTTTCTTTTTTTGCTGTGTCGAAAACACACCGAACCGTGACACCACTGTGTCGTATCGAACCGAACCGTGACCCCATATTTATACAGTATATATATATATATATATATATATATATATATATATATATATATATATATATATATATATATATATATATATATATATATACACATACATACATACATACAGTATACATACATACAGTGTATATATATATATATATATATATATATATATATATATATATATATATATATATATATATATATATATATATATATACACACAGTATATATACAATATATATATATATATATATATATATATATATATATATATATATATATATATATACAGTATATATACAATATATATATATATATATATATATATATATATATATATATATATATATATATATATATATATATATATATATATATATATATATATATATATTGTATATATACTGTATATATATATATATATATATATATATTGTATATATACTGTGTATATATATATATATATATATATATATATATATATATATATATATATATATATATATATATATATATATATATATATATATATATATATATATATATATATATATATATATATATATATATATATATATATATATATATATATATGCACTATGCACTATTTAATTGAATGGGAATCGCATGACTGATTATTCTACTTAGCCAATCATCTTCTTAGCAACCCCTCAAAACAGCTTATCAACCACTGAGAACACGTAAACATGAACAAACGCATGCACAAAACTAGATCTACCAACATCTAAACTCTTCTGATTGCTTTTGGATCTGAAAAGTATTTGAAATTGCCTTCCAATCATGATGTTCATTAAATGACAGGAGGTGAAACATATTCTGAAGATAAAACTCCAAGATAGCACAAAGGATCAATAAGCAGACAGTTCATCCATTTCTGAATGCATTTCTTTGGACACCGTGAACGAGAAAGCTAACAATGTAACCTGATAAAATCACAAAAGCCACTGATGCAATGGACCCGTTTTCCAAATCTAAGTGTTAGCGTTTCTATTTCTGCAGATGCAGCCATTTGTGTAAAAAGTAGATCAGGGAGTCCCAAAAATAATGACATCTCTTTTTTCCAACCCTGTGAACCCCCGGCCTTTGTCTTTCTTCCTCCACACAGATCTGAAGGGCAGGAGACTGTGTCGTGATCCCAGAGCTTTCTGAAGAGCAGCGACATGAAAAGGCGCATTGGAAAGACCCTATTAGCTTTTCAAACATCTCTTGTGGATTTCACTCTTTTCTCTTTCTCATCCTATTTATGGTCGGGAATGCAGAAGTGTCACATTTTGGTTCGATTACACAAAACAACACAGCAACACTACAGTCAACAGCAATATATTTTCTCTGAGAATATATTGAAATGCTTGTTTTGTAAGAACTGCTATGCTCTTACTAAAGGTGTTTTGTGTTGATATCGTAAAAAGTCATCACGCACAGAAACCTTGCTGAATTCGATGCGTAGTAATTAATTTGTTTGCAAAAGTAAAAACCAATTCACAGTAAATTCAAGCACCGATGCTTCTGTTCTCCTCTCTCTTCTAAAAAAATTAAAGGAAAGATTAAGTATTGTGTCCATACAATCCAATGGACTGTCAGGAAAGAGAGTTATCAAAGAGCTGTGTGGGATTATCCCAAAATTTAAAGTTTGTTTGAGAAAATCAATGGCATTTTGATGCTTGTGATACTGCAGCCAAATAATACAAATGTCCATAAACAAAGTATTAATCCTGAACAGAGAGTGGCAGTACATTAAAGTTACGGACACACATACAAACACACCAAGCATGGGAAAGGTGTGTGCTATGCATTGAATCCAGACAGTAGTCTTTATATTACACACTTTGTTTGTCCAAAGTCCTCTGTGCTACGAGTGACAGCATTCTGGATTTTGCCTAAATTCAGCTCTGAATTGTCAAAACATATCTCAAAACATTTTCAACGGATGCAAAAAACGTGATTTATCCCAAATACTTTAATAATGAACAATATTTTGGAGGCATATGATGTGATTGACACAACGTGATGAGTCAATTAATTTTTTAGACTCAATGAACTAACTGGTTGCTAAGGTGTTCTAGCTGGTTGCTAAGGCAATGTAGGTAGTTGATGAGTCATCACTATTGGCCCATTTCCACTGAGTGGTACGGTACGGTACACTTTTATGGCCGTTTTCAGTGTCAAAAGGTACCTAAAAGCGAACCGTACCGTACAACTTTTTGGTTACCCTTTGCAAAGGGTACCTAGCAGGACTAAAGGGTAGCAAAAGGCGGAGCTAGACGCGCAGCTGAAAGCTATTGGTTTACAGAGAATCGTCACTCGCTCGTGGAGCTAGCCAGAATGAAAACAAAGGAAACCGCCATGTTTTAAATACACAGCCGAGACATTACATCGTAATAATATATTCATATAATAACAAGCCATGGTTGACCCGAGCTCAAACAAACCTTGTTGTTGTCTTGATGTACAGCCACAAAGCCAAGGACAAAATCTGCTGTGTCCTGTGTTTGTTTTACGAAGCCGTCTAAAAGTGCAAGCGGTTTTGCTTTCTCCAGGGAGCTCGCGATCAATCGTGTGCGCGTCTATATTAACGAAATCTATATTAACGAAATAACGAACTTCTTGAGCTGATGATAATAACGTTCGTGTGATTATTGCAGTGCTTCCGACATCCGATTCTTTCAGAAACGAACAAACGCAAGAGTGAAGCATGAAAAAACCAAAGGAGAAGCCCAAAGACCAAAGAATCAAAGGAGCCAATTGTTTCAGCAAGCTGAATCATGAACAAACTGCCATGTTTATTATCACCTTTTGGACTATTATGAACTCGGAATGACGGAGTTACTTTCTAACAGAGCTTACATTTGGTGGTGAAAATTACAGACACAGATGATGTGGTTACCATATGTGGTTACGGGGGTGTCCTGGAAAGTTGTTTGCCTGTCCTAGGTGGTAACAAATGTGTTCTGGTAAATATAGTTTTCTAGGTGGTAACTATGATGGTGCGGTTGCTAGGTTAATGTTCAGAATGATTCATTTCAGGCATTAGTATGTGGAAACAGAGGTGTCGTAGGTGACTGGTATTCTTATGGGTGGTTACAATGTTTATACTAGTGCGTTTTCATTTTAAAAACATCCAACTTATGCCTGGCATCAACACTCACCCACCAAGTTTTCCACCCACCAAAACTGAGACTTTGGACTTTGGAGTTGTGTTTTGGAAATTATAAGTTTCTATGGAATTGGTGAATTAATTAGGTTTGGGTATCAGTTAAATTGTAATATTTAATATTATAACATTTCCTCCAAATTTGTAATATCACTGTAATTTTAAGAATTTTCTTTCAGAAAAAAAATGTGTTGGCTGGTATATGGTTATTTGGGTGACAGATAACTGAGCCAAGTCCTTTATTTCAATTTCAATAATTTAGAAAGCCGATGGCACACCATACAATAAGACATTAATGTTGATTATAACTTACCTCAGTAACATAAACATGTTATGCCTATATAAAGAAGGTGCTCTTTTGTGGATATTAGAACACATTCAACCTCATGAGTGTCTACAGTACATCAAAACACCTTTTTATTTGAGACTCTGTTTACACTTTTATTTAGTGTCATATTTAAACTCAAAAAATGACATTTGCTGTTTGTTCAAACTACTTATTTGAAAAGAGCTGAAACAACACAATTCTTGAGGTTTTTTGCAACAACTTGATTGTTTTACGTATGTTCAATCCAATTAATTTATAAAAGCTAATAAGATAACTTAATTCCTTCATTCTGTCCCAACACAAATCGATTGTGTGGAACCCAGCATTTTTTACAGTAGATCTGTCATTTAGGATTTGGATGTGGACAACAGAATTAAGGATCCAATGGCAGTTTTTATTCAACAGAGGATGGTCAGACAGGCAAAGGTCAATAACAAGAGCAAACGGGTACAAATGGGTGAAGCAAAAGAGTGCTCAGGTCACAGGCAAAGAGATTGGTCCAGTGGACAAACTACATAAAACAAAGGAACAACGCAAGGAATCAAACTCGCCAAGGCGAGGCATGGCATGGCAAGGCAAGGAAAACGAGTAGTAATGTCCACTGACAGTTAAACAGGACTCAGCACTGATGAGTGTGTGTGCTGTTTTTAAAGTCTATGTAATCAGTTCATCATGTGTGTAATCAATGGCTGCTTCTCAATAGGCGTTCTTTAGCGATCTTGTGTCCTCGTGTAACATCACCATCATCCGCCAAAGTTCAGTTCCAAAACTCAAGACAGCAAGAACGGAGGACGCGTGAAAGTTCCTGGATGTGTTCTTGATGTCGAAGACGCACCGATGCAGACTTGAGTGCCGAATTTGCTCTAGAAGTCCCAGAAGTCATTGCGACTGGAGGTGGGAAGCGCAGCATTTTATTTAGATTTATTATTAAAGTTCAGCGATATAACTTATTTACCTCAGGAGTTTCCCTAAATGAGACTGTGAAAATAAACATTACTTTGAAAATCTTAATAAATGCACAAACATATTAAGGGTGTTTATTTGCTGAAATTTGTATTAAAATCTGTTTATTTTGTATTGTGCAAAGTATATTTGTAAAGTCTTTATGCATAATATATATTGCAAAAAGGGGAAAAACATTAAATCGCTGTGTGAATGCAGTAATGTGTAAAAATTTTCGGTTAAAAATGCATGAAGGTCATGTGACCATCAGGAAGAACGCAGCATCCCATTTCTCACAGGACGCGTTCTGCGTTCTCGCGGTCTCCCGAGTTCATTCTTCCGAGGTGACCTGGCAAGACCGGTCTTCATAAGAATGCAAGTCCATTCTCTGCGTTCTTGGAATTGAGAAACAGTCATCGTAAAACAGGAACTGGTGTGTGTGAGGTGCATGCTGGGAGTTGTAGTTCGTAAATGTGGTGTGTGTTTATCGCTGGTAACTGTAACAAGATCATACTGACAAAAACTCATCTTAAAAGGATAGTTCACCCAAACATTTACTCACCCTCAAGTGGTTATTAACCTTTATTTTTCTTTATTCTTTATTCTGTTGAACTCTAAAGAAGAAATCTTAAAGAAAGCTGACCTTCATAGTATAAAAAACAAATACTATGGAAGTCAATGGATGCAGGTTTCCAGCTTTCTTTAAAGTATCTTCTTTTGTGCTCAACAGAAGAAAGAAATTCAGGTTTGGAACAAAGTGTGAGTAAATAATGACAGAATTTTCAGTTATGGGTGAACAGTCCCTTTATCGCCATATGTAAACATCATCTAATAGCCCAAGCATAAGAAACAGTGATGCTTCCCACAGCAAACACCACTACAATCCAACCGCTAAAGCAAATAAAACCAACATTTGCATTCGCATTACAGCATCACAACAGACACTTAACATTAACACAGTCCATATGCCACTCTTCACCATTTTATCGCCAAAAACAACTCAAGCTCTGTGTCAGCCAAATGAGATAATTGCCAGGCTAGAGCAAATGCTGTCCTTGACGGCACTAAATGTGTTTTAGAAAGTGTGTGTGTGTGTGACAATACCAACCAAATTCAATGTACGGAAGCTTGAATAGCATAAATAAGCCTCCACAGGCCCTGGCTCATTAGAATAATGCAAATGAGCAGAGCGCAATGACAGGAAGAGGAGGTGGAGCCCGATGACATCATCAGGAGAAGGTCAAGTCTACAAACAGCACTTGAGAAGCTCGTCTGGATTAATTGGCCCTGCGAGGAAACATTAGACCGGTTAGAGAAGCTGTGGTGACTAAACAGTCTCTGACCCGCGGTTAAGTGTGGGGAGATTCACGTCTGCGAAACTGTTATTACAAACAAAGCAATCTCTCGGGGCGCAGTAAAGACATACTCATCAGAGCAAAGGATTCGTAATTGTTGCCCTTTGACATGGAAACGGGGCTGAGATTGTAGCCGCATGACAACAGTATCAGAGTTTTATGCACCGTTACTTGATGACGGAACAAACAAGTCAATCACACTAATAACCACAATACTCATCAATGGAGAGATGATATTGAGTATTAAAGTGCGTTTATTACAGTAAAGGACTGTGTGTGCGCATATACTCTCACTGGCCACTTTATTAGGTACACCTGTCCAACTGCTTGTTAACACACATTTCTAATCAGCTAATCACATGGCAGCAACTCAATGCATTTAGGCATGTAGACGTGGTCAAGACGATCGGCTGCAGTTCAAACCAAGGATCAGAGGTGGATGGGCTACAGCAGCAGAAGCCCACTCCTGTCAGCTAAAAACAGGCAACTGAGGCTACAATTTTCACAGGCTCACCAAAATTGGACAATAGAAGATTGGAAAAACGTTGCCTGATCTGATGAGTCTCGATTTTATGCTGCGATATTCGGATGGTAGGGTCAGAATTTGGTGTCAACAACATGAAAGCATGGATCCATCCTGCCTTGTATCAACGATTCAGGCTGGTGGTGATGGTGTAACGATGTGGGGGATATTTTCTTGGCCTACTTTTGGCCCATTAGTACGAATAGAGCATAGTGTCAACGCCACAGCCTACCTGAGTATTGTTGCTGACCATGTCCATCCCTTTATGACCACAGTGTACCCATCTTCTGATGGCTACTTCCAGCAGGATAACGCGCCATGTTATAAAGCACCAATCATCTCAGACTGGTTTCTTGAACATGACAATGAGTTCACTGTACTTAAATGGCCTCCACAGTCACCAGAGCTCAATCCAATAGAGCACCTTAGGGACTTGGTGGAACGGGAGATTCGCATCATCGATGTGCAGCCGACAAATCTGCAGCAACTGTGTGATGCTATCATGTCAATATGGGCCAAAATCTCTGAGGAATATTTTCAATACCTTGCTGAATCTAGGCCATGAAGGATTAAGGCAGTTCTAAAGGCAAGAAAGGGGTCCAACCCGGTACTAGTAAGGTGTACCTAATAAAGTGTAAATGCGTGTTTGTGTATGTGTTTATATGGTAAAATTAAGAGACTGCACTTGTAAATGATCAGTTTCTCTGGATAAACTGGATTACTTAAGCATGGATTTCAGTACATATTTTTATATATCTGTTTGGTTTCATAAATGTCTGACAACAATTCGTTCAAGTTTCATATAAAAACAATGTAATTTAGAAAATTTTCTTTCAGAAAATGGCAATTGGTCAAAATAGCAAATGCTTTGATAAAAAATTCAGGCTGTAACAAATACAGTTCTGGCAACAGAGCCGAGGATACAAATGCAGCGACTTTATTCCAAGAGTAGTCAGGCATACAATAGTCACAAGCAGGAGCAAACGATGACACGAAGGGCAATCCAAAAGAGTAGTCATTTCACAGGCAAAGAGATTGGTCCAGTCGGCTAACAGTAAACACAGCAGAGAAAGACAAGGAAACGCTTCTTATTGTTACAAAAACAAGACTCAGCACTGTGTGTGTGCAAGTGTGGTGTATAAATAGTCCAGGATATCAGTCCACAATGAGTTACCAACTGTGTGTGTGTAATCAATGAAAATCAGGAACCGGTGTGTGCAAGGTGCATACTGGGAGATGTAGTTCATTAACGTGGCATCTGTGTAGTTCTCCAGCGATATACGGCCGGTAGATCGCTGGTGATCGTAAAACAGGGTTATTCAACCAAATGTTAATTCTTTAAATTGTCTAAGGTTATAAACATTGGTATTTATAATTAATAAATGAATATATAATTGAATATGTATAACTCATAAATGAATATAAACAACATAAATAGAATTTTCAAATATATTAAAGTTTATAAATATATAATGAGCAGAATATGAGCAGAAATATCTTGACAAATGTACATTTCACAATATAACAGCTCATATTCAACAAGAAACAAAATCCTATTAAACATAGGTCCTATTAGAATTAGTTCCTACAAATCATTACACGAAGAAAACGGGAACTTTTAAACATTTATGTGAATGAAACAAATAAAAGAAACAATATTACACCTTTTAAACTGTAATTTACGGTGAGTATAACTCACTAAAATACTTTTGAAAATATTAAAAATTGCCCGAAAAGTTTTGAATGGTGGTGTTTTGCATCTTATTAGGAGCTAAAATTAAGCTCTGCTTCAAATTCTGAAATATGAAGTTTTATACAGTGATCAGCATAATTGAGTCCACCCTATTTTAAAGATGAATATTTTTATCCATTTCTCAGTAAATAGGCAATGTATTTTGGGGCATTTAAACAAAACAGATTTATTAAACAGATATATTTACTAAAATAATATTTTAGTCACCAAACATATTTAGTAACTAACATAAATCCACTCTTCCAGACTCCAGTGTGTCTTCTAAATTCAATACAGGCTATAATTGTAGATTTTATAGACTTAATGAAGCACCAAATATGTAATATTGTGATAATTACAGTAATTATTTGAAAACAGACGTGCTAAAATAGTCCGACACTGTAAAAAGGGATTAGTTGACTGTACAAAAGTGAGTACAATTAGCATAATTATAAAAATTAAGTCAGCTCAACAGTTCCAAGTTACAATGAGTTTACCAACATTATTTTTGTAAAGTCAACTTGTTGCTTTTAAGGCAATTGGTTTGCTTTTTTTAAGTAACTAATCACTTTTTACAGTGTATATACGCTGAGCACTGTATCAATATATAAGGTCACATTGTAACGTATAAACCTGCAATTGTGAAAAACAATCCTGTAACTGTAGCTGCAATATAAAGGTAAATGATGAACTAACATTATTCTTTCCGTGCTTTGATTTAGAAATGCAAATGTGGTTGGGGCTTACTTCAAAGTGTATAAAGTCATGAACCTGAACATCTTTAGATATCAGAAATGTCAAAAAGCTGAATATCTGTCATCATCAATATGTCTGTCAGGCTGCAGCACGGCTGAACAAAGATCACAGCAGCTTCGCATGTCAAGATTATTTGACTTTTTGCCTCATAGTCATATTGCTTCTCAAATAAAACTTTCCTGACACATCAGTCGTTTAGAGGAATAAAGAAGTGTCAGACTGTGACAGCAGTTTGTTCAGAGAAGTTTGGAAAATAAGCAAGTCGTAGATTACTTATTTACATGAAGCCTGTTGTTTAGGGTGCTTTTTAGAGCACTACAAAATGGATGGATGGATGGATGGATGGATGGATGGATGGATGGATGGATGGATGGATGGATGGATGGATGGATGGATGGATGGATGGATGGATGGATGGATGGATGGATGGATGGATGGATGGATGGATGGATGGATGGATGGATGGATGGATGGATGGATGGAATGAATGATAGAACGATAGATGGATAGAACAATAAACGGATAGATAGACTGATAGACAGACAGACGGACGGACGGACGGACGGACGGACGGATGGATGGATGAGAAACCGTTTAGAAGCCATTTTACAGTAGCATTATTGGGATACCAGAGTAGCCGGCAGCTAGCTCTCTACAACTCTTACAAGGTCACCCACTGAAGCTAAGTAGGGCTGCGCCCGGTCAGTACCTGGATGGGAGACCACATGGAAAACTAAGTTGCTGCTGGAAGTGGTGTTAGAGAGACCAGCAGTGGTCTGTGTGGGTCCTAACGCCCTAGTATATTGATGGGGACTCTATACTGCTCAGTGAGCGCCATCTTTCAGATGAGACGTTAAAAATCCCAGGATGTCCATCATGGCCTCCTAACCTATCATATCAAAATTTTGGTTGTCAATCAGCTGGTGTGTGGTGTGCGGTCTGGTGCAATATGGCTGTAGCTGACGCTGATAGGTCAGCTTGTATTTTTGGTTGTTTAATGTTTTTGTATTTCATTATTTGAAAGAGTATTGGTTTATGTTATAAATTTCCTTGTTTCTGGTTGGCTTGAGTCGGAGGTCACATGATCTTCCTTGATTGATTTAACCTGTGAGAGTTTGTATGGACAGCAAAGTGAGATCTCAATGCAGGCACCTGTTAAATGCTCCTGATTATTCTACTGCTGGTTTTCAGGCCAACACGGTAAACGAAACATTGTTGTATGTTATTTGTTTATTTTGATGTCCTTTTAATTTGTATTTGTGTGAAACATTTGGTTTGTTTGTTTATCCTTTATTTTTCACGATTTTATAAATAAAACGCATGGACATCAGCACTTGGGAAGCGTGGACTGTTTTAATAACCGGCGGGTAGCTACAATGGCTGCTGTCGTGTTATCCAGGTGGATGCTGCAGGTGGATGAGGAGATTCCCCTCAATGTATAAAGCGCTTTGAGTGTCCAGAAAAGTGCTATATAAATGTAAACAATTATTATTATTATTATTATCATTAGTAGTAGTAGTAGGTTTTTGTTTATTTTTCAAATTATATATACTGTATATATTTTTTTATTTTTTTTATTTAAATTTTCTGTTTTTGTAGTTTTAAGTTTGTTTTTAATATTGTTGAACAAAAATAAAATATTGTTATTTTTTCTTGTAATTTGAGTTAACTTACATTATTTTACGTCTAATTAAAAGATGTAAAACAATTTTGTTTCTTTTCTAGCAGAAATTTAAGAATAAGTCATATAATTTTTTCTTTCATTCATTCATTAATTTTCTTTTCGGCTTAGTACCTTTATTAATCAGGAGGCACCAAAGCGGAATGAACCGCCAACTTATCCAGCATGTGTTTTACGCAGCGGATGCCCTTCCAGCTACTACCCATCTCTGGGAAACACCCATACACACTCATTCACACACACACACAGTACACTATGGACAATTTAGCTTATTCAATTCACCTGTACCGCATGTGTTTGGACTGTGGGGGAACCGGAGGACCTGGAGAAAACCCATGTGAACATGGGGAGAACATGCAAACTCCACACAGAAATGCCAACTGGCCCAGCCGGGACTCGAATCAGCGACCTTCTTGCTGTGAGGCGATTGTGCTACCCTCTGTGCCACCGTAACGCCCTAATTGTTTTTTTTTTCAGTAAATGTAAATTTTATTTTATTAAGTTAAAATATGTTTTTTTTTTAATCTAGCAGAAACAAAATAAGTTTCAGGTTTTTTTAGATAATGTTCGTTTTATTTTACTATTTCAAGTAAAAGAACATTTTTTTTTTTATTCTTTGCTATCAGAAACAAAATAACAAAATAATTTTTTTAAATTAATTTTCATTGTATTTGATTACATCAGTTTTATTTATGTTAGTATGCATTTTATTTTTTCTTTAGTTAAATTTTTTAAATACACAACATAAAATGAAACAAAAAAACAATTATTTCATTAATAAATAAAGTAAATATTTTATTTTTGGTAATGTTAATTGTATGTTGCAACTTAGGCTCATTTTAAAAAAATGTAGCCCTACATACAGGAGATCGCAAATTATGTATCCAGAGCTATGTATGGCTGCATTTCATCTTTAAAACAAACACTATGGGGCGAAATGATGCTGTTCCTTTTCTCGCTTACCAGCTAACCATTTACCTCCGAATGGACAGCTTTTCCGCTGTTACCAGTTTGTCCGGTAGCTCTACGTACTTCGGCAGACTTGAGACGCAGAGAGGAGTTGACCGCGACAACAGGGATCGAGTCCAGTAAAGAATGGTTCCAAAAAGTGGAAAAAACAAAAAAGCTAAAAAAGAAAATAAACAAGTAAATAACAGGGTGAGAATGTGGTAAAATCCAGATGACGGCTTTTCTTTTTCTGGATTGCTTTTTTAAACACTACGGTTGGGTTTAGGGAAATGGGTGAGAGGGTCAGTCGGTGCTTTTTAAAACTTTATTGGTTGGGTTTATGGAAGGGGGAGGGGGAGTCAGTCGAACGGTCAGTTCGTCAGTCATTCAGTAAGTACACAATCAGTCAACAGCGGCCTCTGGTGGATTTACGTGAAAACAGCAGGCGTGAATAGCACTAGCAGAATTAATTTGAGGTCTGAAAAAGCGCACACAGCGTCCTCTGGTAGATTTGCAAAAACAAAAACTGCAAAAAACGTAACTCCTGGGATGTATTTGGTGCTCTCCAGATATGTATATAGCGGTACGTTTTCAGAAAGAGCCTGGGTTGGTATTTTGTGCTGGTTGTAGCTATTTTAAGTATAAAAATAATTCCTTAAACACTGGCAGAAATTTATTTTAGCTTTTCTGTACATTTTAGTTCATTTTTTTTTCTTTTTTTTTATGAACATTTGTTATATTTTAAGTAATATAGTTTTAGTTAACTATAACAATCCTTCTTTAGAGTTGTAGTTTAATTATTCAATTAAACCACTGCTATACCTTTAAGTTTTCTACGTATAAATCACCTTGACAAGTAAAGCATTATTTACTGAGTGTTTGTGTGTTTCAGTAAACTCTGTCCTTCTTCATCATTCAATAATAGCCTCTTGAAAAGCCTGATTAGACTGTGACAGCTTCATAAAACAACCTGAGCTCAAATAGGGCAAACTAACTATTAAGGTCAAAGGAAAATCAAACAGTAAATGTTGCTGTGATGCTCTTTAATGTGCTGTGATAAACGGCTGAAGCTTACATCTTCTCCTTAAACAGAAAAAAATACACACTTTCTTTTCGCTGAAAGACTGAACGTAGAAATCAGTGCAGGAAACATCAGAGATGGAAACAATATTAAATCACCTATAATATTACAGTAATTTTAGGAAAGGGATGCAGTGTCCAATGACTTTTACATGAGTTACAGTAGTTAGCTGCATAACAATATTTCTGATATTACGTATCATCGGATCTATAAGAGTGAAGTTATTTGCCATTAAATACACTACCAAAGCTTTGGGATCAATACTTTGAAAACATTTTACTGGTAAAAATGTTTTCTATTTCAACATGTTAAGTGACTTATTTTTTTCCTACACAAAATTGTTTGGTATGCTGATTTGTGCTTAAGCTAAATTATTATCTATGAATATATTATTCTACGAATAAAATTGTTGTGTAGTATTTTTGTGAAACATTATGATTTTTCTATAATGAAGAAAACAAAGTAATAAATAAGTCATATAATAAATGCCTTTACTGTCACTTTTGTTCTATTAACTACATTCTGGCTAAATGAAATGAGTACATATTTATAAAAAAAAAAAGATAATAATAATAATTATAATTATTATTATTATTATTTTAATTGTTAAAATGAGACATCAACAGTACAAGAACAACATCTAAAAATTGTACAAATTAATTTAGTGTTTATTTTAACGATAGCAAGAGTTTAACATCCAGTATATATTTATGTTATTGAACTGAAAATATGTTTCAAAGTCAAAGCCATAACAGTGATAATCAAAATAACTGCTTATGTCACATCATTTTGGATGCAGAACACATGCAATTATGCAATTAACCATAAAATGGATCAAGTTATAAAACAAATAAAATAAAATAAAATAAAATAAAATAAAATAAAATAAAATAAAATTTAATTTAATTTAATTTAATTTAATTTAATTTAATTTAATTTAATTTAATTTAATTTAATTTAATTTAATTTAATTTAATTTTATTTTATTTTATTTTATTTATTATTTTGAAGCATTTAAACCTAACTAATTACTAATCTCCTGCTGTTCAATTTAATCAAATAAAAAACCATGATGTAGAAACACAGACTATAATAATAAGGAAAAACAATCTTTAAAATAAAAATAAATAAATAAATAAAAAAAAAAAAATAATAAATAAAAAAAAATAATTTGTCATTTTGAAGCACTTAAATGACTAACTAATAACTAATCTCTTGGGGTTTAATTTAATTGAAGTGTAGAAACACAGACTATAAAAATAGGGTAAAGCAATATTTAAAAACTATCCTGGATAAAATAAAATAAAATCTGACTGTATTGGTTCTTTTGTAACAATAATTAAATTTTATTAAATTAAATTAATAAATAATTATGAAGCACTTAAATGACTAACTAATAACTAATTTCCTGGGGTTTCACTTAATCGAATAATAAAAATACCATGATGTAAAAACACAGACTATAATAATAAGGTTAAACATTTTTTAAAATAAAATAAAATAAAATAAAATAAAATAAAATAAAATAAAATAAAATTAAATAAAATTAAATTAAACTGTTAATGCAATAAACTCCATAGAAACCTAAAATATGGTCATGCTGAATAAGTCATCAATATCTGTTTTAACAGTAATAATAAACAGCAAATAGGCTCATCATATTCATCCTGAAAAGTGTGTACTCCATACTGAATGTGTGTTTCCAAATCTGAAGTGTTCCTCAATTCTATCCTTTCCTTTTACACAAATGAAAGGCTTATAAATCCAGCAGATTTCCCTTTACTGTCAGCATCCCCATATGTCCTGATGCTACTTCATGACATCCGGCATCCTAACTGCGAGTCCTTTCATGTTTAGCAGACAGATTTTACATTCGGCGAGTGAAGATAGCATTCAGTTTCTGAGCAAAATGAGAATCCGGACTGATTTCTGAAAGTGCAAAATAGTCTCATCTTCTCTCGCATTGTCAACAACCTGCTGTTTACTGTCTTTCCGAGTTTCTCCATCTCACTTACGCATAAAACATTCATAACCAAGATGGCAGATGAAAGAGCAGCGACGGGTAAAAACGAGAAAGAGAAAAAGAAAAGGAAAGAGGAGAGAAAAAGAGCGGCAGTTCTCCCCAGGCTCAATCCCTCTCTGATTGAGTACAAACACGCTTTTTTTTTCCAAAGAAGCCACTAAACATAGACTTATCATAATCCGCACAAATAATACACGGCATATTCTACAGCGTGTAACTCTCCAAAAATGACTTCTTAAATCCTATATAATGACGAGTTAAAATGTTATGCCTCAGATGCTCGCTGAAGATGTAAATATTTGCTTATTTGGCAGATTGTATGGATTGTGTGTGTCATATTTAGGAAACATTGTATTTTTAATGTAGTTCACTGTTGGGGGATAGTGGGGCAAGTTGTCAGTGTTTGCTTTTTAGTTTTGAGTCAAACATCGTATGTAGTTTAATTTAACACTGTGAAATTATGGTAATATTGCACACTTTACATACAATTTTTTTATATTTTATTTGGTTACTTGGTGGATTTACACAATAAAGCACACTCATGCAGAAGTTCAGCTAATTTAACAAGTTTGATTTGATTTCTTTTGTCTTTGTCATGATGGCAGAGCATACCCTCCTAGGCAGGGCTTAACATTAATACCTGCCAACCCGCCAAATGCGGGTAGATTTCGGTTGTGACGGGTTAGACAGCCACTACCACTAGCTGAAACTCATTTTTAAATTGCCAGTGCTGGCTCGTCATCACTACAGATTAGACTGTTAGTTTATGACCATTTGTGTATATGCGTAATGTGATCTTAGAATCGAGAAGCAGCACGACTGACAAAAACAGCTTTTCAGGAGAGCAAAAGAAAGCAGGTGAATAACGAATGAGAGGATCACGCGCACGGTGAGACAGGTCTTCCTCACTCACTGACGAGGGCTTTAGTGATGATTTGATGCGCGCAAGTTTTTAAAAGCTCCTGTGCGGTTTCCTCACTCGAAGAAACCGTGCCTGAAAATGAAATAAGTGTGATGCGCATGCACCCACTGTTGCCAACTATTTTCAACGGAAAGGCGCTAAGCTCTGCCCGAAAATGTTGCTAAAAGTCGCTAGATTACGTCATACGCTAATTTGCATATTACTGACGTCATTACGTTCTACCATTTCTGTTTAACAGCCTATGGTAAATAAATGGGGTATTATATTTGCACTACGCTTAATGCAAGCATGTCAATTTAACTAAAGTTATTGCTGTTTGAATACAGTATATCATTATAGATGAGTAGTGAATTTGCAGTAATCTCTCAGAGGTAATAAACTCAGACAAGTTCTGAAACTCTCACTAAAACATCTCTGATTGTGAACAAGAAAAGAATAAACGGTCAAATCAAATTGTTCAAATAAAAGAGAAGCAGATCGGTTTGACTGTACAAGGGTACAGACTGTACAAAGACTGTACAAATCATTTGCCGTCGGTACGCAGAGGAGTGATCTGCAGTCAGGCTGCAGGTGGGAGAGGCTGCTGTACGAGGACTGGGCCGCCTGTCAGTGCTCTGAGGCGAGGGAGGGGCCGCGGCATCACCCGCAGCTCGTTGAGAAGAGTAGGAACGGTACAGTAATGGACAAACGACAGTCTATAAAAATCTCCAGTAACACACAAAAAAGTCGCTAGATTTGTCGCTAGTCGCTTTTTTGAAAATTTGTCACTAGGGGGGTCTGAAAAGTCGCTAAATCTAGCGACAAAGTTGCTAAGTTGGCAACACTGCATGCACCCACAGTCCTTCAAGGGCTCGAGATACTTTGTAAGCAGCAGCAGTTGTCGCTTTCGCTTCAACCATTCTTTGAACAGATTATTATTAGCCTAAAATTAATCGTGTGCGCGGCATCATCCTTTCATTATTGCACACGGAATGTTTTTTTACCCGCTTTCTTTTGCTTGCTGTTATTTATGTTAATATAGTTTAATAATCATCCTTTACAATAATATTGCTTTAATATGTTGTTGTATGCATAGTTAACTGGTGATCTGGGAGCCAGAACAGACCACTGTGCATAGTTTTAGATGTGTGAGAATATATATATTTTGTCAACTGTTTTGTTGAATAAAAAGTGTATGTATACTGCAGTATTTTGCTTGTTTTGACACATTATTTAAAATTTGTGGCAAGGAAATAATTAGTTTGGCCAGAGAAAAAATGGGTAAATCCTTATTGTGTTGAGCCCTGAAAAGTCCTGTGAAAGAAAAGTAATTGCAATGCGACATTTTTTTATGAAAGCATGACCCATTTGCTTATGCTCAATGAGTAAGCTCATAAACAAAAACAGTTAAATTAATGAGGAGGCAAGTGGAAAAAACACAAAATCTAAATGAAGTCATTTTAGCATGCCAAAGTCAAATTTATGCATATAAAATATTTTGGCAAGTGGCAAAATGGCAAGTGGCTAGTAACGTTGGAAAACTACTAGTGGCTGGTGATCAAAAAAAATAATGTCAAGCCCTGCTCCTAGGGCTTGAGTGTCCACATACGTGGACAGCACATTTTAGCTCTTAAGTGGCTATTTAAAATACTTTGAATGTTTTATATTTTGTTTCAGACAAACAGTGTCATCCTGCAACTGTTTTGCAGCATATGAGCTCTCTGATAATCAAAGCAAGTTCAAAATTTTTTTTTCGATGTTACACAGTATATGCATTAAAAAACATTCAGGAAAAAGTGTTTATGTAAATTCAGACCATGACTCCACATAGGCTACAGTATTTGGACATCATTTTTCTCTAAAAGTAAATCATATCAAAAGATGACACTTAGATTTTTATTCTAATTAGGTTCCAATAAGCCCAAATAGAGAAATAAAAAATGCATGTAAAAAAACACATTGGGCCTTAAGAGGTTACTATTTTACTAGTTTTTCTTCAAGATGCTATTATTAAGCTTAAAGTGCAGTTTAAAGGCTTAACTATGTTGGGTTATTCTTATGAAACCATTAAAATGACATTAAAAGTACTATGTGTCATTTTAACATCAGAATTAAGAATTGATTAAAATTTTACTGCAGTTTTTTCTAAAATTCTCATTACCGCAATGTGTCTGTCTATGTCTGAATGTTGTAATTTAAACATAATAACATGCAAATCTTGGGATAAAAACAAATGAATTATTCTAATAGATTATTTCACATGACAGAACATATCATTTTCTTAATATTTATGTAAAATAAGAACAAAAGCAGGTAAATGATGTGTCCATGACTGATGTTCTCATCCTCCGAAACTATTTTAAAGGATTGTTTAAACACACATAAAAAGCTCAAATAAAGGTTCTTTAATATAAAACTTATTCATTTAGTAAAAACATAAAGACAATTCTGTTCTACACCATATACAATGTGTAATTTCAACAAGAGAATGATCTTTTTTTTATTTTACTGCATTTTCTACTGAAATTCTCATTACCACAATGTGTTCCCCTATGTCTGAATGTGCTTTATGTTGTAATTTAAACAAGTTAACTTGCAAATTTTGGCATAAAAACAAATGAATTGTTCTAAAAGATTATTAAAATGACAAAACAAATAACTTCCTGAATATCCTTGTATGATAATAACGAAAAAAAAAAGCAGGAAAATGATGTGTCCATGACTGATGTTCTCATCCTCCGAAACAATTTTAAAGGATTGTTTAAACACACATCAAAAATGTTTAAATACAGTGTATTTCATATAAAACTTTTAGTAAAAACGATTTAACATTTTGTCATGTCAAAATATTTTAAACACTTTTGAATTATCATTACTAAAAACAAGTAGTTTAGTACATTTAGATAATTGTTGGATTTACATTTTTTGATGAAAATATACTTGTCTAAATATATGCTCGAGTAAAAATAAGCTCATGCATCATAGTTTCTCTATTATTAGCAAAACATACTGAGGTACCTTATCCAACACAACTTCATTCTCTGTTGTTTCGGTAATGAGAATTTAAGCATATTGCAGACTAGTTTTAAATAACTTATGAATTTAGTGTTAATTTAAAATGTACTGTTTATATTTTATTCTTATGACTTGTTTAATTGAAGACAGTTAGCAAGATAAAAAAGGAAAGCTTTAGCAAAAGCAAGGTTGAGTGAAAAATTATATAGCAACCCAGAAATGCTGGAGGAGTACAGAATGAAGGAAAGAGAGAGGTTGGATTTGGACACAGTGGAACATAGAATCTTCACTGCCTATAGTGTTTTGGAATTGGGATTGTAGAGTAATAAATGCTGAAAACAGTGGGCAAGGTATGTGCTGTAGGGTACGCAGACCTATAAATCAGGCTTTTAGCTTTGCAGATCCAAACACTTTCAGGACTCAAGCTATACAACTTCAGTATTCAACTCCAGAGGGTCGAAGTAGGCATAAACAGCCAATGAAGATCACACACACTGTAAAAGCTGTTGGGTTCCACACAATTCATTCATGCTGTCCCAACACAAATTGATTAAGTTCATTCATTCATTTTCTTTTTGGCTAAGCTTACCTTTATTAATCCGGGGACGCCACAGCGGAATGAACTGCCAACTTAGTCAGCACATGTTTTACGCAGCGGACGCCCTTCCAGCCGCAACCCATCATCGGGAAACTCCATACACTCTCATTCACACACATACACTACGGGCAATTTAGCTTACCCAATTCACCTATACTGCATGTCTTTGGACTTGTGGGGGAAACCGGAGCACCCGGAGGAAACCCACGCCAACACTGGGAGAACATGCAAACTCCACACAGAAACGCCAAGTGACCCAGCCGAGGCTCAAACCAGCGACCTTCTTTCGATTAAGTTAACTTAGCATATTTAAGCTGATTGAACATAAAACAATTAAGTTGTTCTAAAAAACTCAATAATTGTGTTTAGTTCAAATAAGTAGTTTGAACAAGCAAGGATTTTTTTTAATGCACTCACAAAATTATATTTGCTGATTGCTCAACCTACTTAATTCAATTGAACTCAAACAACACATTTATTGAGTTTTTTTGGGGGGCAACGTAATCGTTTATGTCCAATCCACTTAAATTTGTAAGTTAACTTAATTTCGTCATGTTGTCCCAACACAAAATCGATTGTGTGGAACCCAGCATATTTTACAGTGTAGACTGGTATTATGCACATTTGCTACAAATCGACAAATGTCTGTGCAGAAAGACTAAAATTACAGAGTTCTGGAAAGACTGATGTCAAGCAGTTTAGAATCACTTCTTTCAATCTTTTCGACAATAACTCAGTTCATCATCCACTTTGATGCTTGAAACGTTTTCCTTTCACAAATAGCCAAATTACAAAATAACTGAAGGGTAATGTTCTGAGTACCATAATAGCAGTATACTTTAAACATAATATCTAATGTCTGTAAATAAAACTAGATATACAGTTGAAGTCAAAATGATTAGCTCATGTGATTTTTTTCTTTTAAATATTTCCTAAATGATGTTTAACAGAGCAAGGAAATTTTCACAGTATTTCCGATAATATTTTTTCTTCTGGAGAAAGTCTTATTTGTTTTATAAGACTTGCTTCTTTTTAAACCATTTTATTAAAGAGCCCCTATTATGGATTTTTGAAAATGACCTTCTATGCAGTGTGTAACAAAGCTCTAAGTGAAGTGAAATATCCAGCTAAGGCTTAAATTTGAAAGTGCACCATGTTTAAAACTATTGATTCATCTATAAAAGAGTCGATTCATAGTGGTTTGAATGAATTGCTGCAATAACGAGTCTCTAGCCGTGCTGGCGTGATGTCGATGCGGATCTCAAGCCCCGCCCTTTAGCTGCGTGCACAGACCCAAGAAAATTTAAACCTCCGGCCCCGCCCACAAACACTGTAGCAGATCCTGGTTGAATCATGTCGTGAAGACGCTGTGCTTTGAAGTGTGAGGGAAAGTTAGTGCTGTTTTCCCTACCGATGAGGCTGTGAAGAGTCAGTGGATGAAGTTTATTTTTGAAAAAATACCTCAGTATTATAGCCCCAGCCTTCTGCTGTTCCCGTCATTTTTCTGATGAGTGCCTCAGCAATCCACGCGCTTACAATGGGGTATTCATCGGCTGTTTGTTAAAGGAAGGATCAGAAAAGACTATTGATGTATGGGACTTTGTCAGAGCTTGACAGGAACTTTATCAGTACACAGTTCATGGATTAGTTTCTTCCTCCATTTCAAAAGTGTAAGTAAGTGCGATTATAATAGTTGCCTCCTTGTTTTCTCTAACTTACAAATGATGTATTATATTGTGTTTTGCTACATGTAACCGCTTGTACTGTATTTGATTAACCTTTTATATTCTCATATTGCATCTAAAGCAAGCGGCAACCTCCCGCTCTCCCTCGTAAAGCAAATACGGAAGTAACTGAAACTGCAATACATCTAAATTCCGCTAGTCCTGGCTCCATAATAGAGCAAATTTCTATTGACCTCACTGTTAAAATGGCCAACTTTACAGCAGAAATAAAGGTGTTTACAGCCTGGTACAAAGAACGATTTTGGTTCATATAGCTAAAATTACCCTTCATGACAACTGTGAGAGGGGTGATTTTTTTTTATAACTCATTCGTTTCCTTTATATTAAGTTATATTAAGTTTGCATAATTAAGGGCGTGGCCACTTGAGTGACAGCTAGGTCTCGCTGGTCGCAGTCACTCCACCTCAGCTGATTCCGGCTGATTAGCCGCTGAACTCGGCATATACATCGTATTTTTGATTTGTTTTATGTGGCCTTACACAGTCAATTGCTTTTTGGAATTATTTCCTACTATTATCAGATAATATGGCATGCTGTGTGCACTTAATTGTGCTCACAAACCATTCACGTGGCCTCTATTTCCCAGGTGAGTGAAATTATATACTTATATACCATCTCTATAAATGTATTTGTTTTATTTAAGATCATTTATCATCTATAATTTTCTTAAGACCTGCAATCCACTCCAGAGTCTGACAGATTAGCTGTAAGCTCTAGAACAGTCATCTGAAACGCTGTCATACAGTCTTATGCCTGGATTTCATCAAAAGCCTTGCATTTACAGACATATTTGAAGTGTTTGGAAGTAATTTGCATTTTTCTCCTGTAGAAAAACATAATAAGACCAATGTTTAGTGGCTCAATGTGTTACAACAGTGTTTTTAAAAGTCTAAACACTTTATTGATATAGTGTACAACCAAGCACATGTGGTCAGAACACAAACGAGTCGCAGGTAATGAAGTATTAAGCGTTTCTCCCAAAGAAAAGCCTGTCTAAGCAAAATGCTAGCAGGCGTTTGTAGCTCTGCTCATGCTCCGCCTCTTTGACCTTATTTGGTATCTCCCGGTCGGTGCAATGACGCACGAACAAAATGGCGATGGTTGGCCACGCCTACTGGCAGCTTCTTTTGCGTTCTTCAGAAATCTATAGGTGATGTCACGGATACTACGACCATATCTTTTACAGTCTATGGTCTAAAGCCATGTTGAAAACGCAAAGAGTGCTGCTTTATTTACTGATTTAAATGCGTTTGTGAGCTCGCGATCCACTGCTGTTTGTCCTTGCTATGGCCACCATCAGCTGTCTCTACACATGTGCGGCGGTCAAGTTTCAAAATAGTTCAGCTTTTGCCACTGTGTAGATTAATACTGATTGTGTGTCAATGTTTTTACTTATGGTTCAGAATAGAGCAATATGCTGGTGTTAAACTGCATTGATTTAATGCACTCCTGCACTGGGCTCACACATATACTCTGCACCTGGACTACTTGTTGATAAGCCGTGCTGGGCATAATAATCACAACAGACTGGGTCATTGGACCAATCAGAACAGATTAGCATCACGCTAAGGAGGGGTTTGGGAACAAATGAATCGCTGAACGAATCATATGGGAGTTGTTGGAAAATTAGGTAAAAATAAATGCATATTATAAGACGATGAAAGTGTTTTTTGACCTTGCATGCATATTGTTGGAGACCCCCAAAACCAAAATAAATTTTAATGCATAATAAAAATAATAATATTGTTAATATAAACATTATTCAGTTGCATTTATATTTATTTATGCACTTATTTTTAATTATCCCAACGATTCCCATATGATTCGTTCAGCAATTCATTTGTTCCCAAACCCTGCTTAGGGCGATGCTAATCTGCACTGATAGCTCCCTTATATTATGTACTGTCATCATGGCAGAGATAAAATAAATCAGTTATGAGTTATTAAAACTATTGTGTTTAGAAATGTGTTGAAAAAACCTTCTCTACGTTTAACTGAAATTGGAGAAAAAATATACAGGGGGGCTAATAATTCAGGAAGCCTAAAAATTCTGACTTCAACAGTATTTTGTGCCAAAGATTAAAATAAAGATGTTGATCCTTTAAGCCCATTTCTCTGTTTGTCCTACCGTAGCTTCATTCAGCCAGGATTTGTGCTAATCGTAAAGATTTTGAAACAAGTGTTACACATGTGCGCCATAAACGCATACACCCCAACAGATGTCATATCAAAGCTGCTCGAGGCATTTAATCAATTATAATGACTAATAAGATGATTACATGATATAATCCCACCCTGCATTGGCATGTTTTCAATACTGCCTCTGAATTGCACCTTGAAATGCAACGCTTTCAATCCAATCATTCAAATGACTCTAAAATAATCTATAGAGCCAAAGCTATTTTTTTACGCGCAAGTAGTCTGACAGCAATATGAAGCTCTGTAGCTTTCTCAAAAGACCTGGTTTCAAGCAGCAACCTGGTGATAATGGAGAAAGAATATGCTTAAAGGAGAGGCCATTACTCTATTGAGTCTGATGCAATGGAAATGCAAGGTAATAACTGACTTAAAAGGTTATAACTCGACCTAGAGGCGAACTCACCTAAACTGGCACCGTAATTTAGCGTCTACAGTGCTGTGGTTTTCTTTGAGCAGCTTTATCTGCGAAATGAGAACTGAAGAAATTATTTTTTTTTAGCTCTCCTAAGGCCGCGATGGACATTTTTGCATAAAGGGTAGCGGTCTGTTGCAATCCTACAATTAACGCTAATTCTTCTCATAATATTTAGGGCACAAATAACGATTTATTATCACCATCCTATTTGTTCTTCAATCATTTACATTTGACATTCATTTAGTGGAAGCTTTTAGTGGGATGCTAAGAAAATGACTTTTCCATTAAGGCACCTTGGGAGTAATTGTCCCTAATTACTTGCTTAACATTTCCAGTGTCGTTCTTTGATGATTGACACGGTTGTTTGTTATGATGCGGCCAATACAGTGAAGCCTGCCATCAGTTTTAAAAATAATCTATTACAAAAAAAAGTGTTCAATAAGCGTTCAATAAGACAGGCATGCAATCTTTTGTAACATAAATGTGTCGCTTTTTTATTAATTTAATGAGTTCTTCCTGAATAAAAGTATTTAAGAAAGTATCTCTGATCTCTACTCTATCGAGTTTTGATGTTAAAAATTCAACTCAACAAAGTGACTTTTATTGACATTTTAGTAGTTTGAAATAATATAATGAATAAGAAATGATATATAGTACAATAAGTCTGTAATGTAAGAGAAAATGCACTGGCGGTTTATTACAAGGTTTTTGTACCGTAATGTGCAACACCAACCCAGACAATAGATCACTTTAAACTATTAAAAATGTTAATAAAGTTCACTTTTTCAAACTTTTTAAGATTAAAAGTTGTTGTAGATTTGTTATAAATAAACAGGGAAAAATTAAAAATAAAACATAAATCACAAAATATGGAAAAACTGCTAATTTGTGGATACTTTTTACAGTGTAGCACGCGATATTAATGCACTGATAATAAAGCTGCACTGTTATTTTTGTAGGAATAGGCAAACATACTTGTATTATCATAACTTGTGGATTTTTATTTTATGCCAAAATAAAAATAATAATAATAAGATCATATTCCATAAAGACATCTTGTATATTTCCTTGCATAAATATATTCAAGCTTAATTTTTGATTAATCATATGCATTGCAAAGAGCTTATTTTGGACAAATTTAAAGGCAATTTTTTCTCAAAATTTAGATTTTTTTTGTTTTCAATTATTGTCCTATCCACGAAAAATGACTCTTATGACTGGTTTTGTAGTCCAGAGTCACATATTATGATTAGGTTTTTTATATTATTTATTTTTGTTAAATAATTTCGTTATTTTGGAAAGCAAATTATACTGGTTTCCTAATTAAATTAAATTAAATTAAATTAAATTAAATTAAATTAAATTAAATTAAATTTTATTAGTTATTATTATTGTTAATTATTAAATGTAAATTGGCTGTTAATCTCTTACTATTGCAAAAATAAGCATTAATTTAATTATTAAAAATTGTAAATGTTTGTAGTAGGTAGTGCTGTCGCCTCACAGCAAGAAGGTTGCTGGTTCGAACCTCGGCTGGGTCAGTTGGCATTTCTGTGTGGAGTTTGCATGTTCTCCCCGTGTTCATGTGGGTTTCCTCTGGGTGCTTCGGTTTTCCCCACAAGTCTAAAGACATGTCTAACAGGTCACCCAAATCTACAAGTGAATTGGGTAAGCTAAAATTGTCCATAGTGTGTGTGTGTGAATGAGAGTGTGTGGATGTTTCCTAGTGATGGGTTGCAGCTGTAAGGGCATCTGCTGCGTGGAACATATGCTCTTTATTAAAGATACAAATGGTACAATTTAAAACACGAGCAAATGATAAACCTTCACTCCATTATGGTTCAATTCTGAACTGTGGCTCCTGGTCAAATAGAATCCCAATGTATAAACTCAACATTCCAGATCCTGCTATGTGACTATTGCGGATGGACACATTGCGATATCAATGCTGAAACGATATATTGTGCACCCTACATGAAAACACTATTTAACCTTTTCATCTCACTGCAATAATAAAGAACAAAAAACTGAACATTTCAGACAGGTTACTGAGTCATACTGAGCTAATAGTAAATCATGATAATTAACGATTTTATGAAGCCTTCATGCTCAGGATAATAAAAAATATAGGAGAGAAACTTCCCTAACCAGGTCTGATTATTACAAAGCAAATTACTGAAATTCCTCAAGGGATCTGACTCAATCAATTGCTGTCTTTTAGTACTCGCCATTAATGGGGTCTGAATTTCCCCAGGCGCTTCAACATGGAGATTTCATCCCATGATTGAATTAAGACTCTCATTCTTGTCAGGCTTGTTTCGTTTATCCAGAGCTTTTACAGTCACATGTGATGCTGCTCATCTTTCATGAAGCATGATAGTACCTGGTCCATTTCAAATGACGAGAGCTGCATAACAATTCTTCCTTTTGATTCCTTTTCTTTTGTTCCCCTGAAAAAAGATATTTATATATTTATAATCATCATATGAGTTTGAATGCCAAGAGGTTGAGAAAATAATACAGACTTTTTAGTTGTGTGTTTACAATTTCTTTAGAGGGAACAGCAGAAACAGGAATCATTTAATGCAAAGTTTCCCAACCATCATTTTCCATGTATTTTCACCGCAAAAGTAGTAAAGCAAAATAGGTAACACTTTATTTTGATGGTCCATTTGAGTATTAGTACACTGTCTGCACTGTAAAAAAATTGACAGTAAAATACTGGCTAATAATTGCATTACTTTCACAGTAAAATACTGTATATAAATTCACAGCAAATAACTGTGAGGTAGTTCACAGTAATTTACTGTGTTTTTGTTACATTCAATTACTGTGAAACTACAGTCATGTCGTGTAACTTCACAGTAGATTGTAAAGTCCATTACTGTGATTTCACAGTATTATCTTGTAGAATTAACTATATTTTACTGTAAAGCAGGCTTTCCTCTGCTAGTCATTCTGACATTTACCCTGACTCCGAAATCATTTTGGGTGTTTAACAGTGTTTGGTTTTATGAATCGATTACTTTTGTTCCAGTTTATTACATTTTTGGCTAAGCACAAAGTTATGTCCATTAAAAATTATTTCATATTTCCATGTTAACCTTATAAAATTAAATAAAGGTGCAGTGCACCCAAAAATGAAAATTCACTATGACATTCATGTTGTTTCAAAACTTTTTGAAGATTTAACCAAATTGTTTTAGGGGCTGCAATAACATTCTGTTATTTCTAAATATCAAAAAAGTGCCAATACTAACATAAAGGTTCATTTGTATTAATGTCTATAAAAAAAAGAATTTGAATTAAAGGTGCAGTATGTAAGTTTGACACCCAGTGGTTGAACTAGGTATTGCAGTCCTGAATCATAATAAAGGTACGCCGGGTTGCCAGTTTGAGGGATTTTAAACTGTGTTCTAAATAAAAGCAACGACACGCGATTGAGGGAATATTCTCCATATTAAAAGGAGTTTTGGTTCTAACCAACACCTCGAATTGATTTATTAGAAGCGGCTTCTATTTCTCACAGCTGAACAACAGAAACCTATGACAGATCACCTCAGGTAAGCCTCGTGTGCTTTATTCAGTGCTAAATGCTAACAATGCGAGTTTGAATGCATTTTACATGACGTGTATAACCATATACTGAAAGCAGAAAGTTCACTTCACCTTTAATGATGTTAAAGAGGGTTAACATGTATTAAATAGATTCTAAACCTTACGTTTTGTGAGTGAGTGCATATTCTGTGCTTCTGAAAGGCTGTATTTAAATTTTTGCCGTGTTTTGTGGTGCAAACAGCCAAATGGCTCATCACTCTTAACAATATCGTCACAGCGTGTTGTTAGGACACGCGATGTAACCTGCTCACGTTCCTAATATTTATGTCATTTGCTAATTAACGTCATGTGGAACTGAATCTGTCTCATTTTGACATCTGATACTTTCCACTACACTGTAGCATTTCGCTCATGGACGCATGCTTTCAGAGTCTTTCTGAATGAATGAATGAATGAAATATGCTGTTTTCCAACAAGGCAACCCGGGGTGCTGAATTATAATTGGTTAAACTGGCATGTGCATGTGAAAATTACCTAAACAAAGACATCGTTCCGGCACGGAAAAAAAACATTTCAAAGCAGAATATCTGACTTCAGCATTGTTTGTCAGTTAAACAAGTATGTTCACTTGGGATGTTTCTTAAATATCTGCACACATATTATTGTATTTTTATGCTTTAGAAGAGTCAAAAACTTACATACAGCACCTTTAACATGCAAAAGATATAGCCCTTTTTACAGTAATTTGCTGTAATCATGCTACCTGCATTATTTTCACAATAAAACTATGAATACAACACATTGCTGGGATTTTTTACAGTTAAATCCTGTAAAGCGATACTAATGTCATTTACTGTGAAAAATTACAGTAACATGTTGTGAAAATCTGGAATTTTTTACAGTGTGCTTAGGTCCAATCCCAATTCTACCCCTTAGCCCTTCCCCCTACCCCTCGTTTTGCGCGTTCATGTGAAAGAGTAGTGGTGTCCCAATTCTCTTTAGCTTAAAGGTGTAGGGCTAAGGGAAAGGGGTATACACCCCTTCGAACGAAGATTTTTCAGCACCACACTCGAAACCAAGGGGTAAGAAAATTTCCCAGAATGCACCAGCTATACATCGGCAGTTTCGCTACACCCGGAAGGAGACCCACAAATTAGTATTTTTTGTCATTTTTACAAAAAATGTACAGCAGTCCCACAACATTCTGACACTCGATGACACTCAAATACCCTGTCAGAAAAGTCTAATGGCTGAGAATGAGTGTTTTATAGTGTCTGCTATAAGGTTAATGTTGTTTTTGGTGTGTTTACATCGATGAATATGGCCCTGGTGTAAATGCGCAGTATAGTTACGATCTTATTGCCACATTAGATCGTTATGATAACATAATCTATGCCTTCAGTGATTTCCTGAAGATTAATACCAAAAAACAACACAAGTGGAATAACTACAGCAGTCGCGATCGTCTTATCTCATATGAAGCAAGAGATCATGATGACGTATGATGACGTGTGCAGGTGCTGTAGTGCTGTCCCAATTCTTAGGGGTAAATTCTGAAGCCCTTCCCCTTCACACTAATTTTTAAGGACCAAGGGGAAGGGGTATAAAAATAGAATTGGGATCGGGCCTTAATATCTGTTGATTCTGCTCCTTCAACAGACATTTAACTGACTATAAGAAACTTTGCAAGTACATGTCAACTTACACTAACCCTAACCTAACTGTCTACTTATAATCTAATGAGAACTAGTTGGCATGTAGATGCAATGTAACTTAAATTCAACAAACAGACCGTCAAAATAAAGTCTGACCGCAAAATAACCCATTCAATGACTTTTTCTTTACTTTTTGACTCAAACAGACTCTTATTTAGTTTGAGCTGAGAAATTTTGTGGTATGGAAATATTTGAAGTGCATCAGGGCTGTTATGGTTATAGACTTAAAAAAAAAAAGTTACTGAAAAAATGTTTTAATGTTTATTTATTATCATTAAACTGTTAATTTAAAAAAACTTTTAAACCCACGGCGCATGCCTTGCATGTAGTCGTGCATTTATACTTCTGCATGCTGTTTGTGTAGCTCTGCAATAACATTTCTGAAACGCAAGCTGGCAGTAGGTTTCTATGTTATTAATAATAATTCCTTACATTTATATAGCGCTTTTCTGGGCACTCAAAGAGCTTTACACATAGGGGGGAATCTCCTCATCCACCACCAGAGTGCAGCATCCACCTGGATGATGCGACGGCAGCCATTTTTGCGCCAGACCGCACACCACACACCAGCTGATTGGTGGAGAGGAGACAGAGTGATGAAGCCAATTATGATATGGAGATGGTTAGGAGGCCATGATGGACAGAGGCCAGTGGGCAGATTTGGCTTAAACCCCTACTCTTTTTCGAAGGACACACAGAAGGACCACAGAGAGTCAGGACCTCGGTTTAACGTCTCATCCGAAACGGCGCTCACTGAGCAGTATAGAGTCCCTGTCACTATACTGGGGCATTAGGACCCACACAGCCCGCAGGTTGGGCGCCCCCTGCTGGTCTCACTAACACCACTTCCGGCAGCAACCTACCTGTAGCTTTTCCATGTGGTCTCCCATCCAGGTACTGACCAGGCGCAGCCCTGCTTAGCTTCAGTGGGCAACCATGTGAGAGTTGCAGAGAGCTAGCTGCCGGCATGTGTCGAGTTTTTTCGTGGGTGTTTTGTTTTTTCTGAACGCTACCTTAATGTACAAGTAGCTAAAACTCGCTCATTCAGAGGTGGGAATCAGCTGATGTGCAACAAAGTTAATCATAAGGTAAACCCAAAACAACAGTTCCATTCTAGAGCTCCTTGACAGGACTCAACACTTGTAAACACTCACTCCAACGGGTTCCCGCGACTCTCAGTTCCGCCCACATTGGTCACAGTTACCAAGCCGACCAATCGCAGAGCTTGCGCTATGTTTTGTTGCGATGGGTAGTTACATTTTTTAAAAGGTGCGCGTAAGCGTCAGCATCAGCCACTGCGAATGCTATGCGACCGCGCGAAGGCTGCGCTTGACGCAGAAGTATAAATCAGCCTTAAGTCCCACAGGGGAATGAACCGCCAACTTATCCAGCATTTGGATGCCCTTCCAGCTGCAACCCAGTACTGGGAAACATCCATACACACTCATTCACACACATACACTACAGCCAACTTAGTTTATTCAATTCACCTATAGGGCATGTCTTTGGACTGTGGGAGAAACCGGAGCACCCAGAGGAAAGCATGGGGAGAACATGTAAACTCCACACAGAAATGCCAACTGACCCAGCTGGGACTCAAACCAGCAACCTTCTTGCTGTGTGGCGACAGTGCTAACCACTGACCCACTGTGTCGCCACTATATTATATTATATTATATTATATTATATTATATTATATTATATTATATTATATTATATTATATTATATTATATTATATTATATTATATTATATTACTAATTAAATACATTTTAGAGAGATGTGTGAGTGCACATGCATATACAGTACATTATATGTAAGTCGGTATAAAACAAAGAAATGTATTAAGCAGAAATCTACAAACAGAACATAACCCCTTAACACAAACAATGAACGACAGACTGAACTAAAAGAATAGAGTTTAAGAATGCTTTCACACATGTAGATTGATTGTTTTGTTTCGAAACAGGGATAAAAATTGTTACAATGTTGCACTTTGTTCTTGGTGTGGTTCACTTTCACATGGCAAAGTTTCTAAACGGACCAAAATAGCTACAAGTCACTTGCGAGTAAACTCTCCTCACAGCTCAGTCCCGCTAAGCTGTCATACATCGTTATTTTAATTTAAGACGATGAGCAATAAGGCATTATTGCGCTTTAATTTTGAATGGTGACACCCACAGACATAGTTACCAAATATAAATCAAAACTTTCTCACTCACAGCCGTGGGCTAGAATTATGCACTACAGGCTTTACATTATAGAGAGAAATAATAGATGAACCAAGACTTCAGTTTTCCTAACGGAAAAACTGCTCCTGTTAATAGTTCGGCATGCTTTCACTTTCATATTTGACATGAAATGCCCATTTACCAGTAGGAATCATGATATCCCACCCTACTCATCATTCTCTCTTCATATAGCCATATATGTCTTACATAACCATTATACACTGTGATATAGCCTGGTTCGGATCGCATTGCTTACTTACTACAATCAATCCGCTCCAGAGTTAGTTTCAATCAAGCCGAGACCACCTCATTCAGGCGATCTCGGACCGATTGTTTTGGTGCGGATCTGAGCGGATTCACATATGCCAAACGAACGCCACTAACTGGGGAAACGCGGCAGGTTCCGGAACAAAAGTCTAGGTGTGAAAGCACCCTAAATACACAAAGACAAATGGGGAACAGGTGACAAAGGGTGGAAAGAGTAATCAAAATGTATAAGCTAATAAGAGTGATGTGAAAACAAATATATGCAAAAAAAAAAAACATTGTGGATTAATCAACAGCATGATTCACTTGAAATATTATTGAACACGTCTCGGCTGTCATTTTTAATCAATTATTATTAACACATTTTTTTTATCGTTATCTTATGAACTATCCCAGCAGGCACACAATGTCATCATAAAACGTTAATATTAGGTTAGATTTGGATCTCAGGTGACCAAAATGTAATGTTTAGCCAGCCTTATGTTGACATCCAATAACGAAGTCAAATGACATTGATATTTGGTTGATTGTAAATTGTGTTGGAAAGTAACCAAACTTCGAGGCAACATCATAAACCAACGTCATATTGATGTCAAATACTGGCATTTATTCATCAGGTATGGCAACCAAAATCCAACATCTGATAGACATCATAACAGTAACGTCCACACAACGTCAAGCTGTAACATTATTACATATTGATATTTAGTTGTTTGTAGGTTGAAAAGTGACCAAAATCCAACAACTGTCCGAAGTTGGACACTGACGTTGGTCTGACATTGGGTTCTGACATCAACACAATTTTCATTTTCACCCAAAATGCAACATCCCCATGACGTTGGGGTACAAGCAAGGCTTAATTTGCCGCTCGCTCACGCATTCGTGCACGACACCTCTCCATCCTCAGGTAACATGCCAGATCCGTTACCCCGATCATTTCCAGGACCTCGCAATTCATAAATTAAGCACTGTCACATTGTACAAGGACTATTTGACGTCATGTTGAAGTCCTGTGTCTGCTGGGATAATTTTATATATTCACAGTTTTTAAGGTTTTTATTTTTAAAAAAGCAGCAGCAGCTGCAGTTTTATTTAGCCCCTGGTTGTGAATGAGTGCTTAAATGACAGCTCATATCAGTGACAGAGTTTTCAATCTCATGACTGAACTTTACTCTTGACCCTGTCAGATCAGAGCCCGATGATCACAGTCTCAATAACATTCAACAGACTTTCCAGAGTTTCTTCTGCTCTTTCTCTCTGACTTTTGGCTCCTCTGTCAATGAGAAGTGTTTCTTTTTTGTGTCTCTCCACAAAAGCATCACCCGGCCTCAGTCATTGCGCACTGAGGAGTCGCAGCTCACAAAAGCAAACATGATTTTTCACTGACCTGCAAAACTGCCCACGCAGAATTGAGTCTAATTCAGGGAAACAAGAAGTTTATTCGCCGCGTTTTTATACGTAACTCTGCCTCTCGGGTCAGGACAAAGGAGATTGGATTGCACATTGTTGACAATCATTTTTCTGGTTGCCCCTCAAAGATTCTATTTTGAAGCTGATGAGATTATATTTCATATAGAGATTGAGGCGGTAACCTTGACTCAGTGTTTAGAGTAGTTCTGCAATAGCTGTATTTCATCTGATTAGTTTTCTCAGAGGCACATTGACTATATGTAAAGAGGAAATATGGAGCTACGGGCACTTGAATACAATATACTTTAGAGACTTGTAACAGGATTTTTGCTTTCTGTTTTGATTTATAAAATACATTTACATGAGCAAATACTGTAAAAGGCTTTGGCCAACAGATATTTACAGTACATTAATCTCTAGTACAGTGTAATTCAATATAAAATTGCTGCTTAACTGTAACAGGTTCCTTCATTCATTCATTTTCCTTCGGCTTAGTCCCTTTATTCATCAGCGGTCGCCACAGCAGAATGAACCACCAACTTATCCAGCATATGTTTTACACAGCAGATGCCCTTCCAGCTGCAACCCAGTACTGGGAAACATCCATACACACTCATTTAGGGCCAATTAAGTTTGTTTAATTCTCCTATATTGCATGTCTTTGGACTGTGGGGGAAACAAGAGCACCCGAAGGAAACCCACACCAACACGGGGAGAACATGCAAACTCCACACAGAAATGCCAACTGACTCAGCCGGCACTTGAACCAGTGACCTTCTTGCTGTGAGGCAACAGTATATAATCATATATAATCAACAATTCACATTTATGCAATGCAATCTCACAGCAATTGATAACTTTTTGATTTAGTGCCTAATTAGTATGAATTTGTACAATCTCATTTGTACATTTCAGTACAATTTGCTCATCCCCCAATGAGGGTGGGGTTTAAGGACATGCCTCTTTTTTAAAAACATACTTATGAGATTATATACAGTTCAAGTCAGAATTATTAGCCCCCCTTTGAATTTTCTTTTTTAAATATTTCCCAAATGATGTTGAACAGAGCAAGGAAATTTTCACAGTATGTCTGATAATATTTCATCTTCATGAGAAAGTTATATTTGTTCTATTTTGGCTATAATAAAAGCAGTTTTTAATTTTTTAAAAACCATTTTAGGGTCAAAATTATTAGCCTCTTTAGGCTATTTTTTTCCCATAATGTACAGAACAAACCATGGCTATACAATAACTTGTCTAATTAACCTAACCTGCCTAGTTAACCTAATTAACCTAGTTAAGCCTTTAAATGTCACTTTAAGCTGTATAGAAGTGTCTTAAAAAATATCTAGTAAAATATTATTTACTGTCATCATGACAAAGACAAAATAAATCAGTTATTAGAAATGAGTTATTAAAACTATTATGTTTAGAAATGTCTACTAGATCTTCTCTTCGTTAAACAAAAATTGGCGAAAAAAAAATAAACGGGGGGGGGGAGGGGTAATAATTCGGGGGGGCTAATAATCCTGACTTCAACTGTAAATCTGTGCAAAATATCCACTTTTCTGACAGTATGTAAAATATTACATTTCCTTGTGAGATTGGAGTGAAAATATGAATAAAAGTATTATTTCTGTAAAAACATTTTTATTTTGAAGTTAATTAATAAAGTAAATAAGTAAATAACAGAAAGAATATTACTTTACTATTAATTTACTACCAAAATCTAAGTAAAATTCGCTATTGTTTTGTAGATAAGAATTAGAAAAAAAATTACAAAAAAAATAATTAAAATTAGCATAATAACGAAAAGAAAACTAATAACTTTGAGCTTAATGAACGAAGCGATGTAAAAATATTTCTTAATTAAATAAATACTTAAAATAGATACATTTATTAATAGAAAAAAATTTATGTGTTTTATATTTATTTACTTTCAAATTACATTATCAGACTTTGATCTCTTACTCTGAATAGTTTAGATTTTTTAATACAAGTCACTTTAAATCCAAAATCTGTCCGACATTGGACACTGACGTCAGTCTGATGTTGAGTTCTGACATCAACACGATTTTTATTTCCACCTAAAATGCAATGTTCCCCACCTTGGGGTACAACGTCAATCTGATTTCATGTTGATGTTCTGCTGGCATAATATTATATATACACAGTTTTCAATGTTTTTATAAAAAATTTAAAATAAAAAAACAGCAACTACAGTGTCATTAAGCTTCTGGTTGTGAATGAGCGCTTTAATCTTGACTCTGTCAGATCAAAGCAAAGAATTGTAATGAAAAATAAATTAATAAAGGAAAGAAAACTGAGAACTTTGAGCTTGATGAATGAACGAAGCGATGTAGAAATATTTCTTAATTCAAAAAAATACTAAAAATAAATACATTTATTAATAATAAAAAAACGCTTTTAATATTAATGTGTGTTTGATATTTATTTTCAAGCTGCATTATCAAACCTTGATCTCTATCTCTGAGTAGCTTTGATTTTTTAATACAAGTCACTTTTATTCATATGTTTAGTAGTCAACAATATATTGTTTTGGTTGGTGATGTAAATTATGGTACAAAAAAAAAACAGCATAATAAGTTGCCAGTACTGCTACTTTTATGCCTTTTATACTGCTATTAATTTATTTATTTCTATCCATATTAATAATTCTTTAATAAAAGTCATTAAACTTCATTAAACTGCAGAGTCACATTTTCAACATAAAAAGTTGAGGAGCATAAAACATAAAAAAAAAGGAGATCAACATTTTAAAGGGGACCTATTATGCACATTTTTATAAGATGTAAAATAATTTTCTAATGTCCCTAGTGTGTGTATGTAAAGTTTCAGCTCCAAATACTTACAAATAATGTTTTAGAACTTTTATAATGTTTTAGGCTTTGATCCTAATTGTGCCATTTTGGTGACTGTCGCTTTAAATTCATATGAGATTGTGCTCTTTTCAAAAGAGCTACAAATGCCTATGTGTCAGTATAGTGGCAGATTCAAAAACAAGACTAACATCCTATGCTAATGAGGGAGAGATTGTCACTAATGGGCAGGGCTTACACCCTCTATATGACATGTACAAAGGGAGAATGTCGATCAAAGTGTTTCTGCAGACTTTTTTTACCATTAGAAGCTGGTTATATTCACACACTGTTGCAACACAACTGTGGTTAAAACCCTTATAAAAGTTATTTTTGCATAATAGGACCCCTTTAAAATGCAATTCAAAAGTGTAAATAAACTGAAATACCTGTAAACCACAAATACAGGAAACTGTTAATGTATATTTCATACAGTACATAAGTGCGTGTTCAAAAATGCTGTTAGAGACATAAGCATTACGACATACAGTAAGACATTAATAAGACATAATAAGGCTTATCGGACTTAAAGTGACCTACTACACACTATCAAGATGACGTGCTGTTGCTCATGTGTTCAGTCAGTGATTTAGACTGTCAGTGAAGGGAAGCTCAGGGCCAGACCGGACCCCAGGGACCCACCGTATACACACCAGGAACAACTTCTGTCAGTCAAAGCCAGGAAACATGAGGCCAACACAGTGAAGAGTACAGAAACTTCACTGCACAGGTGACTGTTATAAGAGCAGTGTTATGAAACTTCCTGCACATATTGTAGACAGAAAAGCACTCAGAGAAAAAAAAAATGGACTGCTGCATTTTGTTTTGGCTGAAAAATGACTGATTTCTTTTAACCGCCAAAAATCTGCATCAACCGAGAACAGTCTGGGAGTCAAAGTCGGCATTGCCTGACAAACTAGACTGTGATTTATTTTGTATTTTTAAACTTTTGAATGTGCTGTGACCCAAGTATACAGTTAACACCAGGGGCAGGTATTTAAAGGAATAGCTCACCCAGAACATTATATACAATTGAAACCAGAACTTTACACCCACTAAAAAAAAAGAACCATAACCATTTAAAACAAAATGTCTGATGGTAAATCATACTAAATGTTTACTATTTTAGGTCCGTTAGGATTACCTAAATGATTTACATTTGCTAAATGCCAGAATAATGAGAGAATGTTTTTAGAGAATTTTTTAGTAATTTCTAGACAGTCAAAAGTTTACATACATTTCTTTGGTATTTTTTTAGCTTTGCTTTTAAACTGTATAACTTTAGTCAAATGTTTTGGGTATCCTTCCACGAGCTTCTCACAATAGTTTCAAGGAATTTTGGCCCATTCCTCCTGACAGTGTAACTGAGTCAGATTTGTTGGCTGTCTTGCTCGCACAAACTCTGCCCACAAATTATCTATCGGATTGAGCTCAGGGCTTTGTGATGGCCACTCCAAAACATTCACTCTGTTGTCCTTAAAGCGCATTTTAACTAATTTGGCAGTATGCTTAGGGTCATGGTCTGTTTGGAAGACCCATTTGTGGCCAAGTTTTAATTTCCTGGTTGATGTCTTGAGATGTTGCTTCAGTATTTCTACATAATGTTCTTTCTTCATGATGCCTTCTATGCTGTGAAGTGGACCAGTCCCTCCTGCAGCAAAACAGCCCCACAACATGATGCTGCCGCCCCCATACTTCACAGTTGGGATGGTGTTCCTAGGCTTGTAAGCTTTCCCCATTTGTCCTCCAAATGTAACACTGGTCATTACAGCCAAACAGTTCAATCTGAGTTTCAACACACCACAGGACAGGTCTCCAAAAATTATTAATTAAGCAAATTGTAATCTGGCTTTTTTTGTTGATTCTGGCTTGTTGATTTTCCCATGTTGTCACACAAGGAAGCAGTGTGTTTGAAGTTTTCCTTAAATACTATTCTACAGTTGTGCCTCCAATTAACTCAAATGTTGTCAATTAGCCAATCAGAAACTTCCAAAACCTTGACATCATCATCTGAGCTTTTTCAGAGGCATAATAATCTTATTGTATGTAAACTTTTGACTTTCAAGAAAAGTGTATAACAATTTCTCAAAAAATATCTGTCTCATTATTCCGCTATTAAGCATAACAGAAACAAATTTGATAATCCTAACTTACCTAAAAGAGAAAAAGTTTAGTCACATTAACATCTGACTTTTTTCACATTTTTCAAATGGTTATGTGCCTTTTTATACAGTGTATGTAAACGTCTGGTTTCAACTGTATATTCACTTGTTTCAAACATGTATAAGAAGGAAGATGGTCTGAAAAATGTTGGAAACCTGTAACTGACTTCTAAGGTATTTGTTTTTCCCAACTATTGAAGATAATTAGTCACATGTTTCTAACATTTGTAAATTTACAAAATTCCCATTATTAACTGAATCTGCATTATCTTTATTTAAACACTTAAAAAATAGGAAGTCATTACAAAGTAGTGCAAAATTATGATAAATATTTTAAATGTATTAATAATGTTGATTAATAAAATGCATATAAAATGGATCAGATCTAATGTAATGCAGTGAATTGGCACTCTTTGTTATTTTCTTTCTTCACAATATATAACTAGATAATAACTATGTATTCTCCCTAAACCTATACCTAACCAATACTGTCTTAGGTAAATATAGTGTAATTACACATTAAGTCTAAACTGTAAAATAAAGCTGAAAAACAAAATAACAAATAATAATTTATATTTATTTTATTATTAAAATCATGATATTTGATTCATATCACTTATCATGTAGATGCATGTATTTACCTTAAAGGAGCAGTATGTAATTTCCGCCAGCAGAGGGCATGTATTTACAACAAACAAAGTTGCAATTTGATGATGCCATGAATGAGTGTGGAATCATGGGAGTTGTGGTCTTTATTGCATCCAATGGGACTCCTGCAGAAATCATGTTGATGGATGAGCTAATGTATTCAACGCTTATTATCATGCTAGTATGAAGCAGAGTAAGGGCTCTATTTTAACAATCTAGGCGCAAAGTCTTTAAGTCATCAAGGGTTTGTCTTATACACTTTTGCTATTTTAAGGACAGAAAAATATTCTCTTAATGAGTTATGGGTGTGTTTTGAGCATAACGTGCATTAAACTAATCAGAGTCTCATCTCCCATTCCCTTTAAATGTCAGTTGCGTTACGCCATGGCGCATTTGGTATTTACATGATGGAATTTGTAAGTGAAAGAACTGAATGGACAAACTGAACGTTTCACTAGCGAGAAAACAGTTAAACAGACCATCGGCAACGCGAAGATAAAGAACGAGCCTCCTCTATGCGGCCTCTTTACTTTCTCTTTACTTTACTCTTTACTCTTTTACTTCCGTGGCGTAAGGAAACGGTGTTGTAAGCACTCCACTGAAGACATCCATTAGCTTACATATTTAATTTTGTTTGTTAAGTGCAAAGATTTGTTTCAAATCTATTTCTAAATTCAGTTCTAATTTCCAGCAAACGAATAAATGAACAATAATAACGAAGTGTGGTCAAAAAACTGAGTTATATCCAAACACACGCCCTATTCGTATGCCCCATATGCAGGGCCGGAGCAAGCCGAACTGCCGCTCTAGGCAAAGGACTATCACGCCGGGTATGTGTTGATGTTGCGGATGAAAGTCAGTACGTTGGATTAGAGCTGAAGATCTTCGGGTGGGTTCGGGTTTAATTTCTATCATTTTAGACGGGCTCGGGTCGGGCCGGGCTTGGCTTAGCTGGCGCAGTAAATTAATAGTCATGTGATGCATTTCGATTAGCACGAGAAAGTAATCAAATCATTTGTTACAACATTAAAATCCATCCCTGCAAAGGTGAAACAAATGATGACAGAGAAGTGAAAAAGAGCGAGTTTTTGACTGTGGTCAGGTCAGCCGCCAGTCCAGAAGGAACGGTTATTCTAGCCGCCAAGGTATTTTGGCGGTCACTCATACACTGCATATTACGGTAGAGCGCTAAACAGCAACGTATGTACAGCAAGCTGACAGGCAAGAGGACGAGGTCATCCGCTACATTGAAACTGCTGTCATGGAAAATTAAATGGATGTTCTTGGTTGGTAGAAGATGAACAAACAATCCTACCCAAAACTTGCAAAATTAGCCAGATCAGAACTCTGCATCTCAGCCTAGCAGCTGCAGTAAAAGGTATTCGGTACGCAGCATCCTGAGCGCAGGACTGCGCTAAAGCCATTTACAGTGAATTCAATACCTGCACAAAAGCACATAGCCTAATCTTGGTGAGTAAAGGGTTTTTAAATTGTAAATAAATATTATTAAACCATAAAATCATAATGTAGACAGAGTATACAGGCTAATGTTGGCATTATTCGTTTGTTATTCAGCTTCCCCGTCGCCTTAATGCCAGATTGTGAAGAGAAGTGGCGAAAAAAATCCCGCAGAGCCTTTATCTTAATTTCGTTATTGCCAAATACCAGTCATAATTTAGAATTTATTTTAATTTAATTTGTTAAGAAAGACTTCTTTTCGTTGGTGTGTTGGCCAATTTAAAGGCTAGGTGTATGTACCTAGGTCTATTTAGAGTGCTGAGATGTTACGATGTTACAGAGGACTTATTTTATTTCTTTGTTCCGACTTCCAAGTGACCTATACCCTATGTTTGTTATGAATAAATTATGTTAAAACATATAAATGACTCATTCTTGAAAAAAGGCAAAAGAGCTGTGTGCATGCCATGTGCACATTTGAATAATGTTGGGTTATTAACGGGTTCGGGCTTTATAAAGCTGTCAATCAAAATGTCGGGCTCGGGTTGAATTCTGTCGGGCTCGGACCCCATCGGGCCGAATTTTTATGGCCCGATTACACCTCTACGTTAGATAGGGCAGCGGGGCGCGTTTGCCGCCCTCACTATTATGACAGACCCCTATTATGCCAGTGTTGTGTTGATGTTGCGGATGAAAGTCAGTATGTTGGGTTGGGCGGCGGGGCGCGTTTGCCGCCCTCATTATTATGCCGCTCTAGGCGGCCGCCTAGGTCGCCTCAATGGACGCGCCGGCCCTGCCCATATGGTGATGCATATGTCTCCAAAACCCGACAGCTGGACAGATCTAAACTTGTTTTTATTAAAACAAATATAAATATGCATATAATAAATAATACTGCTAATAATAAAACATTAGGTAACACTTTATTTTGATAGTCCATTTGTGTATTAGTAGACTGTCTGCTTAATATCTATTGATTCGGCTCCTTCAGCAGACATTCGACTTTAAGAAACTTTGCAAGTACATGTCAACTTACACTAACCCTAACCCCAACCTAACAGTCTACTTATAATCTAACGAGAATTAGTTGCAATGTAACTTAAATTCAACAAACGGACCATCAAAATAAAGTGTGACCAAACATTGTAATAAAAATGCAACTTGTCATGAATAAACTGAAAAAAGCCCCCCGGACACTTGGCATGGAGGTAGTGTTTTTTATATCTACAGTTGAAGTCAGAATTATTAGCCCCCCTGAATTATTAGCCCTCCTGTTAATTTTTTTCCCCAATTTCTGTTTAACGAAGACAAGATTTTTTCAACATATTTCTAAACATGATACTGTAGTTTTAATAACTCATTTCTAATAACTGATTTATTTTATCTTTGCCATGATGACAGTAAATAATATTTTACTACACATTTTTCAAGACACTTCTATTCAGCATAAAGTGACATTTAAAAGCTTAACTAGGTTAATTAGGTTAACTAGACAGGTTAGGGTAATTAGGCAAGTTATTGTATAACGATTGTTTGTTCTGTAGACTATCAAATATATATAGCTTAAAGGGGCTAATAATTTTGACCTTAAAATGGTTTTTAAAAAATTAAAAACTGCTTTTATTCAAGTCAAAATGAAACAAATAAACTTTCTCCAGAAGAAAAAAATATTATCAGACATACTGTGAAATTTTTTTTGCTCTGTTCAACATAATTTGAAAAATATTCAAAAAAGAAAAAAAAAAATCAAAGGGGGGCTAATAATTCTGACTTCAACTGTATACAGTAAATATAATTTTTTGTAACATTTTAATTCTTTTTTTTTTTTTCATATGTAAAGATATTTGTGTATTGCTGTACATTGCATTAAGCGTTTGGACCTGCATAGGTGAATAACTAATGATCTGTGCTGGACTTCAGACCAGCTTTTACTTGGTCAACAGTGCAGTCTATTTCAGTTTCTCAAAATAGCAACGCACCAACAATGCGCCTTAACAAACTTCCTTTATAGACCGGCACACCTATGAGTCCACAAAAGGGCGCAAATGGATTTGCTATTTAAACAGAGTGGTGCAAAATATGAAAACTAGGTTTGCGCTGGTCTAAAAATAGCAGCAAATCACACCAAACACATCTTGTTGCATTAGGTGTATGATAGGGCCCTAAGACTGAAAGCTGTCGAAGTGAAATGAGAGAGCTGAAGTAATTACTGATGAGAGACGAGCAAGACGCAGCACAAAACATTTAAAAAAAAAATCGTACATATGTCTTTAAACTCCCCACACTGCTTAATTTGCCACTAATGGTAGCTGTAAAAGGTGTAATCTACGTGAAGCTGCTTTGACACAATCTACATTGTATAAGCGCTATACAAATAAAGATTAATTGAATTGAATTGAATTTAATAAAAGCCTTATCTATTGCAATTTACCTGACAATAATTAATCCTAGAGTAAAGCACATGAACTGGAAGCTGCAAACGTTATTTTTTTTATATTGTGATGCATTTCTTAGAGAAATGGAAAAATAAATGAGAAAACAGAGGGCGTGGCTTGTTTTTTCTACTGCGTGCTGATTGGATTAAGTAGGCATTTCATTCAGAAAGAACGCAAAACGGGTTTCAAAAGAGTTATTATAACATAACACACTCCTCCTACTCGTTATTTCTGTTTGTCAAAACAGACAGCTGTAGGGGTGTGGTTATGTATGTTAGCCACGCCCAATACCTCAGACAGATGTAATCAGACAATTTTACTGAAAACAAACAGGAAGTGCATTTTCAGATTTCAATTAAAGATTACAAGGGCAAACTATATATGCACAGATAAATTGTTCACCACAAAACCAGCAATGTGAGCTAGCAAAATCAATATAGTTTGTTTTGATTTAATTTTTACTTTAAAGCTGCCTCTTAAAAAGTGGAACCACACTAACATATACAAATTTAATCATTTAAAAAACAAGACAAAAATAAAGAGATTTTGATTAAGTCAATGGTAGTTACACAAAGCATTTGATTCTAAGGACATCCTTTAGAACTGAAGAAGTGAAGCATGTTATCTCATGTTGAGGACATTGTCATGTTCTATAAGTGAAGGTCTAATGATGTGAACAGACATGCACACTGCTCACCTTAAGCCTACATGAGTCAATGCATCTAAGAAAAGACATGCAGACTTCTGGATATCAGTATACAGTACAGCCATAGCTTGAGCTTAAGCCTGTATCACAAAAACTGAGCCATGCAAGTCAAAAAAAGGATGATGCAGTGTGCTATAAAATCAAATTAACTTCAGGTTTCTGCTCCTTATGTAAAAGCACTGGGAACAGAGAGCAGCCTTGTACAAGCTGTACTCCATCAAATTGCAATAACAAACAGTCAAATTAATAAATAAAAATTATAAATGTTGGGTTCACACAACCATGTCTGGAGGTTTTAAAAAAAACTTTGTGAAGGTTATGTAGAATTACACAAAGTCAAAAAAAGAGAAAAGTGTGCTGAATGTAAAATTAAAAGTCTGTATACTTAAATCAACTGTACCAGACACCGAGAGAAAAGAGATGATGCTGTTGTGTGTATTATAAGAAAACTGAAGTGCTTTTTTTTAACCTCAGATTGTTATGAAACTGTGCTTGATGAGAAAAAGGAAAAACCCAAAACAAATAGGCAACTCGAGGGCCAAAATAAAAATAAATACGCATCTCACTCCACAAACAAACCCGAACGCATGATACGTTCAACACGCATCATAACACAAACAAAACCTCCGCCAAAAAATAATAAACACTCCCATTCATAAATGTTACTGCTTCTACAACCGCATCGAAAACGTACTCGTACACTCTCACTTTTGACACCGTGCCTTACTCTACGGAACACCGCCACTCCCTCAGAATAAGACCAACCAGCACGAAAACACACATTTTTTTTTACAGCAACCAGACTTAAAGCAAACAACCGCACTCTCTACAAACACACAGCAGCATGACCCTGTGACCCGGAATCACCTGCATGCTGACTGTGTGACAAGAGGTGCGTCCCAAATCGCATACGTATGCACTATTCTACGCCATTTTGTAGTATAAATAGTGTAAGTAGTGCATTCACACTGAAAACTCTAAAAATAATAAGTGCACTTTAATTACCCGGATGATGCACTAATTAAACCGGTAATATGAAGTGTGTAGTGTTGGACACTTCACACACTCAACGACTGCTGCTTTGCTCGCGTAGCGGAAGGGGCGGAGCTATCGGGCGCACATGTTGGATTACTTTATTTATTTTGGATTGTGAACGCAAAATTCTCCTATGTGAGTGATTATAGCGCCTCCCGATGGTGAATGCGTTATATTTATGGCAGGTATTATTTGGTACTTTGGTCATTTATTACACTAATTTGGCGACCGTCAAACGTCATCCGAGAAACGGTTTGAATTTCCGCCATATAATAATAGGAAAAATCTAATGACGACCATCACACAGGTAAGACTTTATAATAGCTGCACAGTATTATGAGACTTTTTATTACTACTATCATTTCTTAAGCATTTGCAAATACCTAGTCCCTTGTTTGTTAAGCATTATTAACTCTACATTAATATAAATTAGTAAGAGGTTTTTAAATACAGCTACAAATGAAGAATTCAGATGCAAAAACCTCTAAATGTCATCTCAAATGTTCTTCTAAAATGAGCATTTTTCTTAGCTTACTATTTGTATGTTTAGTTATTTCACATTTTCATATTTTTGCATCTGCACTATTTAATGCTGTATTCTTGACTTGCAAGCAATTTTCTAATGGGCTAAATGGTTGTATTTTTATATTTTGTTAATGATTAATTTTCATTACTATATTAGTTTTTTTATTTACAAAGCAGTTAATTAAAATTAGTTGAATTTAAGTAAAAGTTAAGTAGTGAATTTTGAGATTATTCGGAATTAGCAAGTACATGATTTTTAGACTATTCAAATGAACATTTAAAAATCTTATTTTTCAGGCACATACTAAAAGTTACTCTGTATGCTAATGAATGCTTTATTAACACAAATTCCAACAGTCTTGCGAGTCTCTCATAAATCTTTCATAAATGACACTTAAGTACTGAGTTATACTGTAAATGGAAAAAGTAATGAACGATAAGGGTGCTTTCACACCTAGACTTTTATTCCAGAACCTGGCGCGTTTTCCCAGTTAGCGCAGTTCGTTTGGCATATGTGAACAGGGCAATCGCGCTCGGAATCGCGCCAAAGCAATCGCTCCGAGACCGCCTGAATGAGGTGGTCTCGGCTCGATTGAAACGAACCCTGGAGCGGATCGATTGTAGTGAGAAAGCGATACGATCCGAGCCCGCCTATATCACGGTGTTTTATGGATATGTAATAGGCATACGGCTATATGAAGAGAGAATTATGAGTAGATTACGAGTCATTCCAGACATCCCAAGTCTCCCGGAAGTTCCGGGAGTCTCCCGCAAATGCACAGAGACTCCCGGATGCCCGCAAACGAGTGATAATCTCCCGGAATTCGCGCGTCTTCCTCCCGGTCCTCAAAATACGTCGCGCACCCTTCTCATCACCCCTCCCCACCGCATCCCTCCTCGCTCTTCAGACATGTCGCGCGCACGATGTCAAACACCACCAAACCACCCCCGACAGCTGAGCGAGACTCTGCAAAATAAACCGTGAAACTCTGACCAATGTGAGGAGAGTTTACTCACACGTGACTTGTTTTAGCTCTTTTGGTCCGTTTAGAAACTTTGCCGTGTGACAGCGAACCACGCCAACAACAAAGAGCAACAATGTAACAATTTTAATCCCTGTTTCGGAACAACTGAATCGATTCACAGGTGTGAAAGCACCCTAAGAGTGATTCAGAACAAAAAAGAATTTCAAGACACAGTAATAAAACTGTACAACTGTATCAAATGAACAATAAATCTTTGCAGTCTCATCTAAAAAATAAAATTACTGTACAGTTTAAATGTTGCTGAACAATAGAAAGGCCTTTTTTTGTACATACAACAAATTTAATAAAACAACAATAGAATAGTTAACAATATAATGAATTCATTTAGTGTTATTCAGCTGTTTAAACTGCACATTAATTTTGGTTTTAGATAAGATTGCAAAGATTCATTTTTTCCATAATTGAGCAGCCCTAATTAAGATTGCATGGGTGTTTGATTCAAGATTGTGATCCCTTTAACAACCAATTACACAGCAAGATTAAAGTTCACCCAGAAATGTAACCTCTGTCATCATTTACTCACTCTCTACTAAAAAAATATACCAGTGCATCACGATCGACAGGTTGGCGACCACTGTTTTAGTCCATATTGTGTTCACATTTCAGTCAAACCCCATTAGAGCTTGTATAGAAACCAACCCAGGCTCATTGGAAATATGTGCCCAGGACTTCATTTTTGAGAACCAACAAATATGTACCCTGGACTATGTCTTCTTGCAGTTTTTGCTTTCATAAATCCACTAGAGTGCACTGTGTACTTAGACAATCTCAAATATGTTACTGGGGCATGTTTTCTCATATGTGCCATTTCTCGTAAATCCACATTTCTGCAAATATTAACGTCCTTCTTGTGCATGTCCATGAGAGAAACCTTGTCGAAGGCTTGTCATTGTGCATAAAATATCAACTTGATGTCAACCGAACCACACACCTTCTTCCCTAAACGCAACCGATAGTGTTTTCAGAAACAAAGAAGTGAAAAAACAATTGCAGATGCATGCTTTGACTGCAATCTCATGCTGTTTTATTTGTTTTTGTTTTTACCTGGTTTCTGAAACAGTCCTTTGCCTGCCTCGAACCCCGGACCAAACAAACCAGTCATGCGGAAAAGCCATTCATATAGAGGTAAGCAGTCAGCGGTACTGCTCCATAGCATTCGTTTTACACAACAAAAAGCAGACATACCGGTTGTTGCTAGATCAGGTATGGTTGCGGCCGGAAGTTAACAAGAATTATTTATATTATTTATTAAATTTCCCATTTATTGTTTTTAATCGTAACAGCACTGTAAAAACAGTAGTTGTACCAAGTATTATTTATGTTATCTAATAAATTACCCAATAAATTGTATTTTTTAACGCTTACCCCCACCTCAACTGTCACAGTACTGTAAAAATATTAATTAGTGTTGGCTGCGTATCCGATCTAGACTTTTTCCAGACATACCCTCACCAGTCACTTCATTAGGTACACCTATCCAACTGCTCGTTAACACAAATTTCTAATCAGCCAATCACATGAGCCTGGTCAGTACCTGGATGGGAGACCACATGGGAAAACGAGGTTGCTGTTGGAAGTGGTGTTAGAGAGGCCAGCAGGGGGCGCTCAACCAGTGGTCTGTGTAAGTCCTAATGCCCCAGTAAAAGTGAAGGGGACACTACACTGTCAGTGGGCGCCGTCTTTCGGATGAGACGTTAAACCGAGGTCCTGACTCTCTGTGGTCATTAAAAAATCCCATGGCACTTCTTGTAAAGAGTAGGGGTGTAACGCCGGTGTCCTGGCTAAAGTCCCTCAATTGGCCCTTACTCATCATGGCCTCCTAATCATCCCCATCCACCGAACTGGCTCTATCACTGTCTCTTCACTCCACCAATAGCTGGTGTGTGGTGAGCGCACTGGCGCCGTTGTCCTGTGGCTGCCGTCGCATCATCCAAGTGGATGCTACACACTGGTGGTGGTGTGGAGAGACTCCCCTCATGATTGTGAAGCGCTTTGGGTGTATGGCCATACACAATAAATGCGCTATATAAATACACATTACATTACATGGCAGCAACTCAATGCATTTAGGCATGTAGACGTGGTCAAGATGATCTGCTGCAGTTCAAACCGAGCATCAGAATGGGGATGAAAGGTGATTTAAGTGACTTGGTGCCAGACAAGCTAGTCTGGGTATTTCAGAAACTGCTGATCTACTGGGATTTTCACACACAACCATCTCTAGGGTTTACAGAGAATGGTCTGAAAGAGAGAAAATATCCAGTGAGCAGCAGTTCTGTGGGCGCAAATGCCTTGTTGATGGTTTCTTGAACATGACAATTGAGTTCACTGTACTCAAATCCAATAGAGCACCTTTGGGATGTGGTGGAACGGGAGATTTGCATCATGGATGTGCAGCTGACAAATCTGCAGCAACTGTGTGATGCTCTCATGTCAACACGGACCAAAATCTCTGAGGAATATTTCCAGTAGCTTGTTGAATCTACGCCACAACGAATTAAGGCAGTCCAATTAAGGGTCCAACCCGGTACTAGCAAGGTGTACCTAATAAAGTGACCAGTGAGTGTATGTACCCACAAGCACATTTTTCTGAGTTCTCAAAAATGTACACCAGGGCACATTTTCCCAGTGGGCTTATATTGATAGAAACTGTCTAGCTCCACTTCTTTGTTGTGCATTAAAATTTAAATGTCAGTGCTCACATTTACTAAAAACAAACTGCGATAACAAAACAAATGGCGGCAGAGTTTGTTTTAATTGATCCAAACCTGCCAAGTGTGAAGGCAGCGTGACTTCAGAGATCAAAGTTCAAAAGAACACAGTAAACAGCATCAATCTGCAACACTTCCAACCTTTACTCAACCTACTGATTTCTCTCGCGCATTAAATTAGGTCACACAGAGCTTTTTAAACAGCAAAAATAATTACCCACATCATCCTTAAGTTCCACTGATACAAGGAGTATATTAAGTCCAGGCGAGGGCACCTTCATTATCTCCAGTCTGGCAGAAGAAATGGACAATTGAGTGTGAGCTTGACTTATTAAGGTCAATGAACAAGCGTGTGGGTGAACGGACTTGGCAGATGCCAGCAGGTAAAGACAACAGCACGAGCACAAGAGACTAATCAGGGCTTTAGCACATCCCTGCGGATCCGCATACACACACAGGAGCTCCCCAAGCCTCTGAACCAGGACCGACCACAGTGTCAGGCAAAGTTTATTCCAGCTGAAATCACACAACCGCTCACTAAACATACAAACACACGCCAGCAGCTGCTGCGGTGACACTGCCATTGAGAAATCCTTGAAAATAAGAGTGCATATTTAGCTGAAAAAAAAAAAAAAAAGATGTTAAATAGGAAAGTTGTCAGCGCGGTAAATGCCAAGAGGAGACTGTGCTGGACCTCTCGAACCTCTGCTGATCCTGTCTTGTTGTTTCTGCTCGAGTTCATCCTCGTGTCGATGTGAGGAGGAAGGGAATGTGTTGGGCTTCTCGAGGGTGAAGCTCACAGCGGGCGAGAGCCGAGAGCTTTTGCCAGTATACTGTGGTTAAAAAGTATGACTGAAAACCATATCCGGACTATGAAGATGTTACGGTCCTTAATTTAAGTACAACTCGTGAATCAAAGACAACGTAACATAAATAAACAACGGCCAAAGTGCTCCATCTAAATTATTTATTAACATAACATAACTAACAAAGCAATCCAAAATGACAAGAGATGGGGAGCCAAACAACATAATAAATAACAACCAAACAAACAAACCTAAAACAGGTTGGAGCTCCCCACTCCAAACAAATATCTAAAGGAAAGCATAAAGGAGAACACAACAATAAAGCCGTCAAAACTGTGGTGGCGTGGAGGAATGAGGGATCTCTAGAATTCCTCTTCCGTCTGCTTTAAAGGCCTGACGCCACCAAATCAACCAATAGAAAACTGAAAAGGGGAAAAAGACAAACAAGATTAATTGAAAGTAATAATTAAGGGCAGGAGTGAACGCCACACGCAAAAAACTGAGAAAACATCAGTGTGTGCACATCTGTAGAAAAATCAGCACACTGCCACTTTAGCTCTCAGAAGACACATTTAATTTAACTTTTCAACCTACATGGTCTTCATCAGGTCACACAGGAAATACTCAAGATGCACAGTAGGCCTAGTCAAACTCTACACATTATTTGTATTACATGAAATAAAAACTTTGATCTTCAGCTGTTTACCTGAGTGAGGATGACAAAAAGTTGTAAAACTGAAAAAGTTTCATCAGAACATTCCCTTAATCCGCTCTCACTAACATTTGTCACAAGTTAAATACTTGTTTCATGTGGGATTGTTGTTAACGGATGTTTCATGGGGGATCTTTACAACAATGGCTCATAATAGGATCGGAATTTAAAATATGCCAGTGTTTTTGCACTGTATTTGCAAACTCATTACTTAAAGCCAAACTGTATAATGCAGGACATCTTAGCATTTGGTTATTTTCTAACTTTCTGGTTGACGTTTTTAAAACCACAGTTTCTTTAAAACCGAGGCATTCACAAGATCAGTAACTGTTAAAACAGGTCAAATTTGAATTAAGTTTAGTTTAGAATAAGACACAAGCTTGACACTTGTTTAACACCAATTTGAACCATCTAAATAGTTATGTATGAATTAAAAAGTTCTATTAATAAGTAAGGGTTTTGTAATCGTGTATAATTATTACAGGGGTTAAAGTAAAAAAAAAAGTCCTGTGTTTGAACATTTTTTTTGGGGGGGGGGGGGGGGGTGATGTTGAAGAGAAACTGCACAGAAGGACTTACTTCCAATATTGACAATAATAACAAAACCAAAGTAACAAGAGCTTAAAGTGCTTAAAAAAACTGGTAAACTGGGATAGACTCTCTTCAATGATTATGCTTTGCACCCTTATTTAAAAGTACTACGTCAAATAAAGTGTTTTCTTCTAAACAAAAACAAGTGCTTAAATAACAAGTGCTCAAAGTGCTAAAGAACTGAACTGCTAAACTGAAGATTAGAAGCGAAATAAAGGCCATTATCACTTATTTTTTCTTTATTTCTGGGTTGTAACAAGGTCCTGCAAACTCTTTCTTTTTAAGATATTTGGACCAGAAGATGGAGCTGGTCCAGTGGAGGAGGCTGAGGGTCTGCTGTTTGTCCAATCATGTTTTTTTTCTTCCATCAAATAAAAATATCAGGCTACCTCAAATCGATCGCTCAACAGGAAATATGCATTTAATTAATGCTCCGCTGTTATTATTATTTCACAAAACCTCTGTCAACATTTGTAATAAAAGCCATTAGATTAAATATTATGTATTATGATTATGACTTACTTCCTCTGTCTCACTCGCGGTTCATGTGTGCGCGCTGCGTGTGATGAAAGAAAATGACAATAAACCTCAAGGCTCATATGTTGACTTTTTGTATAACAATTTAGTTGTTTACATATGATATTGCATTAATTTGCATACATGTTTTATAAGCTGTAAAATGAAAGTCTCAGCTTGGTGCGGAGTTATCATTATACAAAAATCAAGAAAATCTTTGGATTTGTTTGATTGGTAGATTATGTAGGCTATTTTAAAAACTGATGTTATATAAGAACTAATAACTGTAATTTTCCAAATGGAAAAAAGGTTGGTTTGTTGGTTGTACACTAAATCATCAATAGCCTGTTTGTTAAGTTTATGACGCGGCTCCAGGCAGCACAGAGACGATCAGCATCAGCGCTAGTTTACGTCAACTCATCTCTGTCAAACTGTGACCAGAAATATCCTTCTTTCATTTTGCTTCTTTGGCAAAATATATCTGTAGACACGTGTGTTTGCACGTGTTACTGTCCCGCGAGTTAACAAATATTTGTTGCACATTTAGGGGCCAATCACATATAGCACACCTTTCCGTTCCAAAAACGTGAGGTGCACTGCACTACCTTTTATGTTGACAAGAATAAAAGAAGCGCGGTGCTCTTTTGTACGTCACTAGGAAACGTCTCTATCAGCTGAGCCGTATTGTGCGTGAGTCGTGTTGCCGTCGATGTTATAATTGTAATTTTTAATAATATTGTAATATTCAAGATCTGTGAAGTCATACAGCTCTGGATAACTTGAAACAGCAACCACAAGTCTCTCCTCCATCATTAAAAGTTCGCCGTAGTCGTCTTGACAATACAAACCCTAATGTCACCTCAACAGAAACCCTGCAGTGCTTTCATTTGATTGAAGAATGACGCAACTGATGAAACGCGATTGTTCCGCTTGAACACACAGCGCGCAACAGCAAAACACATAAGCAGCACGTAAAACACTCACAGCCATTAATAAACCATTCAACAGATGCCCTTCTCAACGCAAAAAGGCTTGTTCGATGTGATCGGTCCCTTATGCAGCCAAATAATAATAATATTATATTATATTATATTATTAAAAATAATATTTTTTAATCGTTTAACTGATCCCATTAATTGGTTACAAACGCACCCTTTCGGTTAACGGTTAATCGATTATTTTGAGCATCCCTAATTAAACCGCATGCACAGGCTCTAAAATTTATTGATTTTTTTTCTCACAGCCACACGCCGGAGATCCAGCAAGGTGCTGGAATATTTTAAGCCCTGTATTTATCTTTATTAATTCATTCATTTTTCTCCCGCTTAGCCCCTTATTTATCAGTGGTCACCACAGTGGAATGAACCGCCAACTATTACAGCATATGTTTTTTTACGCAGTAGATGCCCTTCCAGCCGCAACCCAATACTGAGAAACACAAATACACTCCCTCATTCACACACACACACTCATACACTACGGCCAATTTAGTTGATCCAATTCACCTATACCGCATGTCTTTGGACTGTGGGGGAAACCAGAGCACCCGGAGGAAACCTGGAGGAGCCATCATGCCACCCCTAATATTTATTTTATATAGTAATATTTACAGCTCTGAAAAAAATTATTATCAATCATTCATTTATTTTCTTTACGGCTTATGTCGAGTTTAGACTGAATGATATTCAAAGTAGTCGTGCCATGGATGTTTTCATAATGCATGATGGATCGGCGACAGGAGAGTTCACACTGCATGAATTTAAAATAGGAAGAATCACAGACAACTTTGTCCAAACTACGTCTCACAACCAAACAAACTCGAGAAGTGACATGGAAACAACGCGAGGTCACGTAATATATCTTTCGTTATTAATTACATAATGGAAAAAGAAGGCTTTAGCTTAAGAAACTTGTGTTGCTCACCTGGCTTTTGAAGAGAATCAACAATCTCTCCTCAACTTTTTTTTAACTTTTCGACCTGATTGTGATATTGATCAATGACACGTCAAACAGACACCGGTGCTCCTGCCAAATTTCCACTAGTTTTTCCTCTATTTCTTGGGTCCAAATAAACTGAAAATGAGCGCTTTTACCTTCTTCCCAACCTCCCGCTGGCCTGCAGGTACCCACACTAGTCAATGCTGCTCTCTCTGCAGGTGATGTTATTTTCAATCAGAAAACATTTCACACGGCATGATTTGAATCGCCGACAGCTCCAGATATTTAGCATGTCAAATATCTCACGGGTGTCAGCAACTCATCGAGGATTCTCTCATATCTCGTCCTTGATAGTTCATACTGTGTAATTGTCACTCACGTGAACAAGCACCAATTTGCCTGTAATTTCAGGCATTTGTCTGCGATTTCTCAAAACCTGTCGGTGATTCAAAATCAGGGTTGAACTCGGCATTAGTCTCTTTATTAATCTGGGGTCGCCACAGCAGAATGAACTGCCAACTTATCCAGCATATGCCCTTCAAGCTGCAACCCGGTACTGGGAAACATCCATACACTCTCATTCACACACATACACTATGGACAATTTAGCTTACCCAATTCACCTGTACCGCATGTCTTTGGAATTGTGGGGGAAACCGGAGCACCCGGAGGAAACCTACACCAACACAGGGAGAACATGCACACTCCACACAGAAATGCCAACTGACCCAGCTGAGGCTTGAACTAGCGACCTTCTTTTTGTGAGGCGATACCCACTGCGCCAAAATGTATTATCGATTCTCTATATTTACCATGAATACGCTTATTTCAAGCGACCGCCATTGTAGAACACGAAAGCGAGGCTGCAGTGGGAAGAAAGCCGGAAGTATAGGATCAGCACTGTAAACATTGCAACAATATGCTGTGTGCTATAAACCTCCAGCTGTTGCTGCGACTTCAAAATGCAGAAATGGTGTAAACATCACTTTAACATCATTCAGTTCAGTTTAATATAAACAATTAAAAACTTATTAGGCATCAAACATAATCTCTTTAAGAGTGATACACTTAAGTGTCCTCCTAGACTTCAGTCCAGGGCAGCAGGTAAACACCGTGGGGACGCTTCCCTGCTTCAGCGTAACCCGGTGAGTGATAAAACAGTGCAGTCCTCTGTAGCACATCTTCGTGTTGTCTTTAACAGTGTTGTCCCGGTACTGAAGTTTTAAAAACGTCAATTTCCCGCTAATATTTACGCGCCGCTGAGCGCGCTCATAAACAGCTGATTTGCCGTAGTATTCACCAGTGCTCAACAGAATGGCTGTGAAGGTTATCCGCTCGCTGCTCTTCACTGATTGAAAACACACATAGACGGATATTGAAGCGTTTTAAAGCCGTGAAGATCAGCGGATCGCTTGTCTGTGTTTGCACTCAGTAAACAGCGGTGAGATGAACTGATGACCTTCAGAGCCAATCAGAGTGATTTCTGTTGAGCACGTGAACACAATGGCCAATCAGCGCTGTTTAAGAACTCCATGAACAGTGTCTTAAATGTTAACGAGAAATTGGCGTTTTTTTACATTTCATTACGGAAATTTTGTATCGTGACTAGTCTAATATAGTGAAAGAATCAGTTCATTAACTTGAGTTTGATGAATGGCATCTAAAATGTGTGTTTGGGAAAGAAAACGTTAGCTAAGTAGTGCCATTTCCCTTAACTTAGCTGAAAATGAGGTCAAATATCCCTTTTTATTTTCACTATCCATTCAGAACGGACCTTCGGGTCACTCGGAAGGCGCTGAAATCCTAAATTTGTGTCACTTTCTCTTCGCTGATAAGATATACAGCCATGTACACAATATTCCTGTGTGACTCAGTCTATACTTCCGGGTTTCTTCCCACCGCAGCCTTCGCTGTTAATAATGGCGGCCGCGTGAAATCAGTCTATAGGCAATCATTTTGAGAAAATGCAATTTATTTACATAAATGTCCATGTTTTTAATGTTAAATATACTTTATATGATAACGTACAGGCTTGGACTTAAAATAAATATTTGTATTTCAAATAAAAATTTGGAAAAAATGTTATCAAACCATTATAGAATAAAACAAAGATTAACATTTTCCTAAAGCACAACACAAAATATGTTTATACATGCAGTATATCCATAACCAACATATGCCTGTAAAGACTTTATACTAACTTGTCATTTTCCGGTAATAAACACTCTAAAATTATAATATTCAAATTAACTTTTTATTTCATAGCTATTAGGTAATTCATTCATTCATTTATTTTCCTTCAGCTTAGTCGCTTTATTGATCAGGGGTCGCCACAGCGGAATGAACCACCAACTTATCCAGCATATGCCCTTCAAGCTGCAACCCAGTACTGGGAAACATCTGTACACACTCATAAACACACATACACTACAGCCAATTTAGTTTATTCAACTGACCTAGCATGTCTTTGGACTGTGGGGAAAACCGGAGCACCTGGAGAAAACCCACGCGAACATGGGGAGAACATGTAAACTCCACACAGAAATGCCGACTGTCCCAGCAGGGACTCGAACTACTGACCTTCTTGCTGTGAGGCGACAGTGCTAACCACTGAGCCACTGTGCCACCCACTATTAGGTAATGTTAATGTTAGTAATGTTAGGTAATGTAGGCTCGGTGTTGTTGTTTGGCTTTTATTCTTTATAAAAAAAACAACCCCATATTCATGATATTTGACAAATCATCCCAAGCAAATGAAAGCAAAACCATGAATGAGTTGCTTAATACACTCTCAGTATCTCTCTTAGAGACAAATGAGTTATGAGAATATTAATTTAGTTTCTAATTCATGATCTATTCCTCCGGAACGTGATTCAGGTGTTAATGACATTAAGTTCAAGATGAAGTGAGGTCAAAGCATCTTAATTGAGTTTGCTGACTTTTGCGGCCACTTCAGAAAACTTCACCTTCATCGCTCTTACTGTCAAACTAAAATGGCAGATGTTGAAAAGTTTGACAAATATGGCCATTACAGCTGTGAATATTAAGCGAGTAAAGTCAAATTTTCCAGGAAACGTCCAGATAACATTTGCAATTGCTGTCAGAGACAGAATTGTTGCTCTCGGACACAAATGGCATAATTATATTCCCCCCACCATTTTTCAAAAATAAAGTGTCTGTATTCTACAAGAAAGAAAGGAAATCATTTTGTGATTTCAGAACGCTGTCTGATGTCAACAGTGAGCAACAGCCTGCAGTCTAAGGGGAAAAAAAACACACAACTAAACACTCCAGCCGTGTAATGAGCAGGCAGATTGGGCTAACGGCTTATTCCTGTAAGAAAACAAACACATTAACACAACCCGCCTCTTCAATGGCCTAAAGCTAAAAAGACATGATCACAGACAGACGCTTAACTGAGAGAGTTGGATAGAGACATATGAAGGACGCTGGAGACTTCAATATCTTTTTTTCTCCTGCACTATTTCATTAGTTCAAGATGAAAACTTTCGCATCATGTCTGGAGCCTCAAAATGTTAATTATCAGTTTCATCAGGAATCATTATTCATTCATTACTTTTATTTTAACCTGTTAGCCAGCACTCGCTTATGGAGATTTACACTTACCTAACTTTAAATAGTAACAGTTCTTGACCCCAGTGAGCTACAAACAAAAATTTGAGCTTTCTGATGCTCCATCTAGAAAGTTTCATTCAAAAAATGATAAAAAGTTGTACATTATGAAGTAATGAGAAAGAAAAATTGTTCTTTGTTCAATATATGTTTTGAACACATGAAATCATTCATTCATTCATTCATTCATTTGGCTTAGTTCCTTTATTCATCAAGGGTCGCCACAGCAGAATGAACCGCCAACTTATCCAGCCCATGTTTTACAAAGCGGATGCCCTTCCAGCTGCAACCCAGTACTGGGAAACACCCATACACTCTCACATTCACACACATACACTACGGGCAATTTAGTTTATTCAATTCACCAATAGCGCATGTTTTTGGACTGTGGGGGAAACCGGAGCACCTGGAGGAAACCTATGCCAACATGCAAACGCCAACTGACCCAGCCGGGACTCAAACCAGCGACCTTTCTGCTGTGAGGCGACATTGCTAACCACTGAGCCACCGTACTGCATATTTGTGCTTCATAAACATACAAAAAATTGTGTTAAAATCTGGAGGGTGAAAAATCATAGCCAGTGGGAACATATACAGTAGTCTGTACAGAGAAAACAAAATAGGCCCAATAACAGAACCCTGAGGAACTCCATAAGTAATTGGTGGAGTTTATGAAAAAGTAATCAAATTTGACTGAAAACACTCTGTTCTCAAGGTAAGTGGTGAACCACTTCAAGTCAGTCCCTTGGATCCAAATAAATTGAATAAACATTTTTAAAGGATTACATATCAAATGCTGCACTCAAGTCTAATAAAATATAGGGATATTATCCAAAGTGAGGGAGATTCTGTTGAAATAAATTATAGGTAGCACTATCTTTTCCTCATGGAATATATACTTACAACTTCTGACAAATCTGCAAAGTTTCATGAATTTTCCAGCATCATTAGGTCTTATAAATATGATTAATTTTGAAGAATAAGAAATTGACTTCAAAAACTTTTTCAAATGAAAACATGCTTCTCTAATCAAAATAATACAGCTTACTTTAGTCTTTGACTGTTCAGTTAATTTGGGAAATTAATATATAAAGTCAGAGCTATTAGCCCCCCTTTGAATTTTTTTTTCTTTTTTAAATATTTCCCAAATGATGTTTTACAGAGTAAAGAAATTTTCACAGTATGTCTGATAATATTTTTTCTTCTGGAGAAAGTTTTATTTGTTTTATTTCGGATGTAATAAAAGCAGGTATTAATTTTTTAAAAAACAGTTTAGGGACAAAATTATTAGCCCCATTAAGCTAATTTTTTTTTTCTGATAGTCTACAGAACAAACCATCATTATACAATAACTTGCCTAATTACCCTAACCTGTCTAGTTAACCTAATTAACCTAGTTAAGCCTTTAAATGTTACTTTAAGCTGTAAAAATTTGTCTTGAAAAAGATCTAGTAAAATATTTTTACTGTCATCATGGCAAAGATAAAATAAATCAGTTATTAGAAATGAGTTATTAAAACTATTATGTTTAGAATGTGTTGAAAATATCTTCTCTCCGTTAAACAGAAATTGGAGAAAAAATTAAACAGGGGGGCTAATAATTCTGACTTCAACTCTATATTTTAAATCTTTCCTTTTAACTATCATACAGAAACAACTTTTTAAAAATATTTAAAGCTAATTAATTCTCAATGTCCAATCCAACATTATTTTTATTGATTATCCATTTTACTTTAAAAGGAGTACTGGTATGCATGTAAAATGGATAGTACAGTAGTTTACTGCATAGTTTACATATATTTTACACATATATATATTTATATAAATGTGTCATTAAAAACACCATGATGCATTATCAACATTATTATCATTATGTTATCAGCATAATATCATAACATGGTCAAGAAATCTTGTTCTTATTATTGGCAATGTTAACATTAGTTGTGTTAAATGATATATGTGTGGAAGCTCTGGTGCATTTTTACAGGATTCTTTGATGAATAGTTGAAAAGAACAACAAAAAAAGAAATTAGAAAATGTCACCTTTGATCAATTTAAATGCATTCTTGCTGAATACGTTTTCCCTGAGAAAAATAACTCAGGAATTATCAAAATACACATGTATTTTTTTTACAAAAAACTCACTACAGGCACTGGAATGACAGGAGTCATAAGGAGGTTGACAATTTAATAACGGACGAAGGACTGAACAAAACACAGGACTATAAATTCGTACACCGGACATAATTACACAAATAACAAGCAGGGGTGAGGCACAGGTGGAAATGCTTAACACTAACAAACGGCGGGGAAAAAAAGAACAAAGGAATCACATGAAGCAAACATAAAGCACATGGAGCACATGGAAAAACACAACACAGACAGGACATGTGACAAAAAAGGGATTGTCTCAATGGACAGTAATTTTACTTAACTAATAAGACAAAAATGACAAAAGTAGCAAACACATTGACTTAAACTTTCAATAATCTGTATATATGTATATATTTAGCTACCGCAGATCGCTGGAGAACCTTCACTTTCACATATACGAACTACAACTTCCAGCATGCACCTCACACACACCGGTTCCTGTTTGACACTGATTACACACACGGCTGGTGACTCATCAATGACTAATATCCTGGACTATTTAAACAGCACACACACAGAGACATTGATGAGTCTTGTTGTTACCTGTAACCATTATAAAGCTTTTTCCTTGCCTTGTTTTTGTTTCTAGACCCTTGCTTTGTTTATGATTTTTGCTGTTAGTGGCCTGAAACGATCTCTTGCCTGTTTTTGACTACTCTTTTGGATTGCCCTTTATAATTCTGTTTGCTCCTGTGTTTGACCATTGCCTGTTTGACCATTCTTTGTTTAATAAAGACGCTAACATTGAATCCTCAACCCCGTTGTCCAGAAGTTGTATAGCTCTGGGGTCAGGAAGTTCTCAGAATATAAATGAAGGTATAAAAATAAAAAGGTAAATTAAGGTGTAAATGAAGATGTAGGTTTTATAGTTGCCAATTCCAGAGCAAAAAAACAAAGAAAAAAAAACTACAAGTTACAAAAATGTAACGCAAATGTAACAATGCATTACCATAAAAAGCACAACTAGTTACTTTTTTGGGGAGTAGCTCAATATTGTAATGCATTACTTTATTACACAACACTCCCTTTGACGTTGTTGTTGGCTCCTGTTGGACCCCTTGCCTTTTTCAATAAAGCTGCATTTGGAGCTCCACTTTTACTCCACCCTCTCATCCATAACACATATTTCTCAACATATATTTTTCAGGAGTGATGCACCTCTCTGGAAGACTCTGAGCGCTAATCCTGAAGTGAACTGGCCCTGACTGCCTGCGGAGAGCTCAGATCCAGCACACATCCTCAGATCTGAGTTAGCCAGTCTCAGATTAGCAGCACAGAGCCGGATGTGATCCGAGCCCGGAGGAAGACACAGATTCAGTGTCCCGCTGAGCACTAAAGAGCGCTCGCATTCACAAATCACAGTGTGATCTCTCACTCGCGGAGACTAGAGGAGAGAAACACACTCCTACCGCTTTTTTGGTCTTGTTTCTAGTCCAAATATCTAAGAATTCTTAAATCAAGAAGCATTTTCTAGACAGTCAAAATATATTGTCTTGTTTTAAGAAATAATATGCCAAAAATGTTTTTACTTAAAACAACACTGAAAACAATTATTCAAAGATGATTCTTTGGATTTACTCATTTTTAATTAAGTGGTTGTAAACAATTTATTGGGCTACATTTTAACAAACAAATTAAATTAAACATTACTAAATTTAATTTGTGTAAATTAAACACGTATAAATTGTTTGCAACAATTTTTCAGACATTTTTTTAGCTAAACTAATGGGGGATGGGGGGGGGGGATTGTTGGGGGGAATGCCAATTTTGGAGTCTCTATTTAGGCTAAGGGCAAATAGCGCACCTCGTTGGAATAAGTTATTTAAGCGATTTCCGCAGATCACTATTTTATTGACAGAGACAACATAACTAAAAAATGCAATTGATTGCAGCATGAGTGGCGTAGCTAGTAAAGCGCATGGCAACATGTTTTGACGCGATCAATCATCAGTTCGAATCCAGCGTCTGATGAACTCGTTCTTTTTCTCCCATATCAGATTGGAAATACATTTATTTTTAATAGAAAGGAAATATTTTTGTTTAAAAATTTAAATAATGAACAAGTCACAAGTGGCTTGTGGGTATTTAATAAGGTTTAGCTTATTTCATATGTGTATAAACAGCATATAAATAGTTATTTTAAATATTCTATAAACAGGTATTTTCCACCTGGTGTTAAATGTTAACATCTTAATATAACTAATTTGTATGTACAACGAATATCCTTTAAAATATATATTTTAGTACTGCTTCAGTGAACTTGAACAAGTATACTAAAAACCATTAATTTTCATTAATTTTATTATTATTTTCTTTTATTGCTTTAAATCTTTTTAAAATAAGTAAAATCTCTGTAGACTATAAATATATGTACTGTATATCATTTAATTAAAAAATTAAAAAATAAGAATAATGTAAATTTTTTTAATAAATTATAGATTCATTTTATTAAAAAAATTTACATTATTCTTATTTTTTAATTCAACTATAGGGGTGCAGCCAGTAGGGGGCCCAACAAGAAAATGTGCCCAGGGGCCTTCGAATTCTTAATCCGGGCCTGCTCATGAGCAATTTTGAAAAGGACACAAATAAAAAATTGTCCCCACAGTAAAAAAGCTTTGCTTCTATCATCATTATTGTAGCATGGAGACAGCATCATTATGGTTATTTTTAAAGTTTTTCTCAGGTTCAAAGCAGATTTTTCTTCAAAACTTTGATTTATTGCATTGTTTTTTATGTTGTTTTCAGTCAACAGACTGACTCCTGAAGCAGAGAAAATGCAGGAAAATATCTTTTCCATTCTCATAATAACTAACTTTACATTACACTTGTTAAATTGACAGATCATTCTGTAAATTAATGAGCCTGTGATATTCATCTGCTGAACAGCCACAACTCCGAAAACATCAAAGAAATTGTTCAGCCCCCCAATAAATTCTGTCATCAACCCTTCAATAAAAGTACAACACACTTACCTGATACCCTTCGGACACTGTGTCCATTACAATAGACATCACATGTCAAGCCCATGTTTTTTTGTGGTTTCTGGGCATTTAATCTAATTTAAAGCCTGCAGTCCATAAGAGTGGACGACTGTCATCCAATCAAACGGCAGTAAGGCTCGGCATGTTGTAATTTGAAAAAAATCCACTACACTGAAAAGCAGCATGGCATCATTTCACTCCAGACACAGACGTAAGTCACATTTACAAAGTTTTTATTAGGATTTATTGATAGGTTTGCCAACATTTTATAGATTGTATGTAAAAAAGAGGGATTGCACTTACTAATTAAAGTATAAAATCTTTTGTAACATTGCAAGCTTTGTCTGTCTATTAGGATGCACAATGGGTTCAAAATCTGTTACTGAAATTACATCTAAAGTAATGCTGATTGACTTCCCAGAGATGGGTTGTGGCTGGAAGGGCATCCGCTGCGTAAAATCGTGCTGGATAAGTTGGCGGCTCAATCCGCTGTGGCGACCCTGGATTAATAAAGGGACTAAGCCGTAGAATATTGGTGTAATGTTCGGGAACTGTTCTGACCAGATGTCCATTGAAATGGACGAAAAATATGTACACTTAAAGGGTGTTAAATTTTTATTATTATAAGTTGGTGTCATTTATAGGAGCCTCAAGAACTTTGAAAACATACTTTTACATTTTTCAGAAACTTGGAACATAATTCAGGTCTGGACGGGCTAAAGCCAAAATGCCTTAATATGAGAACCTTTCGTACTTGGCATTTACGTGCACTGAAAATTCTTATGCCAAAAGGAAAAATTAGTTTATTTTGCTTGCCCCGTTGGCAGATTATTTTACATGTTTTACATCTACTTTTCAAGCTGTTTGGACAGACATATGTGTAGGTATAGTGTATAGACCGTCATATTGGGGTGATATAAACAAACCCAGTGCTTTTTTTTTTCAATTTAACAACATAAAAACGGTGGACCAATTAAAGTGGTTTTGAGACCGACGGCAACTTGACGTAGGAGTGCGGTCCCCCGCCCACCGAATTGATTGACAGCTGCGCATTAACATGTCTCCGTAGTAACGTTTATAATCCTATCAACAAGACTGGACATGCGCAAAGCAACCGAGAATAAAAGGGTTTTTAGTTTGCTAGGATCATCAATCATCATCAAATAAGATCAAGAGTGAGTTTTACAAGTTTAAATGTTTTAAAACAGTGCATGTTTGTAATAAAATACAGCGATTTACTTCAGATTTACTTCATCACCCCAGCCGCGTGTCAGAACAATTATACAAGACGATGCTTCAATCCTGGATTGTGGACGTTAAATCGGGTTTATTTTGTACATTAACATAACAGATATTTATACAGCAGTTGATATTAACCTGTATCCTGTCACATTTGTATGCAAAGACAGTGCATGCTAAATGCGCGCGCTGTATGTGTGTGTGTGTCCGCACTGTGTGTGTCTGTGTGTGTGCGTGAACTGTGTAACGACATTGTGTGTAACTCATTGTTGCAACTCCACAACAAATGCATCAAATACTCATTGGTAAATTTCTTACTATAGTTTTTCCTCACAAACGTTGCGTGAGATCTGCTTCTTTTATGTCTGTCAGTTGTCTGAGGCAGCCGAGGGTGGAGACTGAGGCACGCTGACAGGCAAGTGGGAACGGTGGGCAACGAGGACTAGCCTTAAAGGCCCAGTACACAAAAACAGCAAATAGCTGTTGAGAGCTATAAAATAAAAACTAGTGAAAGCTATAATAAGTAATCTGATGGGTGTTTTGAGCTGAAACTTCACAGACACATTCTGGGGACACAAAAGACTTGCAGTATATTAAATCTGGAAAAAGGGGTAACCTATGTGCCCTTTAAGGTAAAACTCAACTTTGGCACATAATTTCTTAAAACAATACAAAAATGTTTGCTTGTCTATAAAAAGTTTTTTGATTTAAGTATTGTTTGATATTTGCACTAGAAACAAGACAAAAAAATCAAAGTAAGAAAAGCATTTTTTGCAGTGTAGAGTGAATCTGTACATGGACATGTCTCTGTGCATAATATAAAAGCAATTCAAATATACAAAGTAATTATTTCAGATTTCTTATCTTTTACGAAGCTCTGCTCATCCTGAAAAATGTGATTAAAAATAAGACTGGTGGTAATTAGATGAGCAGTACATTTACATTTATTCATGTAGCAGATGCTTTTATCCTAAGCTATTTAAGAATGAGAAATGCTACAATAAAAGTGATTCATACTAAAGAGACTTACATTTGCTCATTGAGCAGAATCTTACAAATGAGGAAACACTTTAATGAAGATGATTTATCGTTAATAGGCAGGAACATGAGAAGTTTTGCAATAAACAGTCGCAAAAACTGCTGGGAAAAGCACAAACCTATAAAGAACAAAAATAATGTTTCTATATTTAAGGATTTCATGAAGAACATCTAACATGCATGTATTGTTGCATTATTGTTATCATTGTCAGTAGCCCTTTTCACACAGTGATACCGGTAAATATCCAGAAAATTTCCGAAACGACTTTACCGGTAAATTCATAAAAAAGGTGTTCCCACAGGCACGGATGTTTCCGGAAAAGACCATTCACACATCCATTCCAAAATACCGGTAAATTCTGACATCATTAACCAGAAACGACCTCTAAACGGCTGCGCTTTATATCTGTATTTGTAAACATAGAAGAGGATTGCCTTTACTTGATGGTTTCACTTTTATTTAAAGCTTTAGCATTCATGCAGCTGCTTTGTGAGACATGCAAAGGCAGAAACGCGAACCGCAGCTAAATGTTCACACATTTGACTACATGACAAATAAAGTGGATGGATAGGTATTGTGAACAACTTATATGAAAACATATGGAGGAACACTTTCACATGTCGAAATGTTCATAATATGTGTGTGTGCTGGGGCTCACCATCTCCTTCACGTGCACACGCGTCAAGAAACTGAAGGAAGCAGAGCTTGAAGGTAAACAAACAGCGGTTTATCATAAGCATTTTATAGATAATTTTTGACACTGTTGACATTAAGGAACATAAAACGTTATCTAGCAGCTAAATGTGTCTGGAAAAATATACAAAGGCTTTTATTTTTATAAACAGCGCAGATGTGAATGCGTCTGTGTTCTGATTGGCTATAGTAGACGTCTCACATCAATGCGTTCTAGACGCAAACACGCTCTTTCCGGTAATCTTCCTTCTGCGTTCACACAGAGCTGCATTCCGGCAAATTATCGGTAATGTTACAACTTCTCTTTCCGGAAAATTGTCGGTAATTGTATGTGTGAAAGGGGCTATTGTCTCTGTCACAATCACCAGCGATCCAGTCCATACAGATCGCTGAATAATTACAAATCTGCCACCAAAGGAACTACAAATGCCGTCATGCACCACACACTCACAGCTGTTCTGGTTCTTCTTTGATTACACACACACAGAGCTGCTCAAGGACTGATTACATGAACCATATATAGAGCACGCAAACACACAGACTTTTCTGAGTCTTGTTATCTGTTAAAACTGTGACATTACGACGTGTTTTCCTTTGCCTTGTCTAGCCGTGTTTTGACCCTTGCTTTGTTCTGTTGTTTATGTAGTATTGCCGCCTGTACCGATCACTCGCCTGTTTATTGAACTCGACATTGGATTATCTTTATGTACCTGTTTGCACCTGTTTTGACCATTGCCTGCCTGACCAATTTGCCTAATAAACTGCACATGGATTGATTTTATAATACTGACAATAGATTACGTTTAGATTTGAGGATATGCTAAAAAATCATTATTATCATTCATTCATTTTCTTGTCGGCTTAGTCTCTTTATTAATCCGGGGTTGCCACAGTGGAATGAACCGCCAACTTATCCAGCACGATTTTACGCAGCGGATGCCCTTCCAACCGCAACCCATCTCTGGGAAACATCCACTCATTAACACTCATACACTACGGACAATTTTAGCTTACCCAATTTACCTGTACCGCATGTCTTTGGACTGTGGGGGAAACCGGAGCACCCGGAGGAAACCCACGCGAACACAGGGAGAACATGCAAACTCCACACAGAAATGCCAACTGACCCAGCCGGGACTCGAACCAGTGACCTTCTTGCTGTGAGGCGACAATGCTAACCACTGATATATATAAATATATACTATGTATTTTCTCTCTCTCAAATATATGCATGAATGCATTTATGCATAAACACTAAATATACACAACACACACACACATACTATATGCAAATACAAACCATTAATTTGCATGTGACTAATCACAATTAATTTTAGGCAGCACTCATTAAGAAACTTTTCTGTAAATATGACGTCATTTCTAAGTTTGTAATGGTGTCAGTACAACAATATTAAACAGTATTAATAATATTATTAAATATTATTCAAACACACAAAAGGTGATGTTTTTTGTGCCAGAAATGACAAATTTCTTACGAATATCTATGCTAAAGTATCCCAAAGAACATCATTTGAAATCATGCTTATAAAAAGCTTTGACTCATCCCTTATTTTCCCAAGCTTAAGACACAATTTCTGAACCCTGGTGGTCAGTACAGTAGACGTACAGTAGAAATCCTTTCTCACTAAAAATGCCCAGAAAGATCCACCTGTGACTGTGACGTGGGCCTGCAATTATGGTGAGGAGAGGGTCGACAGAAGATTTGCTGATTTATAATGTCTCGGGCAGCAGAGGTGTCTAGCAGAATGAGGACGGATGATCTGGAGCGTTTCTGACCAGCCTCGAGGCCTCAGTGACGGATAGTGAAACGGCCTCCGCTAAATGTCCACTTTTTGAAGCTTGACTGATTGCTATCTAGCAGGTACTTCTGTGAGAGTAAAAAAAAAGTAGCCTGATTGAAAACCACCCCCTTAGGTGTTTTTTGCCATGAGCCAGAAGCGACGCAGAAAGTATAGATGTGCACAGAAACTGCCTTTTAACAGAACATAGATATTGTGTTCTATTTGGTATTTTAAATGTTTTTATAGTTAGAGTTTGTGACTTGTTTCTCTCCCAAAGATCTAAATTTCTCAATTCAAGAAGTATTTTAGACAAGCCAAAAATATTGCTCTATTCTTGCTCATAATAAGCTGAACAGTTCAGATCACATGCGTGTTTCTTGATTTGTTCTGTGGAGCTGCGAGGGTAAATGAGAATTCTGGTATCAGTGATGGAGAGTCAATATAATATATCTGAAGCATTATTTTATTGTTTTCTGTTTTATTTTGGCTTAAGTCAGTGGCCCACATTTTGTTTTTTTATTTTTTCCTTATTTTATTTATCATTTCATTATTTTATTTAATTTTTCATTATTTTGTTTAATCATTTTATTTCATTTCATTATTTAATTTTATTTCATTTTAATTTCCATTTTTTTATTTTACCATTTTATTTCATTTAATTTCATTTTTTTTTCATTTACATTTACCTAAAAAAACTTCTTTTTTTCATTATTATATTTTATTATTTTATTTCATTATTTTATTTTATTTTCCATTATTTAATTTTATCATTTTATTTCATTTCATTATTTTATTTTATTGAAATTTATTTATAATTTTTTCATTATTATATTTTATTATTTCATTTAATTTAATTTCATTTCATTATTTTATTTTATTTCATTATTAAATTAAATTTTATTTTATTTTCCATTATTTTATTTTATCATTTTATTTCATTTCATTTCATTATTTAATTTTATTTACATTTAATTTTATTACATTGGTTTTTCTTTTTTTCATTATTATATTTTATTATTTAATTTACTTTAATTGCATTATTTAATTTTATTTTTCATTATTTTATTTTATCATTTTTTATTTCATTTTATTCTATTATTTTATTTTATTTTTCTATATTTTTTTCTATACTTTTTTTCATTATTTGTATTATTTTTAAAATTGTTATTATTTATTTTATTTTGTTTTATTTTAGGCCTTGTACTTATTTAGAGCCAGAAATACACGTTGCAACTTCTCAAATCCCAATCACAAATTAAATCAAGATCACAAATGCATTTATGCATTAAATACACGAATACATACTTAGAGTTTGTGTCTTGTTTCTACCCCAAAGATCTGAATTTCTCAAATCAAGAAGCATTTTCTAGACAAGCCAAAAATATTGTCTTGTTTTCAGAAACAATATGTTAAAATTAAGTGAGGTTTTCCTTAAAACAAGCTAAATAATCTGCTGATGGGGTTAGCAAAATAACATTTTTCTTTTGAAATAAGATTCTTTTGCTTGCCCCATTGGCAGATCATTATAAAACTCACCTAATTTTGACATATTATTTCTGAAAACAACACAATATTTCTGCTTGTCTAGAAAATTCTTTTTAATTTAAGAATTTTTTAGATATTTGGACTAGAAAAAATACAAAAAACTAATCCTGCTTATATCAATTTTAGAATACACTTATGTACAAATTTTTAAAAGATTTTATATGATTTTAGTGATTCAATGTGACTAATAATCACATGAGTGCAGAATCATCTTACAGAAGCATTTATTTCACACACTTGAAAAGAGTAAAACATGTTATTAAATGTGGCATTTTCACATACTTCCAGACAGAAATGGACAAAAATACATCAAAATATATTTTAAAATAACATGCCGAATACCTCAATTTTAAGTGTATCAAAATAAACTACAAAATACAGCAGCCACAACAAGTATCAAAATAAAATACTGTATTATGAAAATACTACAAAATACTTTTATAAGGGAGCATGATTTCTTTTTCCCAAACCTTCAATAGGCTTATTGGATCAATCAATTAACATTAAACTGATTTAAACAATGATTGATGGCAATATATCATTCACCTCTACCGTACATGAGAAGGTTTTCATAAAAATTTTACTTGTGTAATTTTATTCATAAAACTTATTTTTTTCTTTGATTTTAGTATAGATTTTGTACAAATTTCATAGAGAAAGTACTGTCTTGAAGATCTCTTTAATCACGGAGTTGAAATATAATACTATATCTCTTGATAGTGAAAATTACCATCTCTTAAAGTCTTATTTTTAAACATTTTTGCAATTGAAATCTTCAATAGTCAATGTAAAATCACGATTTTTGAAAACTATTCAAATTTCCAGTTTCCATAAATCATGTTTTTTTTTTTTTTGCAATTGTACTCTTCAAAACACAATATGTCAAAATGTTTGGAAGTTTTTGACCAGTAGGCTGCATTATTTAATATTTTTGTCTCATACTGATTAACTATGTTTGTAATTAACTAAGTTTATAATTAACTACAAGGAGCACCTTCAGATCAGCTACTGGCATTTGAAACAGCCTATGAAGTATTGCAGGTATCACCACTGTAGGACTTTTTTATGTTGTCTTATTTTCCTGTCTGATTTTGATCTGCTCCCAAATTTACAACTGCTATTTGTCTGTTACTTTCTTTATATGTGATGCATAATTTCCATCCATACTCCAAGCAATTATCAACTTCTTCAATATTAATACATTTTGTAGTCTGATCTCAAGCCTTGGCAAATAACTGAGAATAACCAATATTAAAGGCCACATATTTATGATGTCATCATGTAGACTTCTTACAGAGTATTTTAAAAAATACAAAAATACAAGACACTAAAGTATTTTGATGCAAAATATGAACCCATTATAATAAATCCTACCAAATACAAATTACAAAATACTATTTTCTATTTAAAAATATGTATTTGAAATACATGTCATAAATACTGCCCATCCCTACTTCCAGATGTAGCAGCAACACAAATCTGTAAATCACTGAAAGTGATGAAAACAGGTTAATGCAAGGTTACAACAGGTTACAGCTACAATTTCAGACACATGCTGATCAAATGATCTATGATTTGTAAATTATGGCTCTTTGTACACTGAAAAAAAATCATTCATTGTATTTACTACATTTTTTAAGGTAAGTGGTTGCAAACAATTTATACGGGCTGCATTTAAACAAACAAATTAAATTTAGTTTAACGTAATTTGTTTGTTAAAATTTAGCCCATATAAAATGTTTGCAACCACTTACCTTAATAAAATGTAGTAAATCCAATAAAAAAAAATTTTTAGTGTAGTAAACGCCAGGAATCTTTGAGTTATTTTTGATTCACTTTTGCAGTTTGACAAGCATGTAAATGCAGTTGTGAAGAGCAGATTGGTGGCAAAATGTTTTTTTTTTTAAAAAAAGATCTAGAAATTGTAACGCATGCTTTAATTTCCTCTCGGTTAGACTACTGCAACTCTTTGTATATTGGTCTACCTCTGTCAACACTGTCTCGGTTACAGTTGGTTCAGAGTTGATTTTAAAATCCTTCTTTTCACATATAAAGCATTGCACAATTCTGCCCCGGTCTATATCTGTGAACTTATTAGCCCATATACAGCTTGTAGGCCATTAATGTCCCATGATCAAAATCTTTTGTCTGTCCCTCAGTCTCGCTGCAAATCAAAAGGTGACCGAGTTTACTGTGTAGCGGCCCCCCAAGGCTCTGGAATCTAATTTATCATTCATTTTCTTTTCGGCCTAGTCCCTTTATTTATCTGAGGTCGCCACAGTGGAATGAACCGCCAATTTATCCAGCACGTTTTTACACAGCGGATGCACTTCCAGCCGCAACCCTTCTCTGGGAAACATCCACACACACTCATTCACACTCATACACTGCGAATAATTTAGCCTACCCAATTTACCTGTACCGCATGTCTTTGGACTGTGGGGGAAACCGGAGCACCCAGAGGAAACCCACGCGAATGCAAGGAGAACATGCAAACTCCACACAGAAACGCCGACTGTCCCAGCCGAGGCTCGAATCAGTGACCTTCTTGCTGTGAGGCGACAGCACTACCTATTGCGCCACTCTTTTCTTATATTTTAAATACAAGTTTGTTTGATTTTTTATTTATTAAATATTTTATTTTATTGTAAAGCACTTTGGATCAACCACGGTTGTGCAAAATTGTGCTCTATAAATAAAGTTTGCCTTGCTGCTCCATCTGAAAGCAGGTTCTGTAGGTTTACAGCTGATTACAGAGCCAGCTTTACTGACAAAATGCACATGAAAATTGTCTTGCAGCCCTAACATAATGTAGTTTGAAATAATAAAATTTTAATCAAATGTTTATAAATACTTGATTAAAAAGGGAAATCAGCCAACTTGATTGTAAATAAAATGGCAATCGAATCGGCCGTCAAAACTCAATATCGCTGTGTCATTGTTGCACCTGAAATGAAGGGTGTTTGAAAGCTGTGCTCTTTTGTTTTGCTTGACTGCTCTTTTCTGGTTGCCAGAGTTAATGATATATGGAGGCGTTCATTCATCTGCAGAGGGAGCTCTGTGTGTGTGTTTGTGTTAGTGTGTGTGTTAGTGTGTGTTAGAGAGAGAGAGAGAGAGAGAGAGAGAGAGGTCTCTTTCTCTGTCTGCTTTCCACAGATTCCTGTTCATTAGAGCTGGAGATTCTGATTACTCCTGGCCTTTTGTCACTGGCTCTTTTCTTGCTCATAATAGGCTACTATAATAAGCTGAACAGTTCAGATCACATGCGTGTTTCTTGATTTGTTCTGTGGAGCTGTGGGGGTAAATGAGAACTTTGTAAATGAGAGCTCTGGTATCAGCGATGGAGATTCAATATATAATAAATGAAGCATTATTTTGGCTTAGGTCAGTGGCCCACATTATTTTATTGTTTAATTATTTTATTTTTTTCATTATTTTATTTATCATTCTATTTCTATTCATTGTTAAATTATATTTCTTTTTATTTTCCATTATTTTATTTTATTATTTTATTTTATATCATTTAATTATTTTTTTTTCATTATTATATTTTATTATTTTATGGAATTTTATTTCATTATTTTATTTTATTTACATTTAATTAATAAAAAAAAATTTCACTATTCATTCATTCATTCATTTTCTTTTCGGCTTAGTCCCTTCATTAATCAGGGGTCGCCACAGTGGAATGAACTGCCTTTTTTCATTATTATATTTAGTTTTTTATTATATTTTATTTTATTTCATTTCATTATTTTTATTTATTTACATTTAATTAATTAAATATTTTTTTCATTATTATTTTATTTTATTTATTTCATTATTTTATTTTATTTACATTAAATTAATTTAAAAATATAATATCATTTTATTTTTCACTATTTTATATTAGCATTTTATTTTATTTTATTTCATTTCATTATTTTATTTTAGCATTTTAATTTATTTATTTTTGATTACTTTTTTTAGCATTTTATTTTATTTCATTTCATTATTTTATTTTATTTACATGTAATTAATTTAATTTTTTCATTATTATATTTTAGCATTTTATTTTATTTCATTTCATTATTTTATATTATTTACATTTATTAAATTTTTTTTCCATTATTTATTCATTCATTCATTTTCTTTTTGGCTTAGTCTCTTCATTAATCAGGGGTCGCCACAGTGGAATGAACTGCCTTTTTTCATTATTAAATTTTATTATTTTATTTTATTTAATTACTTCATTTTATTTTAGCATTTTTTCATTTCAGTTTATTTAAATTTTTTATTTACATTGAATTATTAAATATTTTTTTTTATTATTATATTTTATTATTTTTTAGCATTTTATTTCATTCACTGTTTTTTATTTTTCATTATTTTCTAAAATTATTTAATTTAATTATTATTTTTTTATTTTTCATTATTTTATTTTAGCATTTTATTTTCATTTAATTTCGTTATTTTATTTTATTTTTCATTGTTTTATCATTATATTTCAATTCATTATTTTATTTTATTTACATTTAATTTTTTTTTCATTATAATATTTTATTATTTTATTTCATTTTAATTTCATCATTTAATTTTTTTTTTATTATTTTATTTTAGCATTTTATTTCATTTTATGTCATTATTTTTTTTATTTACATTTAACTTTATATAATTTTCATTTCATGTCAATATTTTTTATTATTTAATTTCATTATTTTATTTTTCATTATTTTATCGTTTTTTTTGTTGTTTTTTTTCATTATTTCATTTTATTATTTTATTTTAATTTTTAATACATATTTTTTATTATAATTTACATTTTTGTAATTTTATTTTATTTTCATTCATTCATTCATTTTTTTTTCGTCTTAGTCCCTTTATTAATCTGGGGTCGCCACAGCGGAATGAACCGCCAACTTATCCAGCATATGTTTTACGCAGCGGATGCCCTTACAGCTGCAACCCATCTCTGGAAAACATCCATTCACACTCATTCATGTCTTTGTACTGTGGAGGAAACCGGAGCACCCGGAGGAAACCCACACGAACACAGGGAGAACAAGCAAACTCCACACAGAAACGCCAACTGACCCAACCGAGGCTCGAACCAGCGACCTTCTTGCTGTGAGGCGACAGCGCTACCTACTGTGCCACTGCATCGCCTTTATTTTATTTTATTTTAGGGCTGGTGCTCATTTAGAGACAGAACTACATGTCGCAACTTAAGATCACAAATGCATTTATGCATTAAATTCACAAATACATACATCTGAAATGTTTATAGTCTTTCCAGTGTTGTGTTCTGCACTGATGAACAATGCAGCACACATGATGAATAACAGCGGATGAGGACACACAAGAGAGTGCAGTGTATATATATATATATATATATATATATATATATATATATATATATATATATATATATATATATATATATATATATATATATATATATATATATATATAACATCATATGCAGCAAAAACACTAATGGGTAGCACATATGTACATTGCTGCAGTATATGCAAAATCATCATAATCAGATGAGTCATTTTGTGTGCACGATTCTACAGGGAGTCCTTCAGAAGGCTTCTTGCTGGTCTTTTCCACTCTTTCATGCTCTCTGGAGTTTCCTACAGCATCTTCAAAAGTGTGTTGTTTCATCTATAATTCTGTGTGGTGGAGGATTCAGATCTCCTGAGACTGGAGCGTCCTGAGGGACACTGAAGCCCTTTTTGCTCATCATATTTGTCCGCACTGCACTCTCTTGTGTGTGTGTCCTCATCCACTGTTATTCATCATGTGTGCCGCATGGTCCTTCTTCAGTGCAGGAGTCAACGCTGAACAGCTGATTTGCCGTAAGCGGAGGATAAACTTCCCTCACGGTGAGCAGATCCCTGAGCACAGCTGAATTAATCACACACACACACAAACACATGCACAAATGTTTGTTTTTGTGAAAAGTAGGTACATTACATAGGCTTCCATTCATTTTATACAGATCAAACTGTATATTATATTGCCCTCACCCCACCCTACCCCTAAACCCAACCATCACAGGAGACAGTGTACAGCTTTACTCCCTGAAAAAACTCATCCTGTGTGATTTAGAAGCTTTTTGAAAAGTGAGGGCGTCACCAATGTCCTCATATTTCACCTGCTTTTTGTAATACCTGTGTCATACCTATGTCATTATACAGATTTGTGTCCTGATATGTCACAAAAACAAGCATGAAGGTAAAGGAATTGTCTCTAGACGTCTGAGACAGGATTGTCTCGAGGCACAAGGCTGGGGAAGGTTACAGAAAAATTTCTGCTGCTCTGAAAGTTCCAATGAGCACAGTGGCCTCCATCATCCGTAAGTGGAAGATGTTTGGAACCACCAGAACACTTCCTAAAGAAGAAGACTAGTCAGGATAGAGGAAAAGATGAATGCAGCAATGTACAGAGACATCCTGAATGAAAACCAGCTTCAGAGTGCTCTTGACCTCAGACTGGGGCGACGGTTTATCTTCCAGCAGGACAATGACCCAAAGCACACAGCCAAAATATCAATGGAGAGGCTTCACAACAACTCGGTGAATATCCCTGAGTGGCCCAGCCAGAGCCCAGACCTAAATCCTATTGAACATCTCTGGAGAGATCGGACAATGGCTGTACACCGTCGCTTTCCATCCAACCTGATAGAGCTTGACAGGTACTGCAAAGAGGAATGGGCAAAAATTCCCAAAGACAGGTGTGCCAAGCTTGTGGCATCATATTCAAAAAGACTTGAGGCTGTAATTGCTGCCAAAGGTGCATCAACAAAGTATTGAGCAAAGGCTGTGAATCCTTATGTACATCTGATTTTTCAGCTTTTTTATTTTTAATAAATTTGCAACAATATTAAAAAAATTTTTTTTACATTGTCATTATGGGGTATTGTGTGTAGAATTCAGAGGAAATAAATGAATTTAATCAATTTTGGAATAAGGCTGTAACATAAAAAATGTGAAAAAAGTGAAATGCTATGAATACTTTCCGGATGCTTTGTACCAGCAGGGGCGCCGCTGGCCAGTACGGGCCCTTTGACAACATTCTGGTGGGACCTGACGTGGCCGAAACGGAAGAGCGTGGGCAGGGCGGGGTGGATGGGTGAAGTGTCGTGGACGAAATTAAGACCTGGGGTGGGGGGGTGCTGTCACGGACGAAAGTGAAAAGGGGGAGCAGGGTGGTCGCGGACAAAATCAAAAAAAAAGGGGGGTGCAGTGGTAGTGGGTGTGTTGGGGAGGGGGGGGGGGGTTGATTAATAGTAATGGCCCATTCCACTGAGTGGTTCGATTCGATACGCTTTTATGGCCGTTTCCACTGTCAAAGGGTACCAAAAAGCGAACCCTACCATACCATTGGGCTCCCTTTCAGAAGGGTAGCTAGCACGACAAAAGGGTACCAAAAGGTGGAGCTAGACATGCAGCTGAACGCTATTGGTTTACAGAGATACGTCACTCGCTCATGAAAAGAAAGAAACCGCCATTTTTAAAAACACAGCTGAGACATTACACCGTAATAATAAATACATATAATAACGAGCCATGGTCGACCCAAGCTTAAATAAACCTTGTCGTCGTCTCGATGAACAGCCACAAAGCCAAGAAGAACAAAATCTGCTATGTCGTGTTGTTGTTTGACGAGCCCGTCTAAAATCGTGAGCGGTTTCATTTTCTCCAGAGAACTCGCCGCACGTCTATACAGTATTTAAAATAACGAACTTCTTGAGCTGATGATAATAATTTTTATAATAAGATATTTGAAGTGCTTCTGACAATCAATCCTTTCAGAAACGGACAAACGCGAGAGTGAAGCACGAAAAAACAAAGGAGCCCAGAAAAACTAAAAAGCAAATGATTCTTTCAGCAACCTAAAAGATGAACAAACTGCCATGTTTAACTATTATCATCACCTTCTGGACTATTACCAACTTGGAATGATGGAATTACTCTCTAACAGAGGTTACATGTGCCGGTGAAGATTAAAGATACAGATGAGAGGTTTGCACTGACTGTGGGCTATATGCTGCGTGTTGTTTTTGAACCCAAATAAGGACTAAATGTATGCTGTGTGTAGTTTTTCTGTAATTGGTAACATATCAGAGACTGTGAGGGTCTGTGTGTTCATATATGTTGCATTTATTTATTTATTTTATTTAATCCCAGACGTTACAGTAGGCTATATCATTGATCTGCAGTTATAATCAAATCATGTTCATAGAATGGTTAGTAATGAACATTTATACACAAGTATTTATGGGTATAAAGCATCTGTTTTTGTGTTCTCATATCATATGTGAATAACCTGTACAGCTTTACTTTGACATTTCCTCGAGTGAGAATGACGTTGTCTGAAACTTTCTGTCTTACACCACGTACCATTGGTACCCCCCACTCTAGCAGCGCCAGTGCATACCAGTTAATTTTAGTTGGCATAAAAATCTGGGTTTTAGGCACCATGAAACAGCTAAGCTAAGCTCATAATAGCATGGCAACAAAGAGTGAAAGTCTAAAGATAAATTCGAGCTGCCTTCATATTACCAAAAACCCATTATTGGTGCAAACTAAACTCAAACTTAACTGGCTAGCCAGCTAATCTTGGTACAGGCCCCTGGTTCATGACCTGGATTCCAGAGAACTAAAACAGACTGCAAGTTCACAGCTCTGAAAATAATACTGAATAATGCAAGAACGGAACAAAAACACAGATTTAGTGTCTGGCAATGGTAAAGCTGTTTGTTGGGGTGGTTGATATGCTTATCGTGTTCGCAAATACAGACTCATATTTAGATTAGAGGTTATCACTAGAACACAAACTGCTCCGCAAATATTTACACTGTGCTGTAATACATAAAACACCTCCAGAAAATATGGATCACACGTTCACGAGGACGTATAATCCTTGAGAGTGATAGAGGTAAATGGATTCACTTTGCCTTCAGCGATGGAGAGACTTCACCATTAAACTGACTGGAGTTTAGAAATCTTCTCTGGACCAAACAGCAGTATTCTAGTGGAATTAGGGTCTTCAGGGTCACATGATCCTTCATAAGCCATTCAGGAACACTTTAAGTGCCAATTCTCTATAATAACTACTGGCTTATTAAATACCGGTAATTAAGATGGTAGGCTGTTTATTAGTACTTATAAAGTACATATTCTGCTTGATCTTATTCTACATGCCTAATCCTATCCAATACCTAAACCTAAATACCACCTTAATGACTATTAATAAGCAGCAAATTAGACGTGTATTGAGGCAAAAAGCATAATTATTTGTTAATATTGAGAATTGTACCTTAACATAAAGTGTGATCGGTCATATAATATGCTCCTTTGCTGGGTTTTTTTTTATCAATGTTGAAAACAATTGTGCTGCTGGCTTAGCATGTATACCTTTTTCAGGATTTTTTGATGAGTAAACAAAACAGTATTTATCTGAAATACAGATAAGTTTTATTTTTAAATGTATATTGTCCTTGTTATACATATTACAAAAGCGTGAGAGCGCCCTCAGGCTTTGTATGAGGTTTACCTACTCATCACAGAGCTGTGCTTCCCTGATAAGATGTGCATGAGAACCTTTGCTAAATTGCAATTTCATTTCAATTTATACAGCCCTAGATTATGCAATTTTGACATAAGTAAATTTTTAGCTTTGTGAAATTATTCATTCATTCATTTATTTTCTTTTTGGCTTAGTCCCTTTATTAATCCGGGGTCGCCACAGCGGAATGAACCACCAATTTATCCAGCATATGTTTTACGCAGCGAATGCCCTTCCAGCTGCAACCCATCTCTGGGGAACACACATACACTCTCATTCACACACATAGACTAAGGACAATTTTAGTTTACCCTATTCACCTGTACCACATGTCTTTGAACTTGTGGGGGAAACCGGAGCACCCGGAGGAAACCCACGCGAACGCAGAGAGAACATGCAAACTCCACACAGAAATGCCAACTGACCCAGCCGAGGCTCGAACCAGTGACCTTCTTGCTGTGAGGCGACAGCACTACCTACTGCGCCACCGCGTCGCCCCTTTGTAAAATTATGCTACATAAAAATATATCTGTACAAAACCAAATCAGTAGGCATGCTGAATAAAAATGCAAATTCACATATGGCAGTAGGTGGCACTTATGCTGGGTTCACACCAAATACAAGTTTGTATTCACACTCAAAATTACTAGTGGGATTTTGTTTGCCTTACACTAATTTTCAGCTCAAGGTGATTTTTTTAACTGGTGATTAAGGTGAATACCATGCATTCGTGACGAACACTTTGCACATTTTGTATCATTCATACCACCTCTATTTGCATGTTTGCATTGAATTTGCGTGTAATCTACTCAAGCAAATATATAAATTCACATAAATAACTGTTTCCATAGTTAGTTAACAATACAGCTGTGCTTTTAACAAATTTGCACTATATGTAGTGTAGATAATCTAAAAAGAAAACTCCATGTATTCATGTATGTACATTCATGTATGTATTTAGTAATCTCTAAATACAGTAGATTACACAATAGATATTACACAACGCATTGAAACTTGAGGCGGATGGGCTAAAGCAGCAGAAGACCACACCGGGTGCCACTCCTGTCAGCTAAGAACAAGACACTGAGGCTACAATTCACACAGGCTCACCAAAATTAGACAATAGAAGATTGCAAAATTGGTGCCTGGTCTGATGAGTTTCGATTTCTGCTGCAACATTCAAATGGTAGGGTCAGAATTTGACGTCTACAACATGAATGCATGGATCCATCCTGCCTTGTATCAACAGTTTAGGCTGGTGGTGGTGTAATGGTTGTGGGGGATATTTTCTTGGCACACTTTGGGCCCATTAGTACCAAGTGAGCATCGTGTCAATGCCACAGCCTACCTGAGTTTTGTTTTTTACCAGGTCCATCCCTTTATGACCACAGTGTACCCATCTTCTGATGGCTACTTTCAGCAGGATAACGCTCCATGTCATAAAGCGTGAATCATCTCAGACTGGTTTCTTGAACATTACAATGAGTTCAGTGTACTCAAATGGCCTCCACAGTCACTAGAGCTTAATCCAATAGAGCATCATTGGGGTGTGGTGGAACAGGAGATTCACGAAGGATCAAGGCAGTTCTGAAGGCCAAAGAGGGTGCAACCCAGTACTAGTAAGGTGTACCTAATAAAGTGGCCGGTGAGTGTAAATTAAATCAACAAATACAAAAGTGAATAATGCCCATGTATGTATTCAGTTTTAGATAGACTGTGTGTGTGTGTGTGTGTGTGTGTGTGTGTGTGTGTGTGTGTGTGTGTGTGTGTGTGTGTGTGTGTGTGTGTGTGTGTGTGTGTGTGTGTGTGTGTGTGTGTGTGTGTGTGTGTGTGCTCTAGGTCTATATAGAAAAGTACAGATAAATCTAAATATACAACACAGGGTATATCTTTTCTCATTCATTTTCAATGTGGGGTCAATCTGACCCCAAGGAGCTTTTTTTTTTTACAAACCTTTAAAACAACAGAATCAAGCTAATTTTGTGTGTATTTTAAGATAGATTATTTATGAAATGTCATAGACATTACATTTCATGCAATATAAAAAATTAACATAGCCTAAAAACATTGCTTAAAAAGGCGGCCATGTATCATCATGCTGACGCAAACTCACAGCATTCATCATGTAGTTTTGCGGCTGTTAGATCAAAAACAACAGCTGCCATTCATGTTCATACACTCTAAAAATGATTCTGTAGGCCTGTATGTCTTTATCAATAATGTCTTACATTTTACACTGAATTCTGTCCAAAATATATAGATTTTTTTTCTTTTGCTAAAATAAATTCTTATCAAATTTGACTGCATTTCTTTTTTTTTTGCATTAGGCTAAAGCTGCTTTATTCTCTTCAAAGAGCAGCTCTCATACATAACCCGCTATTTTAGTGTTTTTTCCAGGGAATTGTGGTTATTTTATTTAATGGATAAACATTAATTCTGTTACAGTTTTTCTCAGTGGCTTTGGTCCATTTCTCAGATCAGAATTGAAATTCTCAAAACTCCCTGTTCAACCTTCATATCGTCATTGTGTCACTTGTTTTGATTGCATCAAAAAGGCGCTCATATTATTGCTCAATGACAAGAATGAATATAGATCGTGCCACCAAACACATGGAAACGAAAGTAACGACCTTGGTTTAAAAAATGTAAGGAGTAGAAAGTACAGATATTTGTGTAAAAATGTAAGAAATAAAAAAATATGTAGTGGAGTAAAGTACTGATACCAGAAAAATCTACTTAAGTACAGTAACGAAGTATTTGTACTTCGTTACTTCCCATCTCTGGCGCCCGATGGCTCCGCCCCTTCCGCTACCTGAGCAAAGCTGTGGTCGTTAAGTGTGTGAAGTGTCCAACATTCCACACTTCATTTTACCGGTTAAAGGAGTGCATCATCTTGGTAATTAAAGTGCACTTATTATTTTAGAGTTTTCAGTGTGAACGCACTACTTACACTATTTATACTACAAAATGGTGTAGAATAGTGCATAAGTATGTGATTTGGGACACACCTTTCTACCGTCATGTAGGACTTTTCGCCATATTTTCCGACAAGATCCACACACACGGCTGTCAGTAAAGGACCACACACACACACACACATCGCGAAATGTGGAAGAAAATATTGCTTTCACAATCCAAAATAAATAAAGTAATCCAACATGTGCGCCCGACAGAGATGGCAAAAGTACACCCATCCTTTACTTAAGTAGAAGTATAGATACTCAAGTATAAAATGTTTCTGGTAAAAGTAGAAGTACTGATTACACTTTTGTACTTAAGTAAAAGTTAAGAAGTACCGCCTCAAAAATGTACAAAAGTAAAAAAGTAAAAAGTACAACCACAGTCCAAAGACATGCGGTGTAGGTGAATAATAGGTAACTAAATTGGCAGTAGTGTGTAAGAGCTTGTGTGTGAATGTGAGTGTGTATGGGTGTTTCCCAGTACTGGGTTGCAGCTGGAAGGGTATCTGCTGTGTAAAACAAATGCTGGATTAATTGCCGGTTTATTCTGCTGTGGCAACCCCTGATAAATCAGAGACTAAGCTGAAGGATAGTGAGTGAGGATAGGTAGGTAACTAGACCTCACATCCTATTGATACATCAATATAAACTAACTTACATTTCCAATTTTTATGTAAAATGTTTGTTGCCAAATTTATGAAAGTAGCCAAGCAGCATCAAACCCTGCAATATAGCCTAACAACATTGCTTAAAAAGGCGGCCATGTATCCTCATCCTGACGCAAACTCACAGCATTCATCATGTAGTTTTGCGGCTGTTAGATCAAAAACAACAGCTGCCATTCATGTTCATACACTCTAAAATGATTCTGTAGGCCTGTTTGTCTTCATCAATAATGTCTTACATTTTACACTGAATTCTGTCCAAAATATATTGAATTTTTTTCTTTTGCTAAAATAAATTCTTATCAAATTTGACTGCATTTCTTTTTTTTGCATTAGGCTAAAGCTGCTTTATTCTCTTCAAAGAGCAGCTCTCATACATTCATTCATTCATTCATTTTCTTGTCGGCTTTGTCCCTTGCGGGGTCGCCACAGCGGAATGAACCGCCAACTTATCCAGCACGATTTTACGCAGCGGATGCCCTTCCAGCCGCAACCCATCTCTGGGAACTTCCACACACACATTCACACTCATACACTATGGACAATTTAGCTTACCCAATTCACCTGTACTGCATGTCTTAGGACTGTGGGGGAAACCGGAGCACCCGGAGGAAACCCACGCGAACCCAGGGAGAACATGCAAACTCCACACAGAAACGGCAACTGACCCAGCCCAGCCGAGGTTCGAACCTGCGACCCAGTGTCGTTCTTGCTGTGAGGCAACAGCACTACCTACTGCGCCACTGGGTTGCCACTCTCATACATAACCCGCTATTTTAGTGTTTTTTCCAGGGTATTGTGGTTATTTTATTTAATGGATAAACATTAAATCTGTTACAGTTTTTCTCAGTGGCTTTGGTCCATTTCTCAGATCAGAATTGAAATTCTCAAAACTCCCTGTTCAATCTTCAGATCGTCATTGTGTCACTTGTTTTGATTGCATCAAAAAGGCGCTCATATTATTGCTCAATGACAAGAATGAATATAGATTGCGCCACCAAACACATGGAAACGAAAGTAACAACCTTGGTTTAAGGAGTAGAAAGTACAGATATTTGTGTAAAAATGTAAGAAGTAAAAGTAAAAAATATGTAGTGGAGTAAAGTACTGATACCAGAAAAATCTACTTAAGTACAGTAACAAAGTATTTGTACTTCGTTACTTCCCATCTCTGGCGCCCGATAGCTCCGCCCCTTCCGCTACCTGAGCAAAGCTACGGTCGTTGAGTGTGTGAAGTGTCCAACATTCCACACTTCATTTTACCGGTTAAAGGAGTGCATCATCTTGGTAATTAAAGTGCACTTATTATTTTTAGAGTTTTCAGTGTGAACGCACTACTTACACTATTTATACTACAAAATGGCGTAGAATAGTGCATACGTATGCGATTTGGGACGCACCTTTCTACCGTCATGTAGGAGTTTTCGCCATCTTTTCCGACAAGATCCACACACGCGGCTATCAGTAAAGGACCACACACACACACACACACACACACACACACACACACACACACACACACACACACACACACACCGCGAAATGTGGAAGAAAATATTGCTTTCACAATTCAAAATAAATAAAGTAATCCAACATGTGCGCCCGACAGAGATGGCAAAAGTACACCCATCCTTTACTTAAGTAGAAGTATAGATACTCAAGTTTAAAATGTTTCTGGTAAAAGTAGAAGTACTGATTACACTTTAGTACTTAAGTAAAAGTTAAGAAGTACCGCCTCAAAAATGTACAAAAGTAAAAAGTACAACCACAGTCCAAAGACATGCGGTGTAGGTGAATAATAGGTAACTAAATTGGCAGTAGTGTGTAAGAGCTTGTGTGTGAATGTGAGTGTGTATGGGTGTTTCCCAGTACTGGGTTGCAGCTGGAAGGGTATCCGCTGTGTAAAACAAATGCTGGAATAATTGCCGGTTTATTCTGCTGTGGCAACCCCTGATAAATCAGGGACTGAGCTGAAGGATAGTGAGTGAGGATAGGTAGGTAACTAGACCTCACATCCTATTGATACATTAATATAAACTAACTTACATTTCCAATTTTTATGTAAAATGTTTGTTGCCAAATTTATGAAAGTAGCCAAGCAGCATCAAACCCTGCAATATAGCCTAAAAACATTGCTTAAAAAGGCGGCCATGTATCATCATCCTGACGCAAACTCACAGCATTCATCATGTAGTTTTGCGGCTGTTAGATCAAAAACAACAGCTGCCATTCATGTTCATACACTCTAAAAATGATTCTGTAGGCCTGTATGTCTTTATAAATAATGTCTTACATTTTACACTGAATTCTGTCCAAAATATATTGAAATTTTTTCTTTTGCTAAAATAAATTCTTATCAAATTTGACTGCATTTCTTTTTTTTTGCATTAGGCTAAAGCTGCTTTATTCTCTTCAAAGAGCAGCTCTCATACATAACCCGCTATTTTAGTGTTTTTTCCAGGGTATTGTGGTTATTTTATTTAATGGATAAACATTAATTCTGTTACAGTTTTTCTCAGTGGCTTTGGTCCATTTCTCAGATCAGAATTGAAATTCTCAAAACTCCCTGTTCAACGTTCAGATCGTCATTGTGTCACTTGTTTTGATTGCATCAAAAAGGCGCTCATATTATTGCTCAATGACAAGAATGAATATAGATTGCGCCACCAAACACATGGAAACGAAAGTAACAACCTTGGTTTAAGGAGTAGAAAGTACAGATATTTGTGTAAAAATTTAAGAAGTAAAAGTAAAAAATATGTAGTGAAGTAAAGTACTGATACCAGAAAAATCTACTTAAGTACAGTAACAAAGTATTTGTACTTCGTTACTTCCCATCTCTGGTGCCCGATAGCTCCGCCCCTTCCGCTACCTGAGCAAAGCTGAGGTCGTTAAGTGTGTGAAGTGTCCAACATTCCACACTTCATTTTACCGGTTAAAGGAGTGCATCATCTTGGTAATTAAAGTGCACTTATTATTTTTAGAGTTTTCAGTGTGAACGCACTACTTACACTATTTATACTACAAAATGGTGTAGAATAGTGCATACGTATGCGATTTGTGACGCACCTTTCTACTGTCATGTAGGACTTTTTGCCATATTTTACGACAAGATCCACACACACGGCTGTCCGTAAAGGACCACACACACACACATCGCAAAATGCGGAAGTTTTTTTCCTTCCATTCGGCGTGCGTTATTAAATTCCATAACACTCTCACCAGTCCCAATAAACCAATCCCACGTGGCCCATCTGGCCTCTGTTAACGCTCCATTTACACACTTTGTACTATAAAATCATTGCATCGAAGTTTGTGTCCAACTCTGGAACAGAGTTCAGCCAAATTGAATAAACAAACAAACAAAAAAGTCCAGTTGGCGATCGCATGATTAGAGCGAAAACAGTGAGATTTCGATTTCAGTAGATCTCTAATGTGCAATATGAACCACTGCGTAATCTCTATGAGCCTCTAAGCACCGCACAAGTGCACTGAATAGAGCTGTTTTATCAATAAATGATAGCGCACAGAGGGATTCTGGCAGACTCTGCTCTCAATTTTGAAGCTCATCATCAGATGACAGCAGGATAATGTGCATGCGGGGTCCGGGATCTCTTTTGTCCCGTTCATTACACAACCCTCCACATTTAAATCCCATCAGTGGCCAATACTTTTATCTCAATTGTAACAGAAGCCGACCTTTCCTATTTCTCAGAGAGGAGTGATTAGGAAGCAAATGGGATGGAGGAGCAGATGGCATTTTCCCATCAGATGCGGAGCGAAAGGTAACGGAGGAGGAAAGTTACGAGCATTTCATCATTGTTACCTCATTCTTGCGAGCGTGTAATGGAGAGATTTCTCTGATCCATCTGAAGGCCTTTCAACGGACCAAAGCCTGAGTGAAACAGAGAGTCCTGACAACGGCTTTTGTTCAGGTTAAACGCAGACTGCCACGGGACGGCCTGCAAAACACAAACCAAAACACAAACTCTCACTTTTTTATGTTACAATGATATAATGATAAGAAGTTAAAATATAATCAAGAAATTATTTTATGAAATAAATACGAACACAGAAATAAAGACAAACACTCACTATTTAGTTTCAATGATAAAACAACAAGAATTATTTTAAAGTTTAAATCAATCAATTATTTTACCAAATAAACACATTCTTATAAAACTAAGGTGTATCCTCCTAACATAATTATGACAACAAAAATAAATAAATCAATAAAAAGTACTTTAATAATAATAAAATAAAACATTAATACATAAAAAATAAATAAAATAATAACAATAACAACAACAATAACAACTATTATTATTATTATTATTATTATTATTCATTTATTAATTCGTTCATTTTCCTTCAGCTTAGTCCCTTTATTCATCAGGGGTTGCCACAGCGGAATGAACTGCCAACTTATCCAGCACTAGGAAACACCCATACACACTCAATCACATACACACGCATACACTTCAGCCAATTTAGTTAATTCAATTCAACTACAGCGCATGTCTTTGAACTGATAGGGAAACCGGAGCGCCCAGAGGAAATCCACACCAACATGGGAAAAACATGCAAACTCCACACAGAAATGCCAACTGGTCCAGCCGGGACTCGAACCAGCGACCTTCTTGCTGAGTTGAAGTCAGAATTATTAGCCCCCCTGAGGGGGCTAAGAGATTTTTTTCAACACATTTCTAAACATAATAGTTTTAATAACTCATCTCTAATAACTGATTTATTTTATCTTTGCCATGATGACAGTAAATAATATTTTACTAGATATTTTCAAGACACTTCTATACAGCTTAAAGTGACATTTAAAGGCTTAACTGGGTTAATTAGGTTAACTAGATAAATAAAACAAATAAGACTTTCTCCAGAAGAAAAAATATTATCAGACATACTGTGAAAATTTCTTTGCTCTGTTAAGCATCATTTGGGAAATATTTAAAAAAAGAAAAAAAAATTCAAAGGGGGGCTAATAATTCTGACCTCAACTATATATATATATATAATATATTAATAATATATAATAAATATAATTATTTAAAACAATCATGACAACAACAAATATAAATAAAAAAGTACTTCAATAATAATA
>LR812531.1:48671289-48791289 GCA_903798195.1 Danio kyathit
AATATAGTGTTTAATGGTTTAGTACTAATAAAATTTTATATTTGTACACATTAATTATTATTATTATTATTATTATTATTATTATTATTATTATTATAAATAAAATAAACAACTAATATAGTGTTTAATGGTTTAATGCTAATAAAATCAAATTTAATAAAATGTCCTATTCATACAAGTTGATTATTATTATTATTATTATTATTATTAATACATTTATTACATTTACTGAGGCAAAACCTGTAAATAAAGATAATTTAAAGACATTGTGAACAAACACAGACTTTCGATTTCCAACAAATAAAAAAAAAAGTAAAATAAAACCTGATGAAGTTCCTTAATCGCAGAACTGAAGATAAATTGCATTCATTAAAAACCAAAAGAAAATAATAAAAAATAAAACAATCAATCATACAATCCAAGCTTGAAGGTTACACCTCCACAAACTCAAACAACAAAACAGAAAACCGAGTTTCAACGAATCAGATCAATCCAAATTCAATCAAACTGATCCCAGCTTTGAGCTTTACCAGGTTTAAAAGAGAGAAATAAAATTGGTGGAGAGTTTACCAGGCTCATGGGTTATGAATGAAGCAGTATTTGTGTTTGTGAGCTGGTGGAGATGTCCTGGTGGAGCTGCTAATATTGAATTCAGTGATGAATGTGTGTGAAGATGTTTACGAGCAGTGATAAATCTCAGGCCTTCATGGTGAAGAGAGTCAAGAGCATCTGAAGTTAAGAACACACGCTGTTTGGAAGAGAGAAAATGAACTGAGATGTTTCGTGCCAAAGCTATATCAAAGACAAACCTTCAGTTTTATTTTGTTGTAGGTCCAAGCTAAAAAATATTCTGAATCATACATTGTTTTTTCACATGGAGGAAGTCTAATTAGGGTGTTTTGTGTCTATAAACTTGTGAACTCACTATGAATGTCATAAGAATAAAGAAAATGATCACAAAACTTTTATTGGCACCAGTGCATAACATTCTGTTTGTTATAAGTGAGTGTTTTGGTGTTCTTGTCTGTTAAATGCTTGTTGAGGCTGGATGGATTCTGATTGACCCATTTAAGGAGGATGAATTCTGATTGGCTCATTAACTGTGGATAGATTCTAACCGGCTCATTAAAGATGAACGGTTTGTAAATGGTTTGTTTAAGAAAGACGGATTACGATTGGCACGTTAAAGAATTATGGATTCTGATTGGCTCAAAGAAGAATGGCTTTTGATTGGTTCAATAAAGAAGTACAGATTCTGATTGGCACAAAAAGGAAGAAAGAATACTGATAAGTTAATAAATAAGTAAGGATTTTGATTGACTTAATAAAGAAGTATGGATTCTAATTGGCTCAATAAAAAATGATTATTTTCGGATTGGCTCAATGAAGAAGGATTATTTTTGATTGGCTCAATAAAGAGGATGAATTCTGATTGGCTCAATTAAAAATAATAGATTCTGATTGTTTCATTAAAGTAGTATGGATTCTGATTGGCTCAATAATGAAGAATGGATTCTGACTGGTTTAAAAAAGAAGGATAAATTCTGATTGGCTCAATAAATAAGTATGGATTCTGATTGGCTCAATAAAGAAAAAATTAATCTGATTAGCTCATTAAAAGAGGATGGATTCTGATTGGCTCAAAGAAGTGTGGATTCTGATTGGCTCAATAAAAAACAATGGATTCTGGTTTTTCATTAGAGGAGGATGGATTCTGATTGGCTCAATGAAGAAGTATGGATTCTGATTGGTTCAATAAAGAAAATGGAATCTGATTAGCTCATTAAAGAAGGATTGATTCTGATTGGCTCAATGAAGAAGTATAAATTCTGATTGGCTCAATTAAGAAGTATGGATTATGATTGGCTCAATTAAGAAGTATGGATTATGATTGGCTCAATGAAGAAGTATGGATTATGAATGGCTCAAAAAAGAAGTGTGGATTCTGATTGACTCAATAAAGAAGTCTGGCTTCTGATTGGCTCAATAAAGAAGATTGGATTCTGACTGGCTCAAAAAAAATTCAATCTGATTAGCTCATTAAAGAAGGATGGATTCTGATTGGCTAAATAATGAAGTATGGATTCTGATTGACTCAATAAAGAACAATGGATTCTGATTGGTTTAAAAAAGAAGAATGTATTCTGATTAGCTCATTAAAGAAGGATGGATTCTGATTGGCTAAATAATGAAGTATGGATTCTGATTGACTCAATAAAGAACAATGGATTCTGATTGGTTTAAAAAAGAAGAATGTATTCTGATTAGCTCATTAAAGAAGGATGGATTCTGATTGGCTAAATAATGAAGTATGGATTCTGATTGACTCAATAAAGAACAATGGATTCTGATTGGTTTAAAAAAGAAGAATGTATTCTGATTAGTTCAATAAAGAAGTACGGATTCTGATTGGCCCAATAAAGAAGTATGAATACCGATTGGCTCAATAAATAAGCATGGATTCTGATTGACTCAATAAATAAGTATGGATTCTGATTGGCTCAATAAAAAAAAAATATCTGATTAGCTCATTAAAGGAGGATGGATTCTGATTGGCTCAATAAAGAAGTATGAATTCTGATTGGCTCAATAAAGAACAATGCATTCTGACTGGCTCATTAAGGGAGGATGGATTCTGGATGGCTCAATGAAGAAGTATAGATTCTGATTGGTTCAATAAAGAAAAATGGAATCTGATTGGCTCATTAAAGGAGTATGGAACTCGATTGGCTCAATGAAGTATGAATTCTGATTGGCTCAATAAAGTATGAATTCTGATTGACTCAATAAAGAACAATGGATTCTGATTGGCTCATTAAAGGAGGATGGATTCTGATTGGCTAATAAAGAAGTATGAATTCTGATTGGCTCAATGAAGAAGTATGAATTCTGATTGGCTCAATGAAGAAGTATGGATTCTGATTGGCTCAAAAAAAGAAGTGTGGATTCTGATTGACTCAATAAAGAAGTCTGGCTTCTGATTGGCTCAATAAAGAAGAATGGATTCACATTGGCTCAAAGTAAAATGCAATCTGATTAGCTCATTAAAGTAGGATGGATTCTGATTGGCTCAATAAAGAAGAATGGATTCTGATTGGCACATTTAAGAAGTGTGGATTCTGATTGGCTCAATACAGAAGTGTGGATTCTGGTTGGCTCAATAAAAAAAGAATGGATTCAGATTGGCTCATTGAAGAAGTGTGGATTCTGGTTGGCTCAAAGAAGTGTGGATCCTGATTGGCTCAATGAAGTGTGGATTCTGATTGACTCAATAAAGAAGGATGTATTTTGATTGGTTTGTTAAAGATAGATGTATTCTGATTGGCTCAATAAAGAAGTATGGATACTGATAGGCTTAAAAAATAAGTATGGATACTGATTGGCTCAATTAAGTAGTATGGATTCTGGTTGACAATAAATAAGTATAAATTTTGATTGGCTCAATAAAGAAGTATGGATTCTGATTGGCTTAATTAATAGGTATAGATTCTGATTGACTCAAAGTATGGAGTCTGATTGGCACATAAAAATTATGGATTATGACTGGCACATTAACGAATGATTCTGATTGGGTCATTAAAGCAGATTAGATTATGACTGGTTCATTAAAGAAGGTTGGATTCTGATTAGCCCATTAAAGATGAATGGATTCTGATTAGCAAGTCGAACATGAATTCTAATTGGTTCATTTAAAAAGAATGAAATCTGATTGGCTTGTTAAAGCATAATTAATTATGATTGGCTATTTTTTTATTTTTCCTCAGCGAAAAGAAATTCTGACTAAAAAAATAAAAGCAACAATATCTTTCTAAATTAATTAATCTTCACAATTTTTAAGAAATGTTCACCCAGTGCTGACTAAAAGCATTAATAAAATGTGTGTAACTTTCCAACAGATCTAAGAAATACAAACATTTACCTTCAACTCATATGCAAATGAAAAAACAAACATAAAAAACAAACAAACAATAAATAAATAAATGTTATTTTTATAGTTAAGGGATGTAATCTTATTTGAATGTTTATTAGATTTTAAGCATTATATCTAAATAAAAAAAGGAAAGCTTTTAATTTAATAAAGCCTTTAATTTACTTATCATTAAATGTTATGATGTTGTAAATAATTATGTTTATTGCTTTTGTTGATGTTGTTGTTTAACCATTGAGACTTTCAGCAACCTTGAATGTTCTACTGAAAACAAAAGTCACCTACATATTACATGCCCTGAAGGTGAGTAAATTAACAGCATATTTTCATTTTGGGGTGAACTGTCCCTTTAAGGCTCTTGGGGCGCTGATAAATGTTGTGCCTTAAAACTGAAGAGTTGCAAAAAAGACAGCAGCACAAAGTCACTTTCTAAGGACTGTCAGGGTAAATTGTGTACTGCAATTCAACAAAAAAGTGTCAAATAATCACATCTTGTGATGCCAAGCTAAAAACATCCCAAGCAGGTGAATTTATTCCTTCATAAAAGCAGCCAACGCAGTGACTCATCAGGTCAGAATGTATATCTAATCACTTTTGTATGAGCAACATTTCATCACTGCTTAATTAGCATGCTAAATCAGCCTGCGCCGTGCTCAAATACTCAAGGGATATTTTGCCCTCTTAAAAATTTACTGCGTGGAAAACGAGGATGGCAATATATGGATTTAGTTAGTCAGAGAATTTATTTTCATAATACAAACTTCATTCATTCATTTTCTTTTTTAGCATAGTCCATTTATTAATCAGGGGTCGCCACAGCGGAATGAACCGCCAACTTATCCAGCATATGTTTTACGCAGCGGATGCCCTTCCAGCTGCAACCCAACACTGGGAAACACCTATACACTCTCATTCACACACATACAGACAATTTAGCTTACCCAATTCACCTAAAGACTGACTGACTTTGAACTTGTTGGGGAAACCGGAGCACCCGGAAGAAACCCACACCAACATGGGGAGAACATGTAAAGTCCACACAGAGATGCCAAATGACCCAGCCGAGGCTCAAACCAGAAACCTTCTTGCTGTGAGGCAATAATACAAACTTAATTTAAAAATTGATTTATAATCTGATTGTGTCCAGATGTTTTTGTTAGTCAAGTCACTATTTTAAAAGGAAAAAAATCTAGAAATAATTTAGATTTTGTCTTTTTGCCAGCTGTCAGTGCTGGTTTGTGGTGTGCAAATGAAAATGACCAAAAAAGAATTGAAATTATGTATGTACTGTAATGTGTCGGGTAAAATTGTATAATGAAACACTGTATGACTTAGGTATTACATGTACAAGTAGAAGGTCCCCATTTTTTCAAAAGGTTTATAAATCATAATCAAAAATACTTTTGTTGTTGTTGGGGGTGCACAATACAGGGAAAATATGTGATTTCCAATACTGTTGTTAAGTGTTCTGTTAATGGTGTTTCTTATCATATAACCAGGGTTTTACATTAACACCTACCAACTTGCGTGCACAGGTGATGTGATGAGCGCGACTGTTTAAAAAGCATACGTGCTCCCGTTTCCTGGCACGAAGCAACCGTGCATTGAAACGCAACTGCTACGATCGGTTCTCTTTGAAATAGACTGGACAAAAAGTGATGCTCGTTCACCCACAATCCTGCTGCTTCCAAAAGCTCCGGATGTTTTTAAAATATGTCTTTTTGTAAGCAGCAGCGGTTGCCGGTTTTGTTTTAACTATTCTTTGAACAGAACAGATTATGGGCCTAACGTTACCCGTGTGCGCGTGATCATTCTTCCATTATCACATGTTGTGTTTTTCACCTACTTTCTTTTGCTTATACGGTTATTTTTGTTAATATGGTTTAATTATCATTTTTTACACTAACATTGCTTTAATAGGAGATTAACTCCCCATGTATGTGTAATTAACTAGTGATCTGAGAGACCTTTAGCCTGGATAGACTAGGCTACTGAGCATAGTTTTAGATACATAGCAATAATAATTTTTTAAATGTAATAGTTTTTTTAAGAAAGCTTTTGTTGAATAAAAAGAGCATGTATACAGCTATATTTGGCATGTTTTGACATTTGTGGCTGAGAAATAATTATTCATTTATTTTTGTTGTGGTCAGAGATTCATTTGGTAAATCCTTAGTGTTGAGCCCTGAAAAGTCCTGTGAAATAAAAACGAATTGCAATGCGACCCTATGAAACCACAGCCCATTTGCTCATGCACATTGAGCAAGTTCATACACACAAAAAAGTTTAATGAATGAGGCGTGTGAACATAACACAAAGTCTAAATCAAGTCATTTTAGCATGCCAAAGTCAAATTTATGCATACGTATATGTGTCCTGCCCCAGCCCCGAACACACAAACTCAAGAAAGAGAGGTCCTATGGCTGAGAGAGATGCTGCTCGCATGAAAACTGCTTCAGTGTTCTCATTTATAGTAACGCACATTTTATGGCCAGAAACGGTAAGGGCGTTGTATTGGGGAAACAGTAATTCTTTAGATTACTTGTTAAAAAGTATCAGGGTTAGTAACGCCATTTATTTATAACACAGTTATCCCCATCACTGTTTATGAGCAATTAAAAAAAAGTTTATTTATGCAATGATCATACTAAAATAAACAGGGAACATGTATTTTTCTGAGCCAATTGAATCCAAAAAAAAAAAACTCTGGAAAAACAAACTGTTACCAACAGACATTTACCCGGACTACACCTCCTATCATGCTTTGCATCTCACAGCTGAAACAGTTTACTAATCTAAACTCATACACATCTGCAGGTCATCATCACAGATTACACACACACTATTTAAGCACCAAATTCACTCACCTTCATTGTGGGATATTGTATTATGTATTGTTTATTTCTATCATGGACTGTGCTACTGTTTTTTTTTTTTTTTTTTTTCTGTTTTGATTCTTGAACGGTTTCATGTTTTTCGATTGTTTGCCTCCTGCCCTGATTTTTTATTTATTTTTTTTGATTATTGGATTATTCAATTCAATTAACAGTAATTATGGTTTCAAAGCAGCTTTTTCCAAAAGTTTTTTTCTTTACAAAAGGCAGCTTTGCTCTTGGGATTTACCCCTTATGTTACCGTTTTGCTCCTGTTTTGACCCCTGCCTGCTTACCATCCTTTTCAATAAAGCTGCATATGCAACTCCATCTCCGTTGTCACATCTCATTGTAACACAAACATTTAGACTCTAAAATGCCACAAATGACTAAAAACCCCAGCGGAAATTCTGATTAGTATCTTATCAAGTTCTGATTGGCTGTTAATATTTATTTTCAGCACCTACTGGAGAGATGGGGATACAGATAGTAAAGACCCCATCTGATTGGTCAGATTTGCATACACAACACAGTAAAAAATTTTTTTCGTAATTTTACGGTTTATTTCCGGCAGCTGGGATGCCAAAAAAAAAAAACGTAAAATAACGGCCATTAAATTACAGAAATTTACTGTAAAATAACAGAGGTTGAATTACAGAAATTTACCAGAAATTTTAATAAGGAAATTTCTGTAATGAAATGTCTGTTATTTTATGGTAAATTTCTGTAAATTAACAGACGATATTTTTTTTTTTTTTTTTTTGCCGGAAATAAATCATAAAATTACAGATTTTTTTTTTAGAGTGAACCTGTGCATGGAGCACACAAATGCTTGCCACCTAAAATTAACTTAATTAATTGCACTTCTCTGCGATATGGATATTGCAAATAGAATTATCACAATAACGGTTATTTTTTTATATATATTGTGAAGCCCTAGTTGTTGTTTTTGTATTACAAAGTAAATTGTAGTAAGCCGCCCCCACAATTTACAAAACCAAAGTGTTTGTGTCTGTGTACCTTGTATTCCACATGAGAACCAAATGTACTGTATGCACTAAATGTACTGTATGTCCCATGTACTGTACAGCAATACAAGTATATTCTGACCTTGTGAGGAAAACGGCTCATGAATCTCAGAATGAAGTATTTTAAAAATGTAAAAATGCTGAATTTTTTTGTAAGGGTTGGGTTAAGATAAGTGGATAGAATATTCAAAATTACGTCTAAGTCCCTATAAAGATAGTTGTACAAGTCTATGTGTGTTTTCAACAAACAACCTGCAAATGCAACTGAGCTGCGTGTCATTTTACACATTGTTCTACAGGATTTAAGCAAAGAAGGTTTTTACATACAGTAGAAGGCAAAACTGCAAAAACAAGGGTGTAAAATAATGAGCAAACCAACTACATTTGCAAACAAAACAATGTTTGGTGCCCAATATAGGAGCAACTTTAACAGACCATAAGTTTTAATGTGAACATAAAATAACCAGCGACAGATACGGGTTCCTTCACAGCTGGACGAGCCCGAATACAAACACACGAGAGTGAATCAGTGTGTTATCAACTCTCACACAGAGAAAAGCACAATCCTGACCCAATTATACGGACACACACTTATCAGAGCCGCATGTGAACCCACAGCCACCGAATCACTGGACAAAGAGAAAGATAGCAGAGCGAGAGCTAGGACTGATCTTCTGCTGAATCACATTCCGCTTTCCAGAAGGTGAAAGTCCACATGAAATCAACAGCGACCCCATTTACTTTCTTAATGCGTGTTCCTGCTTGTGTACGTGCAATCTTCAATCTGAATCTAAATGTATTTGCTCCATATAGGGGAAAAAAAGATCATTGGTAAAGCAACTTAATGTAAGGATTTATAGACTGCAGGTTAAAAGTTTGAAATGATTATGATTTATTTCAATGTTTTTGAAAGATTAATTTTCTGCTCACAAAAGCTTAATTTATAGGATTTTGTATGATTAAAAATACAACAAAACAGTAAAATTGAGACATATTGTTAAGATTTTTGATATATTTATAATGCAATTTATTCCTGTGTTTCAAAGCTGAGTCTTTAATAAATCTCTAATCTTCAATCTCATAATTCTAAACTTCAGATAGTAATACTGTAATAGTATGATTTACTCCTCAGTTATCACTTATTATTATTAAAGACTAAACTAAATATCAAACAAAAAAATAATGAAATGTTCTATTTATAAAAAATGTAATATAAATTATAATCTTAAATATTTCTACTAGTCTTTTTAACTGCATTAAAATGTATTCTTGTAATCTCATTTAATGCACTGGTTAAAATTATTAATATATTTTTCAATTATTATATTAGAATGATATCTAAAAGATGAGATAAAAGAAGTAATGATACTTTAATTTCTTTATTTACATTCACATAAAAATAAAAATTCATTTAAAACTAATATTACACTAATATAAACTAATATTATTTTTTTATAACCCAGCACTGGGTCAAACAAGGATTAACCCAATATATATATATGAGCAATATCACACTCATAGCAGTTGGATATGGCTGTATATCGGCACTGGTGGGAGGCGTGCGTTAGCGTCCCACCAGTGCCGATATACAGCCACATAGCACTGCTACGGGTGTGATATTGCTTTTATACAACAGTTCGACGTCACAATCGTGTATATAAAAAAGAAAATCAAACACGGAGAGTCTAAAAACCCTTTTGTATTAGGAACTACTTTCTTCCGCCATTCATTCACATCTGCAGCTGACGTCAAAACAGCAGAAGCCGTTACTAATTCATCAACGTCACTTTAGAGCTAGTGTTTGAATGTTTCTCAAGCTTAATGTATAAAGTGATGACAAAACAGGTGATTTTGCTGACATCCTTCCGTTTTCCGAGATATCTTCTTACAGTGCTACAGTCTACAGTATTTCTCTGTTGCACTAATTAACTCCGAAAAGAGCAGCGCAATCACTACTAGACTGCTGTTGTTTTTGCGATAAGAAGGGGGTGTTCGGGGGTGAGGTCTCTGAATAACACTGTTGAGAACCGGGATAGGAAAGTAACTGTATTAAAACAGGCACTGTCCTTATAAATAAACTGCATAGTTGCAATCTATACAAAAGAAAAAGATCGACTTAGAATATCACTTACCAGTTTAATAATGATTTGATCAGATGTAGTTAGAAAACACGCAGTTTTAATATTCTAAGCAAGGGCTTATTATGCGGTTCTGGCGCCTTCTTGTGGATAGACAACGCCAGCCATCTTTGACTAATGGACACCGAAGCGCTGTCTCTATTATAAATAAATTATAAATATTTTAAAATAGGCACTATGCTTATAAATAAACTAAAAAAATCTTAAAATAAAATAAGTTGCAATCTAAACAACTACATTCTCGACTAAAAAAGCCCCAAAAGTACATTATGTTGCCCAACAGTAGGAATATTTGTCAAACTGTAGAGCGTCCTCTGCTTGTATGTGGGCGGAGTAATACACAAAGGTGAAGAGGCCTTTGTGTGCTGTTACTGGCAAAATATCTCAGATTCAAGAACCAGACAGAACTGTTGTATATATACAGTATACCAGGGGCGGACTGGGAACGCATTTTCTACCGGGCCAAAGTGACTGTCAGTCAGGCCACTTCCGAAGCGATGTAGAATTTGATGAGCGGGTTGTTGGATGGGGGCGCGGGCCAAAGTGCCTGTCATTCAGGCCACTTCTGAAGCGATCTAGAAAGTTAAGTTGGTTGCACACACCTCCGCCTGTCGAACCCCCTCTCCTCGCGCGCGCGCGCGCTCGCTCTATCTCTCTCTCTCTCTCTCTCTCTCTCGTTCGCTCGCTCGCTCGCTCGCTCGCTCGCTCGCTGTCATGCGCCCGTCTCGCAGCTCGCGCGGGAGGAAGAGACAGACGGCTGCGAGGACGCGAACAACAGCACGACACGCGCGTGAAAACATGAGCGAAGCTGGCTGGCTGACTGCGGTTGCCTTGGCAGCGGGGCTGTTGTTGCTCTAGCGGGGAGGGTGTTGGTTGCGGCAGGCCAGATTGACCGTCAGGCCACCGGGAAATGTCCCGGTGCTCCCAATGGCCAGTCCGCCCCTGCAGTATACCCAATATAAATGTTAGGCTACAGTAAAGTAACCAATCGACTATATTCTGGCATTAAACACGATCAAATCAATTCCTGATGTATAAAATAATTAAATATGAACTGCAGCTAGGCCAAATCTTTCATTTGCTCTCTATTTCCACCGTCTGAGGCCTCTAGAGATTGTGCAGCACCACTCGATCAGATTTAAGGCCTTTAAAGAGATGATGCGTTTACAAAACTCCTTAACTTTTTTAATTTGGACTGTAATGTAGTAATAATGTGCAACCTTTTTAAAGCTGCTTTTGAAATGATAATTACGGTGTAAAGCGCTACTCAACATTATAAAAAAAATATGCTGGGTTCCACACAATTCCTTCATGTTGTCCCAACACATTTCGTTTAAGCTAAATTAATCTTTTTTTTACAAATTTTAGTAGATTGAACAAAAAAACAATTAGGCTAAGTTAAGAATAACACTTAAGAATTGTGTTTTTAAACTCATTTTAAATAAGTAGTTCAAACAAGCAGCCAAAGTCATAGAAACTAATTAAACTGAATTGAAATCAACTTTTTGGCAAACCTAAAAAAAACAAATAGAGCCACAACAATATTGAGTTTTGCAACCTTGGCCTTTGTCCTTAAGGTTTACGTCCAGATTTGATTAACAAGTCGTCAGGGCAGGTTTGATGAGCAAATGAAGTCTCAGACGGGGTCATAAACAACACCGTGGAGCAAAGCAGCACTGAATTAAACTCACACGCAGACAGAGATAAAGGTCCCGTCAAGCCGAAGGCTAATGAAGCATGAAATCTTCCCCAACCAAAATAACAAACACACTTACTTGGTTTTTTAATGGAGCCAAGCCTCGCATAAAAAAAATCATTTCACCCCACATAAACTCAGACATTTCACGTCTCCTGGAAAACAATTAAGGTGCACAAGCAAACAACAAAAACAGCTCTAGCAAAGCTTTTACGGCAGTGTAAAAACACAACAGTGATGGAAAACTAATAAACACGTGATTAATAGCCAAAATCAATGGCCAAATGGACTAAAAAAAATCTGTTTACATATCACAGATTATACATTTATGTCAGTGAAAAACAAATTATTTTATCTTGTCTTTAATACACACATATATTTAACCATATATTTGTTAAAAGTTAAAATTACTGTTTATTTCAAATGTAATATTTCCCTAAATATATAATCAATATATTACATTTAATATATAGTTTGAGTATAATTTTAATGTCCTCAGTTCTACATTATTTACAGTATATCAGTGTCTCCTTGATTTAGCAGGGACACTTTTTATTTATATTATTTATTAATTTTTATATTTGCAGCCTATATGACTGATTTTGTGATGGTTTTTCTCAAAACCTATGCCATTGTTTGCTTCAATTCTTAAGTTTTGCTGTGAAAATACATGGAAATCTTGTGCTTTTTTGATCTCAAGGACCACTGGACCACTGGTTTATGCAACCAAGACTAAATTTAGATTACGAAACTAAAGTTCAGATAAACTAGTCATTGTGGATCCCACATGAAAATGCATTGAGTATAATTAAACTGGTATAACTCACATAATTATTTAAATGTTATTGTGGTGTATTGTAAGTATCATGTGCAAGTACATTAATAAGATAGTTATTACATGCTTGTTATTTGACCTCGAATGTAATGCTTGAATACATTGCCTTATTTAATACACACAGAATGCATTGGTAAGAGTACAGTTATAAAAATGATTATTTCATGCTTTCTTATATAATTTTATTTTATTTTTATTTAGAATTTACTTTTTTTATATATTTTTTATTTTAAAATTGTATTTATTTAATATTTTTATTAAATTTTATTTAATTTTATTTAATTTTATTTATTTTTATTTAACTTTTAATTTTTTTATTTTTTTTTATTTTTTTTTTATTTTATTGCATTTAATTTTTTTTATTTTACTTTTATTTTTAATTTTTAATTAATTTTATTTTATTTAGAATTTTTATTTAATTTTTATTTAGAATTTTATTTATACATTTTATTTTATTTTTTATTTTATTTTATTTAATTTTTATTTATTTATGATTTTATTTTTTTTTTTTTTTTTTTATTAAATTTTTTATTTTATTGTATTTAATTTTTATTTTTTTATTTTAGCATTTTATTTTAATTTCATATTTTTTATTTTTATTCTTTACAATTTTATTTTTATTTATAAATTGTATTTTATTTTTATTTTACTTTATATTTTATTTTATGAATTTTTTTTTTTTTTTACACTTTTCAAAAAGACTGAAAAACAATACTCAATATTTCAGAGATCTCATTTGTTTTTCCCGTGGGTTTAGTTCTTTTAAACATTGTATTTTATTAATATTCTGTTTCAGTTTTTTTTATCATTTACCGAAATAGTCAGAAACACCTATCCGAGGTTAAAAGTTCCTCTTTTCAGCGTTTTCACAAAACTATTAGCATTCATTTATTCAGAGCTAGAGGCGAAACAGTTGTTTCTCTTTTTTCTTGCGTGCAGATAAACGTTTGTCGGCTTTGGCAGTTTAATGTGCTGCAGAGTTTAAAAGAAACGCATTAGCATGTCTGTTTCATATTCAAATGTTTGCTCTAAACAGTAGTTGTGTTAATTGATTATAGCTGGAGGAACGCCTGAGAGAACCTATAAGAACAGGCCATGTGAAATGACAAATGAGGACAAAACCTGCATGTGTGAAATAACAAAAGAACAGATGCATTGGGAAGTTGATGTTTTCCCAAGACGCCACATTCTCACGGCCATATCCACATTTCTGTAAACCGCAACAGCTACCTGTAAACTAGACTTTAAAGCACTTAGACAGCTGTGATAACTCTAGAGAGCATTTCCTATTTCATTTCATCTGCAAAAAAACGCGTAATAATAAATCCCGAAGCCATACGGTGACAACACAGCATGTGAACACTGTCAACATACAGAAACACTCCATTCATATTAGCTTCTGCCATTGAGAATTGATTTATTGCATGCCTTATAACAATAACAACATATTGGGCTCCTAAAGTACCAGTTACATAAAGACTGATTAAAACTATATTAAGCTCTATGATTTTTTACTCTACACTGTAAAACAATTCTTGCCGAATTTCTAGTCGTCTCAACTTACATCAAACTGACTAAAATTACGTAGTGGGAAGCGATGTCACCTCACAGCAAGAAGGTCGCTGATTCGAGCCTCAGCTGTGTCAGTTGGCATTTCTGTGTGGAGTTTGCATGTTCTCCCCGTGTCCACGAGGGGTTCCTCCGGGTGCTCCGGTTACCCCCACAGTCCAAAGACATGCGGTACAGGTGAATTGAATAAGCTAAATTGGCCGTATGTATGTGTGTGAATGTGAGAGTGTATGGGTGTTTCCTAGTACTCGGTGGCAGCTGGAAGCGCATCCACTGTGTAAAACATATGGCGGAATAGTTGGCGGTTCATTCCGCTGTGGCGACCCCTGATAAATAAAGGGGCTAAGCCGAAGGAAAATGAATGAATAAAATGAATGACAAAAGTATGTGTTGTCTTGACCTTTGTCATTACATTTTTTACAGAGCATTACAGAAGAAAACAATAAACTTTCATTAACGTAAATAGACTCCCCATTTTTTATAATTTTTTTATAAATCAATTCAGCTGATCGTAGCATAGATCAGCTATAGCTTAGCTTAGCATCGATCAGTTTTTCTCAACCACGTTCTTGGAGGACCACCAGCTCTGCTCATTATCCATGGCTGCGTCCGAAACCGCCTATACTACTCAGTAGGTACTGCATTTGAATTTAAACGTACTACTCGGCCGTTAAAAAAGTACGTTCTCTCTTGAACCATGCCCTTGATTGCTATTTTTGGTGTTAAGGCTTTGTTGGATAACCTTTTAAATAAGAATGCTAATGTTCTAGCCTTTGCATCACTGTTAGCCCGGAGACGGGTTTTATTACACTGAAAGTCTTGTAAACCTCCTCAAACTGTTTCATGGTTGGAAGATTTGATGTCTTTTCTATATATTGAAAAAATTAAGTTTACATTAAGTGGTTCCACTGAAAAATTTTATAAAAACTGGGATCCTCTATTTAATTTTGTTAGGAATAAACATACCTCTTCGCTGATTTATATGATTTTTTAATTTTTTAAATTCTTTTAAGAAAGATCTCTGTCCTTTTTTTTAATGTGTGCGTGTGTTATTTATATTTTATGTATATTTATGTAGTTGCTTTGACAATCCTTGTAGGTGCTAATGTTGTTGAGAGTGTTTTTTTTTTTTTAATTCTCCTGCTTGGCGGTGGGATGGGGGACTGAGGGTTTTTGAATGTTCTTGTTTACCCTTTGTTATTGTTAAAAAAAAAAAAAAAGTAAATTATTGTTATTGTGGCATTTTTTTTTATAGACTGCACAAAAAAAAAAAAGAAAAAAAAAGAAAAGTACGTTCTATACAGTATGAATGTGAGAAGTATGAATGGAATTCGGGTTGTTGCTAGATCGGATACATTTGCAGCCGGAAGTTAACGAGAATTATTTATGTTATTTATGAAATTTCTGATTTATTGTATTTTATTAACGTCTACCCCCACCCCAACCCTAAACCCAACCGTCACAGAAGCGTAAAAACAGTAGTTGTACCAAGTATTATTTATCTTATCTATTAAATTACCCAACAAATTGTATTTTTTAACCCCCATCCCAACCCTAAACCCAACCGTCACAGTACTGTAAAATATTAATTATTGTTATACAGTGTCATAAAAAAATGCCGCTATATTAATGTGCATATCGCACTTCCGGTCGGCCGCATATCCGACTTTACCTGGAATTCGGTGTACCACATCCGCCATTTTGTCATGGTCACGTGACCTACCTGTGTCAGTTGCGTCGCTTCACTCCCATTCATAAATTCTCTCGCGGGGCATCATGAGATAGCGCAGCGTGCATGGAATGTGCACTTCAGATTCTCGCCGGAAGTAGTAGGTCATCCGGGTACTTTTCACATACTGATTTTCAAATTCTATGAATTCGGACCTACTACTGGGCTCCCATACTGATTTTATTGTACTATATAGTATGGAAGTATGTGGTTTCAGATGCAGCCCATGTCTCCTTAACCAAACACACCTGATTCAGATCATCAGCTCATTAGCAGAAACTGAAAGACCTGTAATGTCTGTAACAGACCAAGTAGACATCCAAAACATACAGTGCTGGTTGACCTCCAGGAACGTGGTTGAGAAATACTGGCATAGATGAATGAATCAGGTTAGACCATTAGCATCTTGCTCAAAAATGACCAAAGCTTCAATAGTTTTCAACATATTTCTGGGGTAATAATCAATGAACTACATACAGACATCTACAGTTGGGAATAGTCATTTCCAGGGGGGTGGGGGTGGGGGGGGGGGGGGGGGGGGGGGGGGGGTAGATGATTTGCCAGAGTTTGTGAGAGATGAACAAGGATGTATTTGAAGAGTGAGGGGGAGGGGTGGTGGGTTGGGTGGAGTTGCGACGTATGTGAAGAGAAAGGGAGGGTTGTGGGGCTGCGCAACGTATTTGAATTTCGGGCTATTCAATTGGTGACCCGCGGGCAATTTGCTCTGGCCGTCCAAATAGTGTGACCAAGACACCAATAATAAATTTAGTTCAGTCGATAAACGGCCGCTATATTTATGAAGTGACGTGCGTCTGTTCAATACAGCACAAGCTGCAGTTGAAGGCTGTGCACAGACTGAGTCACCTGACATTAAGCGAGTGGCGCGGGCAGTCGAAAACATTTGGATATGTTTGTAAAAAAGGCCTGTTGTACAATGCACTTATATCATTAATAGGGATGCAATGATTAGCCGATTTCACTATTAACCACACTTTAATTCATTACGGTTAATTAATCTTAAGGCTTCTCAACGTCACGTTTCTGTTGCACAGAACAAAACTGCTACAACTAAATAATGTTATGCCAACTGTGTGCTAGTTTAAAGTTCCGAGCTTATACCGAGGCTAATACGCACACATATTGGATTAACTATAGCAGCAGGTCGTTCACACATTACGTCTTTTCAGCACGCAAGTTCATTATTTCCAATAGAGACGTGCACATAATGGGAGCGGTGCGCGCACAGCTCGCAAGCAGATCGACGCACTCGCGCCCTCCAGGCCCACACAGTAGAAATTATCTTATGCTGTAGTGGTGAGAGTTGTGCGTGGCTTTCAGTGCAATGTAAACAAAAGATCCTAACAAACAGTTCATTTAAGTTCTTAGCTAATATATAGCCTAAATTAACATAAGACAAATACTATTTTTTATTATTCTTATTTTTATTTGTTTATTCATTGTTCTGTCATTTATTTTCATTGTAAAATTATCACTCGTTTAAATCAAAACTTTTATTTTTATTTATAAATTTTATTTTATTTTTTTTTATAATTTTATTTATACATTTTATTTTATTTATATATTTTTTTATTTATATATATATATATTTTTTTAAATATTTTTTTTTACACTTCAAAAAGACTGAAAAACAATTAAATTTTTATTTTTTTTTATTATGTATTTTTAATGTATTTTTATTTTATTTTTATTTATAATTTTAGGTTTATTTATAAATTTTATTTTATTTTATTTTTTTATTTTATATTTTATTTTATTTATATTTATTTATAAATTGTATTTTTTATTTTATTTGATATTTGATATTATATTTTATTTTTGTTTATTTATAATTTTATTTTATTTTGTATTTTTTATTTTATTTTTATTTATAATTTTATTTTTATTTATAATTTTATTTTTATTTATACATTTTTATTTTTATTTTATATATTTTTATATTTTATTTTATTTTTATTTATAATTTTATTTAATTTTGTTTTTATTTTATTTTTATTCATAATTTTATTTTTATTTATACATTTATACATATTTTTAAGTATTTTATTTTATATTTATATATATTTTTTTTTTTTACACTTTAAAAAGACTAAAAAACAATTCTTAATATTTCAGAAATCTCATTTGTTTTTCCAGTGGGTTGAGTTCTTTTAAAAATTGTATTTTATTAATATTCTGTTTCAGTTTTTTAATCATTCGTGCCCTCCAGGCGCACACAGTAGAAATGATGTATGCATAATAATGTTGATAACCGTGAAACCATGATTATTTATCAGACTACAATCGTACAACCAAAATCTACAATCGTTGCATCCCTAATTGCTACGCAGTTTAAAACATGAATGTGTCTGAATGTAGAAGAAGCCTACTTAAGCAATCCACTGAATTTGTTGTGCTTCAAAATAAAACATTTGAATATGTGGAAAAAATGGGCTCTTATATGCTGTTGTGTCATCACTCATATTGCAAGTCATATCTCTCTGGCACCTCATTTGGAATGCTTTTCATGAACTGGCCCCCATGACAAAGTAATTGAATAACCCTGCTTCGTGCACATGCGGGAGACTTTGGATGAGACTTCAGGGAGACTTTGGATGTCTGTAGATATTACACAGCACCTAAAATTAGTCCCCAGCACCAGGAGAGTAGTTCCTACTGTAGCCATATAGGTCTAGAAAACAGCATTTTCTAGACCCATTTTTCATTCAACTTTCATTTTTCTGTCAAAGTACACAATGTAACTACAAAAGAGTCAGGCTTTAAATAAAATACTAAAAAAGAATCTCTTTTTAGAAATGCGAGATGCAAAAAGTGAGATGCTAATGGTCTAATCTGATTTAATGATTTATGCTAAGCTAAGCTAAAAATGCTCCCATCAGACCTGGAGATCGGTTGAATGGATAAAAAAAATGGTAAAACTCATCTGTTTGACTCCAGGAGAGTTGTAAATTAATTAAATATAAAAAATAACAGGTGGAGTGTTCCTTTAAAGATATTTCAGACGTGTGTGGAGCGCGTGTGAATTTTTTTTACAATGAGCTAAATCTAATGTTAAATTACCTCCACTGTTAAACAAGGTCAGGTATCTTAAATTAAAATCCAAAAGCCCCATGATAAACCATTAGGGGAGCTTTAAATTAATTTTTCATCTACCATGACCGGGTTGTGCTCACTTCTTTCTGTGAATTTCTGCTATTAAAAAGAATGCTCATGACTGCAAAGTTTTAAATATCAATGGAGTTTGAACATGCATGTCTTTATCGAGATTTTACCAAAGTTCAAGGGTAAATAAAGGATAAATAAAAAAACAAAAAAATAAAAAATAAAAATAAGAGCAGCAACGAGGTGATGCAGTGGGTAGCGCTCTCGCCTCACAGCAAGAAGGTTGCTGGCTCGAGCCTCGGCTTTGTCAGTTGGCATTTCTATGTGGAGTTTCCATGTTCTCCCCGCGTTTACGTTGGTTTCCTCCGGGTGCTCCGGTTTCCCCCAAAAGTCCAAACACATGGACTATAGACCATTTTGAGGGATGTAAACAAAAACAATAGTCCCAATGTATTTCCTGTTTGACATTTTTAATTTCTATAGCTTCCGAGAATCCAAAAGAGCCACATATTGACAAAATAATGTTATGATAGCTGTTTTAACATTTAAGTTATGATTGAATTGCCTCTTGTTACAGTTATGAAATAGTTTGATAACAACCAGGAAATGTTCATGGGCCAATGACATGACCACATTGAAATGGTCTATAGGTGAATTGAATAAGCTAAATAGTCTGTAGTGTATGTGTGTGAATGAGAATGTATGAGTGTTTCCCAGTGATGGGTTGCAGCTGGAAGGGCATCCGCTGCATAAAACATGTGCTGGATAAGTTGGCGGTTCATTCCGCTGTGGCGACCCCAGATTAATAAAGGGACTACGCCGAAAAGAAAATGAATAAATGAAGAATAAGAGCACAAAGTGCGGTTTGTGCAACATTTAGCGCAAATAAGACAAGACAGGGAAGAAAGGACAAGAAACAATAACACTAACGCCAACCAGTACACTACGGATGCTATGCAAATATTGGATCAAATGTAAATACTGTACAGTTTAACACTTGTCACTGACGTAGACATCAGTGGTGTAGTCCTAAAAAAAAAAAGTGGTGTACTATTACCCACCCAACCCAAATATTAAAAGTAAGCAAAGAAACTGTATATATATATATATATATATATATATATATATATATATATATATATATATATATATATATATATATATATATATTTTTTTTTTTTTTTTAACATAATAATTCTGCTATTGAATAACTATTGAAAGAAAAAACAAATACTATGGAAGTTAATGATTACAGGTTTCCAGCTTTCTTCAAAATATCTTCTTTTGTGTTAAAGGTGCAGTATGTAAGTTTGACACCCAGTGGTTGAACTGGGTATTGCACTCCTAGATCAAAATAAAAACATGCGTGGGATGCCAGAGATTGAGTACAGGAGCGAGTGATTTAAACCGTGTTCTAAATAAAATCAACGACACGCGGTAGAAGGAATTATGTTCCATATTAAAAGGAGTTTTAGTTCTAACCAACACCTCGAATTGAGATATTAGAAACGGTTTCTATTTCTCACAGCTCAACATGTGAAACCTATGACAGTGCACCTCAGGTAAGCCTCGTGTGTTTTATTCAGTGCTACATGCTAACAATGTGAGTTTGAATGGATTCTAAACCTTACCGTTTCGTGAGTGAGTGCATATTCTGTGCTTCTGAAAGGCTCTATTTACATTTTTGTCGTGTTTCGTCTGGTGCAAAGAGTCAAACTGCTGTTTGCGTGTTGTTAGGACACGAGATTACAATGTAATCTGCTCACCTAATGTTTACGTTCGTAATATTTATATCATTTGCTAATTAATAACCTCATGTGGAACTGAATCTGTCTCATTTCGACGTCTGATACTGTCCATTTCGGTCACGGGCGCATGCTTTCAGAGCCTTTCTGAATGAATGAATGAAATACGCTGTTTTCCAACAAGGCAACCCGGAGTGCTGAAATATAATTGGCTAAACTGGCATTCTGCAGGTTAACTTTACCTAAACAGAGACAGCGTTCCGGCACGGAAAAACCATTTTCAAAGCAGAATATCTGACTTCAGCATTGTTTTTCAGTTAAACAAGTATGTTCACTTGGGATGTTTCTTAAATATCTGCAAACATATTATGGTATTTTTATGCTTTAGAAGAATCAAAAACTTACATACAGCACCTTTAAAATAAAAAAAAATACAAACCGGTTCGGAACAAGTAAAGGTTGAGTAAAGGATGACAATTTTACTTTTTTGAATGAACTATCCATTAAAAAAGGAAAAATATTAAAACAAATTTGTTCATTTTAAAGCGAGATGCTAATAGCCTAATCCTATTCAATGATTTATGCTTAGCCCCAGCAGGCCCGGAGATGTATATTAAGCTGTGGTAAAACCTGGGTAAAAGCCAACTGTTTAACTCTAAAGGGACTTGTAAAATGAGCCTATAATTAATATAACAATATATATATATATATATATTTTTTTTTTAATCAGGAAAATAAAAAGTTTTTTTCTTCAAAAACTCAAATACTAGCCTATACTCAAGTATTTTTTCCATGTTTTAAATAGAACTGCCACTTTTATCATTTAAAATGGCATAAATATAAACATATTAAAAATGTACAGGCTAATTTACATATTTCACTATCATAATATAAGTCATAATAAGAAAATAATTTTTAACAAGATACAACACATAATGTTTCACTCTGATATGCAGTTAAAATGAGTACATTCACTGAGTGGTTTTGTCACTGTGTTTAATCCTGTGCATGAATGTATGATATATATAATGCCACATGCCGCAAATTAAACAAAAATCCACTGATTAAAACAAATAAGATGCAAGTAAAAAAAACAACTTTTGGTATACAGTTAAAGGGGACGCGAATACACGTAAATTAGGGAAGTCTAATCAGCAAAACAAGTGAGTATACCGAGGGTATGCGCAATTATTGATCCTCAGAAGTCGTAATACCCTAACAGCTCATGGAAAAAAGTAGGCATACTGAGTATACGTGCGTATAGCCCTGATTACACCACTGGTAGACATGTTGTACAGAGCAGTGTAAAAATAGCAGTTATGCAAATATTCCTGTAGTTGTCCGTTAATTGTGTGTGTGTATCAGTCTAGTTTCTTCATGTTAAAAAGTCTGATGGCTTGTGAAAAGAAACTATTGCACAGTCTGAATGTGAGCGCCTGAATGCTTCTGTATCTCTTTAAGATGCTTCTCTGCTTTTGTATGTCCTTCAAGATTGTATCTCTTTCCTGATGACCCAGTACTGGGAAACACCAATACACTTGCATTCACACACACACTCATACACAACGGCCAATTTAGCTAATCCAATTGTCTCTGGACTGTGGGGGAAACCGGAGCACCCGGAGGAAACCCACATAAACACGGGGAGAACATGCAAACTCCACATAGAAATGCCAATTGTCCAGCTGGGGCTCGAACCAGTGACCTTCTTGCTGTGAGGAGACAGTGCTAACCACCGTGCCACCCTTGTCAATTGTTAAAAATTAAAAACTTACATTACAAACATGTGTCTTTTTAAGCGTAGCCACTGCAATATTCATTTCACATTTTAAATGATGTTCTGCATATCACTTAACAGGCATTTTAAATTTTAGTAATCTGCAATGCTAAAAAAAATCTGAATACACCCAGCTTCAAAATGTACATGCAAGCCTGAATGAAGCACATTTGGTCTAAATGTTTTTGAAGGGATTTTTGTCATATTCTAACACTGGTTCAACACTGAGTGGCCATTAAAGAAGAAACATCTATCCACTTAAACCTGCTGTCTACCCTTTAATTAGGCATTTAAGAAGCACTTAAGAAGTTCTCCAGTACTTAACTTCAGACTCCCTGCAAATGCTATACACAGACAGAAAAAAAGAAAGCGAGACTAATTAACTAAACATCCAGCAAATACAATGATGAATTCTTCTTTGGACTGCACGGATGATAATTTTTCCTCAAGGACAAAAGCCTCACAACACAACTATTCATTTGCTCCATCAAAAGATTGGATTGGTATTCTGCGTTTTTGTTTTGCCGGCTCTACCTAATTCCCCTTCTCCAATTTCCAATCTCCTCCTTCCAAAACCAGTCACAATGAAGGCAGAAATGCTTTATGATTGTGCTTGAGAAAATCAATCAGCATGGCGCGTCACTGGAGACTGAACAGTCGGACTAAATATAGAAAATAAATAAATTGCTTTGAAGGGACAAAAAAAAAATCTGTTTGTTAAAAGGGTACAGGAATATACTTGGATAAATACAACCTGATCTGTCCACTGCGTTTGTAAGCAAAGTTACATTTGTGAGCCTATTTTATAACTGTAATAAAAACAGATATTCTGAGTGAAACAGAACAAAAAACTGATTTTATGCATCTTAACAGTCAAATTTGTGAATAAGAAGATGTGTGCTATACCATAAAAAAATTATGGAATTTATGCATGCATTTAGTATATATATATATATATATATATATATATATATATATATATATATATATATATATATATATATATATATATATATATATATATATATATATATATATATTGGTATATTTCCCAAATGCTGTTTAATAGAAAGATTTTTTTTAAAACATTTTAAACAATATTTTATTAACTAATTTCTAATAACTAACTTCTAATGTCTTTGATGACATGATGACAGTGCATATTATTTTGCTAGTTATTTTTGCAAGATACTAATATTCACCTTTTAAAGGCTTATTAAAAGGCATAACTAGGTTAACTAGGCACATTAGATGAATTAGGCAAGTCATTGGACAACTGTGTATAAATATAAGCAATATCACACGAGTAGCAGTGCGATGTGGCTGTATATTGGCATTGGTGGGAGGCGTGTGTTGGCATGAGGCCATGGGCGGAGTGTCTTAGGGCGTACTCACACTATGCTATCCGAACCGTGCCCAGGCCCGTTTGCCGGATCGTTTAAGAAGTGTGAGTGCTCTGAATCGGGCTCGGGCACAGTACACTTGGCCGGCCCTGGCCCGGTTGGAAGAGGTGTGCCAGAGCGCAGTGTGAGTGCAAGCGTGCCTAAGCCTGAAACTGAAAGCGAGAAATGAGGCTGTAATATGCCCTAAATGACCCATCTGTGCTTAAATTACCCATCTAAAGTCCTCGTAAATAAAAAAAAAGTCCTCGCCTACACAAATCTGTTTGATATGGATTAATTAATCATTTGTACTGTTCAAGGAACGCAAACTGTCGAAGTTTATTAAAGACGCAAACCCCTCACTGCACTACAGCTGCACCTTCAGCAAACCTCCTAATTCCTGCAGCACGAGGACTTTATGATTGTTTATGAGCGTCAAAAGTGGCTGATCTGTTCGGCGAAATATTTGACTGCGTGTCACCGCATATGAAACTACTTAAACGATATAACTATAACTTACTAAAGAAATCTCCACTGTGCTGAGCGAAAGCGCTTACTGAACTGCGCGTCATAAATGATGTAACCGTGCCCAGGCCCGAATGTAATGTGAGTGCGGGCCGTCGGGGGCGAGGGGAGGGGGCGCAATCGTGCTTCGGCCCGGTTCAAGGCAACTGTACATAGTGTGAGTATGGCCTTAGTGTCCCCACCAGTGACAATATACAGCCATATTGCACTGCTACGAGTGTGATATTGTGTTTATACAACAGTTCGATGGCATAATCGTGTATATAAAAAAAGAAAATCAAACACGGAGAGTCTCAAAATCCTTTTGTAAGAAGAACTACTTTATTCCACCATTCATTCACATCTGCAGCTGACGTCAGAACAGCAGAAACCATTGCTACTTCACCAATGTCACTTTAGAGCTAGTATTTGAATGATTCTCTAGCGTAATGTCTAAAGTGATGACAAAACAGGTGATTTTGCGGAGGTTTTAAGATTATAAGGCTGAACGGCATGAAATGCCATCAGTCTACAGTGATTTCCCAGTATTTCTCTGTTGCAATCGGGAGATCACAATAATTAACCTTGAAAAAGACATAGCAATGCAATCACTACCAGATTACTGTTGTGTTTGTGATAAGGAAAAACGCTAAACACATGCAAGCATTTCGTATTTCTTTCAGTTTAATGAACTAGTCTGCAGTAACGAAAACAGGAGACTCATTAGAAACAGATGGCCATCTTCAGTTTTAAGACTTTAAGATGAGTCTCATCTCACACTCAATACACTACAATTATATGGTATAAATACAGCACTACAACATACAAAAGAGAGAGTTCGACTTAGAAAGTCACTTTCTAGTTTAATAATGATTTGATCAGCTGTAGTTTAAAATAACGCTGGATTTTTCCTCCTCTAATGGCTTATTATGCGGTCTGTCGCCATCTTGTGGATGAACAACGTCAACCATCTTTGGTTTGCTCAATGACAGACTAATGGCCATCGACACGCTGTCTCTCAGAAATTATAAATATTTAAAATAGGCACTATTCTTATAAATAAACTGCATAGTTGCAATCTAAACAACTACATTCTCGACTAAAAAGTCTCAAAAGTACATTATGTTGCCCAACAGCAGTAATATTTGTCAAAATGTAGAGTGTTCTCTGCTTGTTGCTGTATGTGGGCAGAGTAATACATAAGGGTGAAGGGTGAAGAGGCTGGACAAGTGCTTATATATATATATATATATATATATATATATATATATATATATATATATATATATATATATATATATATATATAATATTGACGATAAAATATGTTTTTAAAAATTATAAAAATATATTTTATTCCAGTCAAACTAAAGAAACTTTCTTCATTCGAAAAAAATATTGTAGGAAATACTGTGTACTGAATTTAATACTCATACAGTGACAAGCATTGTCAAAGTCTTTATTTATATATATATATATATTTTTTTTTTTTTTGCCTTTTCCTAAAGCTTGACAGATGTAATTGCTATAAACTGTTGTTTTATGAGAATAATAAGCAACACATGGGTTTGAAGGAACAGATAGAAAATCTAGAATAGAAATCTGTCAAATGTGACTGGTCATAAATACAGTCAAATAACAGTAAGATAGGTAGCTATATTAATATATTATATCATAAGATATAATCAATGAATCTTTCAAATAATTGTAAAAATTGAAAAATTTTGAAAAAATTGAAAAAACTTCAATTGAATTTTTTTTTTAAATTGGAAAAAAATGAAAAAAAAAATTGAAAAACTTTTTGAAAATTGAAATAGAAAAAAAAATGTATTTTTAGCATGGAATTATTATTTTATGTCTCATCTGCGCATTTTATGAATGCTCATCTGCACAATTCATGATTATGATTAATTCTGTCAAATTTCTTTAATGGCTTTTGTTAAAGCTAAACAGATATTCAATCGAGTCTTACTGACCATGTGAAAAAAAAAAACATTTTTGGGGGGGTTTTGCAGGATCACAAACTCAAACCTCCACAGTACTTTCATCTTCATCTGAGTTTTGACTGTTATAGATTTATTTTTACAGACGTCCCCCATGAGAAACAATTACCGTCTGAATAAGGCTTATGACGACTTCAGCTTCTGAGAGAGAGGGAAATGTGAGAAACGTCCATTGAGAGAGAGGGAACGAACCAATTCTGGATCTCTAGACCCACATTTCATCACAAGCATCAGGACTGTCCTTCACAGCCACGGGCATCAGGAAAGATGGAGAGAGTCTGGCTTTCCCGCAAAATAAAAAAAAAAAATCTTTGATTTGAAGGTCGCCCAGGTTTGCATTTTTCACAGAGGCGAGCGCAACATCTATACTTCAATTTTATATCGTTCTGATTAGTCCTGTACTCGACAAAGACGTGTATGCGAGTATATCGAGTTCCCTCAGCGATCCTCTGAGCTTCAGAAACAATCATCTACGCGAGTCCTGTGTGGAGGAGATAGCAGAATTGGCTGTGAGCGATGATCTCTGCCGTGGAGCAAAATACCTGCTCATCTCTCAGCGTCCACACAGAGCCAACACTTCACACCACCGCCGAGACTTCACCTACAGCGAGCTGCGTTTGTCCTTGAAACAATCTCGCTTTCATTAAAGCGCCAGCTCTGTAACTGGCAAAACACTTCTTAAGAATGAGATGTAACCAGCTTATTCACATAGACGCACTGTGGAACATAAAGATACACTGTGTTTCAGTCGATCACGGTGTGAGCTGTACAACACGGTCAACCACTAAGAGAGGACTGAGAAAAGGCATTCGATGACTTTAATGGTAGGCCAAGATAAAAGAAAATGCAATTATGATAATACTAATAATAAAACCTTTAGTCATTAAGGAGATGACTTCATCCAAAGCGACATACAGGGGATAAAGCAATTCGTGCTAATTTAAAAATTAAAATACATGGCTCCAGGTACGTTTTGTTGTACAATTCAGATGACAAATCCACCAGAGGGCGCTGTCACATAGTCAGTTACAAATCGTAGACATCGTTAAGTTGTTTTGTTGTATTTATTTGGTGTCTTGCAAAAAACTGCATGAAAAAATTATTTTATTTGTCAATAATACGTCCCTGTAAATATCATTAGTGTGAAAAGGAAAAAAAAAATGTTTTCGCCATACTACACTGTAGCATTCATTTAACCTAGAAACTGCAGTCAAACTTATGTTAAAGGATGTTTTTGCAGTTTCACAAAAAAAATAATGAATTACATGTGCATTTCCAATTAGCCTGTGTTGGTAAAAACCTTCATATTCACTAAAATAATATTGATGATCAGCATCATATCATCACCTGTATCATATCTTGGTATTTATTTCATGTTTTGTAAAGAACTGCACGAAAATAATCTTTTATTTGTGAATAATTTGGCCCAGTCAATATCATTAGTGTGAAAAGGAACATTTCCGAGACAGTACCCACATCAAGTGCTACTAACACAAAGCTTCTCATTTTGTTAGAAAAATTTAAGCTAGAGTATATGTAGAAATTAAGAAACGTATTATTTTTTTCAACCATCTCTCTTTTTTTACTGTTACATAGTGTTAGGCATGGGACGATAACCGTTTTCAAGGTATACCGCGGTTTGGAAAAATCAAGGTTTTAAAAAAGTCAATTTTCTGCAATATACCGTTCCTAAGGTATGAGTACGATTTTTTATTTATGTTTTTTATTTAGGACAACAGTATCTTGAATAGAATCTTATACTGGCCCATGCCTACGTACTGTAGGTGACTTTTCCCTTCAGTAGGCCATTGTGATTCATACAATAAAAGCCAATGGCTACTGGTACATTGAAATAAAATAAAAAAACATATACAGGTCAAACAATATTTATTACCACACAGCAAAAATTCCGGTGTTAAATATACAGTGTGATTTTTTTTTTGGTGTTGTTCAGTGTTAAAACCCGGAGTACATTTCAATCCATGAGTGTAAAAGAGCGTATATTTAGGAGTTTTTTTTTTTCAGTGTTAAACTTTTAACCCAATATGCAGTGTATTTCCCACTAGTGAAGGGAAGTCGTTTTTATTACTCGAACTGGTTCTTTCGTACAAACCATTATGTTTTACGAGTCTTGATGATATAATATATTATAAGATATAATCAAATAATTCTCATCAAAAGCAGTATGCACTCATTAGCTTACACATGAACTCTGTGAGTAACGTACAAATTTCACACTTTAGAAAGTGTTATTTTAACTCCAAAATGGAGGGAGTCATATGTACACCCAAGGAGTGTTAAGTTAAACTCAAATTGAGTTAAATGTACACTGCTCCAGGTCATACCTGTCAACATTGGGATGTGTAAATAAGGGATATGCCCACTATAATAAGGGATACCCCCCCTACAAAAGAAAAAATAAATAATATACAATAGCAGCAAATAAATTAGCAGACAGTTCAGCTTATTAAAATGAATAACTATTATTAGGGATGCACCGATACCGATACCAGTATCGGGTATCGGGTCGATACTTGGTTAAAATACTCGTACTCGTATTGGACATGAAAGGCCGATACCACGCACCGATACCGCTGAACAGTAATTCACTATGGATGTGATTTGTTGCCCTACCTGACTTCAGTGTCTTAATGTATTAATTAATGTATTATATATTAATAGCTTAGTCCTTTTAAACAATCTGTTTATAAAATACATTATTAACGAATCTATAGCCTAGGCTACTGAAGAATAAACCGAATATGAAATATGATCCTTGCATAATGATCACAGCTAAGTACTCAAACAAGTTAGCACTCATTTTATATATAAACTATAAATAAAAAAATGAAATAAATTTTAAGAAATGGAACATTATGTAAAAAAAATCTAAAGACTACAGGCTAAATAAAAGCGCATGAGTTTAAACATCACTGAGGCCACTGCGCACGTGTCAGTTTACAGCTTCTGTAAAGATCAGACAGCTTTTACAGACCACACAATCTCAAACACCATGTAAATGTATAAATATTTCGATAAGTATCGTTAATGTAATATTTATAACGATATGATCTTGCTTGTGGTTAAATCGATACCGGCTTTGAGCTGTCACGCGCGCTTTTTCAGCAGCTCTTGACGCGCACTGCAGCGCTATACACACAAGACAGACAGCAGCATACACTGGCAAGACAAGTGCTGAACTTCACGGGCCCGTATATTTTATTTAGGGGGGATTGTGTTGATGTTGCAGATGAAAGTCAGTATGTTGGGGGCGCGTTTGCCGCCCTCACTATTATATATTATACGTCGCCTTTATATGGAGGCGCCGGCCCTGGGTGCGCAGTATGAATATACCCGTACGTTTACACACTGCATACACAGGCCTACAGCTCTGGGGTGTTATGAATTGCATGTTTTAAATGACAGCGAGGCATGCTACATTTAGTTTTATTGTAAAACATACCTTATAACTCAGTACACAGTAAAATAATATTTTTGAATGGCTTGTCTATTGGCAGCGTATGTAACCGCTAAGCTTAAATAGGCTAAGCATATTTTTATTCATATTAAAACAAATTAATACAAACTAGTCACCCTTTGATTTTTTTTGTTTCCGTATATTTTTTATCAAACGAAAAATTCAATGAATTGTTGATTTTGGTTTTCATTTTATTAGAATTAATATAATTATTAGGCTACACAAATTGTGAATACCATCGGCTCTGATTGCGTCAGATATCCTACAGATAGCCTAGACTTTTTGGCTCAAAGACATTTATGCCTATAAATTTCAGTGCTGTATTTTGACAGATTTCGCAAAGGCTTCAGCTATTCTGTAAACTGGTACCAGCCTCAGTTTTGCGGCTTGACTTGTGCGGCGTCTCCGTATCATTGTCTGGATGACAGCGAGAGAGAGATTAGATCAGACCTCAGTTTCGATGTGTGGCCGCACGTCACAGTTACTTTACTGCAGTTTTTAAATATTGGCTTATTTAAATTAACTTTTCATTCGATTAAAAGCCGAAATATTGCCTGACATAAACAACTTTCGGTTTTAGAAGAGAGAGGCTTCAGTGAAGACGCACACACACACAGGATACACTTTTGAGGTCTATTCATTATTGATTTTTTAACATTAAACGCATAATAATCAAGTGCAAAAAAGAACAGCTGAACTTCGGGAAAAGAGATCACTGCGGTTGCCACGATGGTTGCTTTGTTTTTCTGCAGTTGGCTTTGTCAGTGGCTCTGCATTGCGAAATCACTTTTATTTTAATAAAACAAGATTATTTATTAATAAACATTGTGAGATGATGGTTGCGTGATTTTTAAAATGAGCTATTAACCGCAACCCACCCATAAACATCTAGTACTTTTTGATTAATTGAACGCGGATCAAAGGCAGGACTCATGAATATGAAAGAATGGTGCAAAACAGTGTTTTATGCGTCCCCAATATGCAATGACAGTGACTCTATAAGGTAACGTACACTGCACACACCTTGTGTAATGTGTGAAGTCGTGCACACATGTAAGTCGCAAGGATATCTCATCCTTTAAATGTCCATGCTTAATCGTTAATAGACAAGGTCTGGGTTAGCAGGGTTTTCAACAATGTGTATATTTTTGGCTTGGAACAGCCTCCTGTTAAAGATTTTGGTGTTCATCCTTGCTACAGGCAAAAAACAAAAAACAAAGCAAAAAAACGAACAAATAAACTTAGTTGAAACCAAATCTATGAAGTATCGGTATCGGCGAGTACACAAATCAAAATACTCGTACTCGTATCGGTTTGTAAAAAAGTGGTATCGGTGCATCCCTAACTATTATAAAGAAATAGAATCAAGTTATCAAATCTCATTAATCTTTTCTGTATAACTTACACATTCTGATTAAAGAGCAGCGAATGAATCTCATTTACTTGGATTTTTCGTTTGATTATATTAAATAACAGGTGTCACTTTAAAAATGCACACATCTAATGTTATAATGGAAGCATTCGATTGCTTTCCGAACTTTTTATGCCCATTTAGGACTAAATTAGTTGTGTTTGAAAAAACCCCCACCAAGATCGACATCTTTAGATGTTATTGTTATGTGTATATGTCTGTTCAAACATGCACCCAAAACCCAGACTTTCGCTCTGCTTCAAATCGCGTGTACAGAATCCGTTTGGGAAACAGCGTCTATTTATCACTATGGAGCATGTCAGCTGACAGTCACGCACCGCTATATGACTGTTTCTAGGATTGCAAAGGAGGGGCGACGGCACCTGTAATGAAAAAGGAAAGGGAATCCTGCCGTTTTTGTATTTATTTCAAAGTGTCTTCCCTAAATAAAACAAAAGCACAGAACAGACTCACATTTAAGAGCGAGGGGCGGCCCCTGGTGGTATGGCGGAATGGGTTGCTTATAGGGAGGATCGGCTCTTTAATGTTTATTATCATCCTTCAGAGAAAGATTGAAAATACGGGAGAAATACGGGAAAATACCTTTACAGGATGATAGCAGGATAGAACTGTAAAATACGGGAGAAGCCCAGGAAAAACGGGAGAGTGGACAGGTATGCTCCAGGTACGTTTTGTTGCCCATTTTAGATGACAAATCCACCAGAGGGCGCTGTAACGTATTCAGATACAAATCATAGACAATGTTGTGTTATTTTGTGGTATTTATTGCCTGTTATGCAAAGAATTTCATGAAAATAATCTATTGTTACTCAATAATATGTCCCTGTAAATATCATTAGGGAAAAAATGTTCCAGTTATACTGCACGGTAGCATTCATTTAATATAGAAACTGCAGTCAAACCGATGTTTTTGCAGTTTCACAAAAAAAAAAAAAATGAAGCATGTGCTTTTCCTATTATCCTATGTTGGTAAAATGTTCATATTCACTAAAATAATATTGAGGATCAGCATCATATCATGACCCAATGTTAAGCTGAAGCCTAGATATGGCAAAAGATACTGTTTTTGGCTTATAAACATTAGACTGAATGACAATTGTAGTAAATCAAGTTCATGGCCAAAAGATATGCAGCTCATGTTTTAAATGTTTTGCATATAAATGCACAATTTTTATGTTTGAGTCAAAGTTAAATTAAACTTCATACTGTAATAAATTATAGTATGTTTTTATAGATGCTTCAAAGTATATATATTTTCAGTGCATGGAAAGCCACTTACAATATATATATATATATATATATATATATATATATATATATATATATATATATATATATATATATATATATATATATATATATATATAGTTGAAGTCAGAATTATTTTCCCCCCTTTGATTTTTTCTTTTCTTTTTTAAATATTTCCCAAATGACAGGAAATTATCACAGTATGCTTTGATAATATTTTTTCTACTGAAGAAAGTCTTATTTGTTTTATTTCGTCTAGAATAAAATAATTTTTTTATTTTTTTAAAAATCATTTTAAGGTCAAAATTATTAGCCCCTTTAAGCTATATTATTTTTTGATAGTCTAACAAACCATCGTTATACAATAACTTGCCTAATTACCCTATCCTGCCTAGTTAACCTAATTAACCTAATTAAGCCTTTAAATGTCACTTTAAGCTGAATACTAGTGTCTTGAAAAATAAAGTAAAATATTATTTACTGTCATCATGGCAAAGATAAAATAAATCAGTTATTAGAAATGAGTTATTAAAACTATTATGTTTAGAAATGTGTTAAAAAAAAACCTCTCCGTTGAACAGAAATTGGAGAAAAAAAAAAATTGCGGGGTTACTAATTCGGGGGGGTAGGGGGGGGCGGGGGTTATAGTTCTGACTTCAATTGTACATACAGTAAATACATATTTTTTTCCATTAAACCTGGGTTTAATGTATTATATGTGGCTCTTTAGTGTATATAATGACATGAGCATAAATGATGTTTGCTGCATCTTGAATTGACAGTTCAGCCCAGCATCTTAAAAAGCTTCAGTGTGAAAAGCTTTTCCTCATGAGTGCATACGAGGACATTAATGACTTGTTGTGAGAGGAAAGACATTAATATTTAAAAAAAAAAAACACTCCGGTGGTTTCTAAGGTCAGCAACTTTCCTTTTTCGCATAAAAAGCATATTGACCAAAACAATATGCATAAAGCAGCCTCATATCTTGACCCGATCTTGAACTGAAGACTGAATCCTGAGCAGACGGAGCGAGAAAAACTAATCGTGACTGATGTTTGGAGTGCGTCCCTCTCGTCTGCGGATCTCTCATCTTTCTCTTCTCTCATTCCTTCAGACTGACAACCAATACCCCTTGGTAAACACCCTCCCAAAAAAACGTGCAGGCCAGATTCATTCATATGTGTTTGGAGGTGGCCAATTCTTGCTCCTCCTTGATAGCGGGACGGAAAAAGAGGGGAATTTGATTGGAGTGATAGAGCGGAAATGGGAGCAGACGAGGAGGGCGAGACGGAGTGACAGAAAGTAATTACCTAAGAGAAAATAGGAGGAATGGAAGGAGCGCCACTGCCTCTGAAGATTTAATGTCCGAATGATCTTGAAAAATCACCATCATCTCATGAATACACAGGAAATGATGCTGACAGGAGACAGGGCGATGGAGTGGGAGATAGTAGAGGAGTAGACCAGGATCATGTCACACATATGTGAAGATTTGGAGATAGATTCTAGAGATTCATTCTTCGAAATCTCGTAATAATAAGAAATACACAAGCAAATAACCAGAAATTGCTAAACCGAACAGCAGAATTGTACCAATTGTATCAAAAATTTTACACATACATGCACAATATTCACATTATTTATTCATTCATTAATTTTTTTTACGGCTTAGTCCCTTAATTAATCTGGGGCCGCCACAGCGGAATGAACCGCCAACTTATCCAGCATATGTTTTACGCAGCGGATGCCCTTCTAGCCGCAATCCATCTCTGGGAAAATATTCACATAATACAATATTTGAATAGTTTTTTTTCGTAATTATATGAATCACTTTTGTTCAAAAGTATGGACCATTTGGATCTTAAAGCAGATTCAGCAGGAATAGGGCGACGTGTTGGCGCAGTAGGTAGTGCTGTCGCCTCACAGCAAGAAGGTCGCTGGTTCGAGCCTCGGCTGGGTCAGTTGGCATTTCTGTTTGGAGTTTGCATGTTCTTCCCGCGTTCGCGTGGGTTTCTTCCGGGTGCTTCGGTTTCCCCCCCAAAAGTCCAAAGACATGCAGTACAGGTGAACTGAGCTAAAATTATCCATAGTGTATGTGTGTGAATGAGAGTGTATGAGTGTTCCCCAGTGATGGGTTGCAGCTGGAAGGGCAACCGCTGCGTAAAACATATGCTGAATAAGTTGGTGGTTCAATCCGCTGTGGCGACCCCAGATTAATAAAGGGACTAAGCCGAAAAGAAAATGAATGATTCAGCAGGAATATGTCAAATTAATTCAAACAGTATAAGACTAAAGATAAAAGGCAAACTAAATGTGTTAAAAATGAAATAAAATGCTATTTAAAAAAATAAAACGAACAATAATAAAATATTTTGATAATAAAAATATTTATTATTATTATTATTATTATTATTATTATTGTTGTTGTTATTGATAATGTTATTATTATTATTATTATTATTATTATTATTATTATTATTATTATTATTATTATTGATTATGTTATTATTATTATTATTATTATTATTAATTAGTATTTGTATTTATTTATTTGAACCTTTTTAATGCTTAAAGATTTATTTGTTAAAATAAAATAAAAACATTACCAATAATAATAATAATAATAATAATAATAATAATGATGATTATATTAAAATAATAATAATAACTACAACAATAATAATAACAATTTTTACTATTAACTATTAATAATATTATTGTTTTATTATTATTAATTATTAATTAGTATTTGTATTTATTTATTTGAATGTTTTCAATGCTTAAAAATGTATTTATTAAAATAAAATATTAACAACATTATCAATAATAATAACGATGATGATTATATTAAAATAATAATAATAATAACTATTGTCAATAATAATAATAATAACAACAACAACAGTAATAATAACCATTTTTACTATTAATAATATTATTTTATTATTATTATTATTATTATCATCATCACTATTATTATTATTATTATTATTATTATCATCATCACTATTATTATTATTATTATTATTATTATTATCATTATCACTATAATTATTATTATCATTATTATTCTTATTAGTGCTTGCAATTATTTATTTATTTATTTTAATGTTTTCAATGGTTAAAATATTTATTAAACAAAATAATAATAATAATAATAATAATAATAAAAATTGTTATTATTATTATTTTTTTATATCATCATCATGATTATTGTTGTTATTGTTGTTATTATTATTACTATACTACATTATATATTTTTATTTATTTTTGTTAATTTTAATGTTTTCAATGCTTAATAATAATAATAATAATAATAACAGTTAAGTTGATAATAGTAGTAACAGTAGTAGTTGTAGAAAACATCAAATCACACTTCTATTCCTACACATAAAACACACACAAAAACATGAGCGCGCGCACACACACACACACACACACACACACACACACACACACACACACACACACACACACACACACACACACACACACACACACACACACACACACACAATATTCACAGTATACAATGTGTAAATAAATGTTTTATAATAATATAAATCACTAATGTTCAAAGCTTTGGGGTCTGTAAGATTTCCTTTGAAAAAGAGCACTTATTGAACACAATGTTGAAACAAGCAGCCTTTACCTGAAATAGAAATCTCCCATAACAAAGAATCCTGGGATAAAATGAGCATTTAAAAGCCAGGAACAGGAGCACTTATTATAAAAGAACATCCAACTAGAAAAAAAAAAAATCGAAATTAAATCGCTTCAACTGTGTGGAGTTTCACACCGACCCATAATACTAAATGTACGAAATACAAATGAGGGAAATTAGCAGAAATTGCTTAATTGCAGCACAAAATTGCACACATTTGTTCTAAAGGAACTACTGAACACAAGAGACAATCTCCTGAATAACCTGCACAGTTAAAGCCGCTGCCTTCAGCTCTTTGGGACGGTTTTAAATGCTTGTTTTTAAGCAGTTATTAATGAAGGCTTTAGACTCTAATGGTGTCATCTATAGCGTGGCCCGGGCGATTGCATGGATCATGTCCTAACCTCACTACAGGACGCCTGAGAGATGAGCGTAATGTACATCCTCTTCCAGCTACCAGACAAATAACATCCACAGAACAGTAATTACACCAACACCAAGAGCATGCTCATTAGCATCTCATTAGTATACCAGCCACGGATTGGTTGATGTAAAAGAAAGAGCCCTCCAGAGTAGACTTAAAGTGGAGTTAGCCATATATCAGTGAGCAGGTGAACATTAATGCTGACTTAATGACCAGCCTCATCTGTGTTAAGCCCACCTGTTATATATCAATGGGTGTATATGGGTGTATTTAATAAAATAAAATAAAATAAAAAAAAATAAAATAAAAAAATAAATAAAATAAAATAAAATAAAATAAAATAAGGTGGCGCAGTGGCTAGTGCTGTCGCCTCACAGCAGGAAGGTCGCTGGTTCGAGCCTCGGCTGGGTCAGTTGGCATTTCTGTGTGGAGTTTGCATGTTCTCCCTGCGTTCGTGTGGGTTTCCTCCGGGTGCTTCGGTTTCCCCCACAAGTCCAAAGACATGCGGTACAGGTGAATTGGGTAAGCTAAAAATTGTCCAGAGTGTATGTGTGTGTGAATGAGAGTGTGTGAGTGTTTCCCAGTAATGGGTTGTGGCTGGAAGGGCATCCGCTGCATAAAACATGAACTGGATAAGTTGACGGTTCATTCCGCTGTGGCAACCCCAGATTAATAAAGGGACTAAGCCGAAAAGAAAATGAATGAATGAATAAGGGAATAAAATAATTGAATACAAAACAAAACTAACTAAAATAAAATAAAATAAAATAAATGAATAAATAAATAAATATATATATATATAAATAAATAAAATAAAAATAATAGAACACAAAATTTAAACAAAACAAAAATAAACTAAACTAAACAAATAAAATAAAATAAAAAATAAATTAAATTAAATTACCTCTTTTATGTTAGCAAAAATATTCAAATATTATTATAATATAATTTAAATATTATACAAATATTATTCGAATAGTATTATACAGCAGGGACTGAAAATTTAACAATTAAATTTAATTTAATTTAATTTAACTAATGTACTATGATAATGAGATGTAATATATGATGTTAATATAGGAATATGATAAAAGATGTTAATATACTAACACAGAAAAAAAAAAATTATCTAAAAACATTTACAACCAAATGCATTATAAAATATGATGTAATTGCCTGGAAAATAAGTGATGATTATATTATATTATTGGTTATATTAGAATACTGGAAAGAAAAACAAAATGTTAATGTAAACATTTACCTGAAGAAAATATAAAATATTTCCTACACTGTAAAACCCAACAGTCAACTTTATCAAATGAAATGAGTGTAGTTAACTCAAAATCTACTGGAAGTTAATTCTACTCATTTGAAAAGAGTTTTGAACTCATTGTTGAAGGTAATAAATACCTCATTACTTCAGCTTAAATGGAGCAAGTTCAGAGTACTCATATAAATTAGTTTAACTCGAATGGTTTGTTGCAATTGGTTTGCTCAAAAGATTTAAGTTGCCTTAACTTATTGGGTTTTACAGTACTCAGTTGGTTTGAGTTCTCTTCATTTATTGGGTTTTAACTGTGCTCAAAATGCTCAAATGGATTAAGGTCACAGTCCTCATTTTGATTAGTTTTTGAACTTAAATGGTTTGTTGTAATCAGTGTCTTCAAATGGTTTGAGTTATCTTAACGTTTAGGGTTTTACAGTGTAGATATACATGCGGTTGCTAATTTTAGCATGGTTATATTATAATATTATTATAAAAGAAGATATTTTTAAGAAAACTGAAAACCTTATATATTATGTTTCTGTTTGACAGAAAAAAATTACTCAAACAGGTTTGGAACAAGTCTAGGGAGAGTAAATGATGACAGAATTTTCATTTTTAGGCGAACCGTCTCTTTAAACAGATCGCATTTTTGCCGGCCCACTTTTTTCCAGCTATTAAAAAAAAAAAAATCCAACAATATTGCAAACTTTGATTTGGGAAAAAATTGGACAAATCTTCTTCTCTCCAGCCATGTTGTGTACATTACTTAAACAATTACATCATTTAAATTCTGCACTGTAAAACCTGATAAGTTAACTCAAACTGTTTGAGGAAAACGATTGAGGCAAACCAAAAAGTTTTGAAACAAAATGGTTTGAATATTGTAAACTTATATTTTGTGTCACATACACATACTGTATATCATTTGTGTTGATATCATTAAACTTTTAGAGTATTAGCAATTTAAACATTTTAAGTTGAGTTATCAAATCACTATTAGTTCTATTAACTTACAAATTAAGTCCAAACAACTATATAGCTACTCAAATGGTTTGGTATTCTTTCTAGCATTAGAGTTAACACAAAAATATATATAATTAATTCATTCATAACTCATTCGATTAGAGTCCTGCTTAATATAATCTGTTTATGAGTTACCATAACTCTTTTTCATAGAGTGAAAGTAACTTTTAAAAAATATCTAAGTTAAACTAACTTATTTCATTTAGTGATTTTCACTGTTAGGTTTTGCAGTGTATTTAAATTACTTTTCTAATTATTCTGTCTGGAAAGAAACTTTATTACTCAATAAGTAATTTAATTACTTGACCCAATACTTAAATATGCACAGAAAATAGAATTTAAACTCTTTTATTTTTTACATTAAGTAAAATAGGAACTTTTATTCATTCATTCATTTTCTTTTCGGCTTAGTCCTTTTATTAATCTGGGGTCGCCACAGCGGAATGAACCGCCAACTTATCCAGCATATGTTTTACACAGCGGATGCCCTTCCAGCTGCAACCCATCACTGGAAAACATCCATACACACTCATTCACACACACACACACTACAGACAATTTTAGCGTACCCACTTCACCTATAGACCTTTTTCTTAGAACGCAAAATTACCCATTATGCTTTGCGTGTATGCGCAAGGAGAATGCTAAGAACTTCTGGTCGGCAGCTGATGCGTGTAAACAGTCACATTTGGACAGCTTTGAAACGATAGTTTTAATCTATTTTACCTGCTTTTATCATTTTTGAAGTAATACTGTTGTTGATCAGCGACACCTCCTGGACTGATCATTTAAAAAAAATGTGATCTAATAGGATGGAAAACAACTGCTGTGAGGCTTTTTCCCCCTCGTTGTCAGACGGCATCTTGTGCTGTTTAAATGAAGCCTCGTCATCGCTAAAGTCAACAGTTTCTCTCTCTTTCAAATATATAACCAGTCCAATCAAATATAGTTCACCAAAATGTTTGACACACACACATAGCCTACTGTACTGTCCCACTAACACACTGATTTAATAACTGTGACAAAGTGAAAATAAAGTGACGTTTTGAAATGACAGAACAAACACAACACCGTGGTAAATACAACACAACACACTAAATGAAACATAAACGGCTCGCGACTAGAATAAACATGCAAATCAGCCAGCAGAGTATCAGTAACAGACTTTTATTGGTCATTTTTGTAAACTTCATGACTTACATACCTGCTAAGTTTCATGCCAGTAATCTGGTTTGCTCTATGATGCAGTGAAGTATTGTGTGCATGCGTATGTGTGTGTTGAAGAGCCGCTGGGTCTGAAAGGCCGGGGAAACACACACACATGTATTTCTGACGGCAGACACGTGAACTAGGAGAACGTTTTTCTCTCATGCTTGAACCCGATTATAATGGCTTTAACACACACCTTTCAAAGTTGTGTATCACAAAAACACTCCATAATCCACTCAAACCGCTATTGAAACCCATTTTCGGAGCGCAAATTACCAGTTGTAAACACTGTAAACGGAAGTTCTAAACATTCTACCGGAAGACGCTGGTCGCTATGTCGCCCTCCATGCAGCAGCCAATAAAAAGGTCTATAGCACGTCTTTGGACTTGTGGCAGAAACTGGAGCACTCGAAGGAAACCCACACCAACACCGCGCGAACATGCAAACTTCACAGAGAAATGCCAACTGACCCAGCCGAGGCTCGAACCAGCGACCTTCTTGCCGTGAGGCGACAGCGCTACCCACTGTGCCGCCCCACAGAAACTTTGTTTTATTTATTAAAAATAACACTTAAAAAGGTTAAACATTATTTTAAAACACAAAATGTTTCTATGTAATGACACCATATGCACCCATACAATTTATTGACAAACTTCTGACTCGTTCCATTGTTTCTTAAGTATGTGCAGTTGTCTAATTTGACAAATCTAACACTTTTTAAGTTTTAAATATTAGCTTCTTTGAATTTATATTATCATGTTTCTTAAACATGCAGTTGTCTTAAGAGGTAAAATGATGGGGATGGTTTAGAGGTTGTCATTTCAAATTTAATGTAGCCTTTTTTATTATTATTTATTTTTTTATTGTTAAACTGCAAAAAACAGCTAACTGAAATGAAATGTTTCAACTTAAATGCTGTAATTTAGTTTAACATGTACAAGCTGTCACCCGACAGATAGAGGACAATGCAGAGACTTTGGGGAGCAAATCAAGACAAAGGCAGATTCTGCTTGACTAGTATATTTAGCATTGAACTCCACTGTGTTATAAATGTGATTATAGGGATGGGCGATATGGCCTAAAATCCATATTGCGATATACATTGCAGCCTCTTGCGATAACGATATATATTGCGATATATAAATTATAATAGAACCATTTCAGAACAGGTTACATAGACCCTTAGGAAAGCCAAACTGCTATTTTTTTTAAGAAATAAAGAAATGTTGCATGTCATTTTGAGAACATTTATTGTGCAAAAGCAAAACTGTAATTAAACAACACAATGTTGCAGATAAATAAACTAAATGTAGTGCCTTTTAGAAAGAAAGACTTTTCTTTTAAGTCCTTGGTTCCTAAACGCCAAGTTGCAGAGAACAAAAAAACTGGTGTCTTTTTAGTTAAGGAACTTACACTGTACTGAAAAATACTTCCAGTATTAAATTAGTCAAATACAATTGTGTATTGCAGATACTTTAAATAAAAACATGTTTCTAATCTGCAGCCTAAGGTAACACATTTGATTTTAAACATTTTGTTCTCCTAATGAAATTAAAACTGGTGTCTTGATCTGCTCTTTCTCTCTCTCCCTCTCTCTCTCTGTCTGCTGTAGTGTTGGTGCTGCTGAGAGATTGAGACGCACCAGACAAAGTTTGCGAATAAAGTAATGCAAAAATGAATACAATTAATATCGAAAGCGAAAGCAGATTCTCGGACATGTCCGGGGAAAAGAGAATGTATTGTCACCCCAAATAATGAGCTGGATCAGTCTATTTAGTCTTCGCGCTCTTCTTAAAGCTGCTCCCAAATCAGAACAACAGTTCTGTATCCAGCGCGATACAGCGCGTCTCTGTAGGTCTGCATGCAGAGCATGCGAGTCTGTGGCAGAGTGTTCTCAGTTTCTCGCGAACACAGAACCGGGCCGCCCCAATAATATATCGGCCGCCCAGGTAAAATCTGTGTGGGAGGCACTGATGTTCACTAGACAAGCCACAATATGCCATGCATGAGGCTCGCAAATTGTGCGACACGCCGCCATTCGGTGCCATGCGTTGCTTACTGCTGTTGTTGCTGTTGCTCTTAATTTCGCGGGTAGATTGCGTCATCAAATATGCATTATCGCGATAGTGCAATAGAATTAGAATCTCTATCGTAGGCCAATTTTGTATCGTTTATATCGCATATCGTTTATATCGCCCATTACTATGTGATTATGTTTTTATTGAAATAAGTTATTAAAAAAAGTTATACTGCATTAGTTAATATGATTCAAAGTAATGTTTTCTGTCACGGTTGGGGATCTGTCTGTTCCCCTTGTGTGTGCGCAAGTATGTGTGTGTTTGTGGGTGTGTTTGTTTGGGTATCTTTCACCGCGTGGCTGTCTGTGTTTACATGTTGTCAGCTGGGCAGTCACGTGCTCAGCTGTCAATCAGCACACCACAGGTGCAGCGCATTACTGCACCTATTTCTGTTCAGCGTTCGCGTCTCTTGTTGTCAGTTCGTTGTTGTTTCACGTCTGTGTCTGTTTAGCTCTTCCGCTGTATCCGCTGGTGGTGAGTTGATCATAGAGACTGTTGCTTTTGGAATTGTCAGCATTGTTTGATTTCACCGAAGTAATGTGACCGCTGTTTGGCGTTGTGGAATTCTATGAGAGGTCTCCCTGGATCTGTCTCATTGAAAGACTGTTACCGCTGTTTAGGGTTGTCGAATTCCTTGAGAGATGCATCATGGCTCAATCCTAACTCTCCTTATCTGGTGAGATCTTTACCAGCTGTTATTCCTGTTATCCCGGTTTAATAAATCTACTTGCATTCACTTGCATTTGGGTCTCCTGCGTACTTGTGACAGTTTTCTATTTATTTTTAAATATTTTGAAAATAAAATAGGAAACTACCAATGCAATGGTAATGTAAAATAGTCTGGTATATTTATGTTCGGCCCACGGCTCTCAATTACGTTTGGTTTTTGGCCCTTCATACGAAAAAGTTTGAGCACCCCTGATTTAAACAGGACTGTTGGATTTATTTACAGTATTTAAGGCAGGTACTTTATAAGTAACTATAATTAAATGACCTAAAATTTCAAAGTAATCCATTAGTAATCCAAAGCAACTTAATTACAGTTACTAGTTACTACAGTGTAACCAATTACACCCAACACTGCTCTCCAGAACATTAAATATGTATGCGTCTTAAATAAATAGAAAATGTTTTTTTTTTTTTCCCAAGACATGAACAATAAGATGCAAGTGCATCGGCTTGTCCTCTGAGAGACAAACCAATTAGTCTGATTAAAGCAACAGTGCGCGAGTCCTTGAAGAAATACAAGATATTGACCTTTCAAGGACTCACTAAAACTTACTGTATTACACAAGTGGCATCCCAGCTCACCGTGTGTCAATACACTTACATTTCTCCAGCCAGAATGCTGGCATTTATTCCGCATATGAGGAATGAGGGGTAATAGCTTCTCTGATAATTACAATATTTAATGATGTCCTTCCAGCGTTGCCATTTGTCTAGAAAAATCATTGATCGTTATTCATCAAATAATGCATGATAGATACAAATTTCTGTTTAATGCAAGAAAAAAAAAGACTATCTCTGGAGTCCATGAAGACAAACAGGGAGTGTTTGTGATGGTGGGGGATGATGAGATTGTCCTGTCTGCCTCTCATAGTTTTGGATGAGATGTGACAGCGATTCTTCATAGCACCATCTGGCTCTGGGGATGAAAATCATCAATGCTAAAACCTCCCCTACAAACAAAGTAATGAATGAAGAGGTTCCTTTGCCAAGGAGATGTACAAAGACTGAGCCAAACTTTCTCTCTCCCTGTTGTTTATGCAGGATAATGATAAACCACACCATTCGTACAGAAAGGACCCATGTATTTGCCCACAGCTCAGTCCAGCTCATTGTGAGTTTCAGGAGCCAAACCAGAAAGGTTCCACCATAATACCATGAATATTATACGAATGACCTCTTCAAGTTAGGAAAAAAATATTTAAATATTATTATACATTGGGAACAAAAACCCCTGAAAATTCAAAAAACCCTACACTGAAAACTACTGTGCCTTAGGGCTAGGCGATATGGCAAAAAAAAAAAAAAAATCTAGATTTTTTCATAAAATTGGACCGATTCACGATTTCGATTTGTTTTTGTTTTTTTACTGTGTAACTATAGTCAACTTAAAACATTACAACAACGTGACTGAAGTAACAATCTCTTTATAAGTAACTTGAAAAACCATCTGGTTAAGGAACATGTATTTTTAATGGCCATACATGCATAAATTGGTCAACAAGGTTTAGCCCATTACATTCCTATAGACAAATTCCTGCTTGACGTTTTAGAAAATATTTGTGTGTAGCTACACCACCCAGTATATATTAAAGATCACTGTGAACAACAAAAAACCCCACAGAAACCTGTTACATATCTATCTATATTTAAATGTCTATCTTATATTTAACTGAATCGTATAACAGCCTATAGCTGAAATGTTGGAAATTGCTCAATTTATTTTTATAAATATTTTTATAATTATTTTATTTGTCAAAACGTATTGATATTTTTTTGGAGTAAAAACAATACCGACATTTAAGAATCCATATTTATTTTATTTATTCATTCATTTTACTTGTTTATTGGTGCATATATGGGTTATGATTTAATTCATAGCTACAGTACCTTGGACAGCTACTGTGCCACTCCGTAAAGCTTTCAAGCAAAAGTCCAAATTAAAGAAAGATTTGACTTTCTGCGGTGACAGCCGACATTCACAATACGCCGTAACAGTCCTTCAGGTGGTGCGCAGGTATAAAATACAAAACCAGACGTCTGGGCTTTGAATTAGGTGCAATTATTTCCTCTTGTTCAAAGAGTCTGCAAGTTTGTGTTCCATGGATATATGTTGTTGTTGATTCGATGCGCAGCAGGAAAAAAAGGCTTTCAGCAGTGCATGTAGTCGCTGGTAAAGTTCTCACCCAGATCAGAGCGATCTGTGCTACCGAATACAGCACAGCATGCAATAAACTCACGCTCAGTCAGGCGTAGTAAAGGTCTCATTGCCTATATGTCAATCAAATTAATTAAGCTCTAGCCACAAATAAAACTTTTAGCCTATTTTATTATTTTGTGTAATGTATATAGTGTCATCAGGGCCGGAGCAAGCTGAACTGGCGCTCTAGGCGAACGGCAATCACGTCGCTCTCAAACCGAAAGTGAAATAGAAACTTACCGGTTCGCGGATGAATATGAGGACCGGGAGGGGGTGGGTGTCACGAATGAAAGTGAAGACTGGGGGGTTCTCGCTCACTATTCTGCCGCCCAAGGCGGCCGCCTAGGTCGCCTCTATGGACGCGCCGGCCCTGAGTGTAAAGCTGGATTTATACTTTCGCCTGGCGCCACATCGCGCGCCTCCGCTGACTGCACGCGCACCTCGCGACAATGGGCTTGCGCTGAGCCAGCTGTGGTAGTTCATTAACAGAGCCGCGATGTCAACACACAGAATCTGTCAGCACAATTCAGCATGATTGTCTAACAGTTTAGAACGGTTTGGCACGATAGTGGAAAAGCTGCTTTAATATTTTTATAAAAAAATTTAAAAAAAAAAAATCGCGATACCTCGATTTTATAAAAAATTTAATCGTCTTAAAACGTGAATTCAAATTAATCGAAAAAAATCGCCCAGCCCTACTGTGCCTTATGAGAAACCGAACTGTAACTGCTGCTGCTGAACACTCCTGGAAGTTCGTACTTATGAGCTGACAAGTCACAATACAACATTAGGTGTGTTCAAGCACAAAAGTGTTGGCAGACATTTATTTTGATAAATTTCAAGGAAACAAAGCAGGATTTGGCAACTCAAAATCAAAAAGCAAAAAATTTGCATCAGGTGTTTTTTGCATTTGTAATATGCTTTCTAATAGCTCCTACTTTAAGCTAATAGGACTGGACGATTTGGCCTAAAATCAAAATCTCGATTAATTGAACATTTTTACTCTATTACAATTAATAAACGATTCATTATATAAATAATTATTTTTTTTGTTTATTTAATTTTTTTGCCCTCAACATTCACTGACAGGTTTTGTACAGTAAATATGCTCACATATTACAAGTGAGGGATTTTTAATGGGTGCATTACTTGATTTTAAACTAACTGAAGGAAACACACACTATATACTATCTATCATTATTTATTGAACATCAACGCTGAACAACTGAAATTAAAACACACATTGCCTAAAACGAGCAGGTACTTTTTTTCCTATAAAAAGTGAAAATAAATAACTTGCACTTTTGGAAACAAAATTAATTATTTTCAATGTTTTTCAAAGTACAAAATAAGCAGTATCTCTTCTAAATAAAATAACTCTTGTATATCCTGTAAATAATATTTTAAACAGTGCATTTCTTGCATCTTCTGTAAACAAATATTTTAATGTAAATAATAATTCCATTGTAATAGAAAAAATGCTGCCTCAAGGCATCTTTGGCGCAGCTTCCAATCATCGTCAACAGGGCTTGACATTAACTTTTTTGATCACCAGCCACTGTGGCTAGTAGTTTTCCACCGTATAGCCACTTGCCATTTTCACTAGCCACAATTTTGTTGTTGGAAATATATATTTTATATGCATAAATTTGACTTTGGCATGCTAAAATTACTTTACTTAGTTTTTTTCCACTTGCCTCCTTATTCATTTAACTGTTTTTTGTTTTGGTTATGTTTTCATAAAAAAGTGTCGCATTGCAATTACTTTTCTTTCACAGGACTTTTCAGGGCTCAACACAATAAGGATTTACCCATTTTTTTCTCTGGCCACACCAAACTAATTATTTCCTTGCCACAAATTTTAAATAATCTGTGAATACAAGCAACATACTGCTGTATACATACACTTTTTATTCAACAAAACAGTTGACATTTAAAAAATATATATTCTCACGCATCTAAAACTATGCACAATGGTCTGTTCTGGCTCCCAGATCACCAGTTAATTATGCATACAACAACATATTAAAGCAATATTATTTTAAAGGATGATTATTAAACTATATTAACATAAATAACAGCAAGCAAAAGAAAGCGGGTAAAAAACATTCTGTGCGCGATAGGAAAGGATGATGCCGTGCACACGGTTAGTTTTAGGCCAATTAATAATCTGTTCAAAGAATGGTTGAAGCGAAAGCGACAACAACTACTGCTGCTTACAAAGAATCTCGAGCCCTTGAAGGACTGTCGGTGCACGCGCATCGCACTAGTTTAGTTTCCAGGCATTTCTCTCAGTCGTTATTCACCTGCTTTCTTTTGTTCGCGTGAAAAGCTGTTATTGTCATTCGTGCTGCTTCTCGATTCTAAGATCACATTTGTACACATATAGACAAATGGTCATAAACTAACAGTCTAATCTGTAGTGATGACGAGCCAGCACTGGCAATTTATAAATGAGTTTCAGCCAGCCAAAGTGGCTAGTGGGAGTGGCTGTCTAACCCACCACAACCGAAATCTACCCGCATTTGGCAGGTTGGCGGGTATTAATGTAAAGCCCTGATCGTCAATGTAGTGCAAACGTGCGACATGTAGTGTAGTTACATTTTTTGAGAGCTGCACGGGTGCGACCGCTCAAAGGCTGCACCTGATTATACCCGTGCGTTCAACGCAGAAGTATAAATCAGCCTTAACAGAGCGGGGTCACATGACTCCACACACGGTAAGGAAAGTAATTGAAAAAAACTGACCAGGAAAAATTAGAGCGATTATAGGTTCTGAATGTCGAAAATTACTTTTTATTTAATTGCCCAGCCCTACTGTATAAAAATGCAATAACGGTCACATTCAAACATCCTGACACATTCAAAAAGCTTTTTTTCTTCTGTTTTTGCAAATAAAAAGACTGCCAGCAACAAGCCTGACATGTGTTGCCCTATTGATTCCGCTATGTTTCTCAATGATGCCACCAACTCAGAAATTCATGTTGGATAAATCATATTTACAAGTCGAATACACATCATGAACCCCATCATAAAGTCATTATTATGAGTGGAAAACTTTCTTTAACCTTTAAGGGTGTCAGTGAGAAACATGATCTAGGTTGTCAGTGACAAAACACAACTGATCCAAATTATTTGCTCTTCATTTTCTGTTAGCAGAATTAACAAACCCTGCTGTAATTTCAAAGTTACATACTGATATATATATATATATATATATATATATATATATATATATATATAAATTATAAATATTTTAAAATAGGCACTATCCCTATAAATAAACTGCATAGTTGCAATCTAAACAACTACATTCTCGACTAAAAATGCCTCAAAAGTACATTATGTCGCACAACAGCTGCAATATTTGTCAAACTGTAGAGTGTCCTCTGCTTGTTGCTGTATGTGGGCGGAGTAATACACAAGGGTGAAGGGTTAAGTGTACAAGTGCTATTACTGGCAGAATATAGCACGGCTATCAGCCAATCCGATTCAAGAACCAGACAGAATAATTTGCAAATATTACTGCTGTTAGGCAACATAATGTCCTTTTGAGGCTTTTTTTAGATGTTTAGATTGCAACTATAAAGTTTATTGATAAGGATAGAGCCTATTTTAAATATCTATAATTTCTGAGAGACAGCGTGTCGACGGCCATTAGCTTGCCATACTGAGCAGACCAAAGACGGTTGACGTTGTCTATCAACAAGATGGCGACAGGACCGCATAATAAGCCATTAGAAGATTAAAAAAAAGTGTAATTTCTAACTACAGCTGATCAAATCATTATTATACTGATAAGTGATATTGTATGTCGATCTTGTCTTTTTGTATGTTGTAGTGCTGTATTTATACCATATAATTGTAGTGTACTGAGTGTGTAATGGGACTCGCATATCAGGAATGTGTGTTGTGTTGGCAGAAAGAAAGAAGAAATGCCGGCATGTGTTTAGCGTTTTTCCTTATCACAAAAACAACAGCAGTCTGGTAGTGATTGTGCTTCTTTTTTTCGGGGTTAATTATTGTGATATCCCGATTGCAAAAGAGAAATACTGTAGACTGTAATAGACTGTAATACTGTAGGGAGATACCTCTGTAGACTGATGGCATTTCCTGCCGTTCAGTCTTATAATCTTAAAATGTTGGCAAAATCACCTGTTTTGTCATCACTTTAGACATTACGCTAGAGAATCATTCAAATACTAGCTCTAAAGTGACGTTGGTGAATTAGTAACGGTTTCTGCTGTTCTGACGTCAGCTGCAGACGTGAATGAATGGCAGAAGAAAGTAGTTCCTAATACAAAAGGGTTTTTAGACTCTCCCTGTTTTCTTTTTTATGCCGTTAAACTGTTGTATAAACGCAATATCACACTTGTAGCAGTGCAATGTGGCTGTATATCGGCACTGGTGGGACGTCCTCGTGCCAACGCACGTCTCCCACCAGTGCTAATATACAGCCACATCCCACTGCTACTCGTGTGATATTGCTCATATATACTGTATGTATATGTGTATATATATATATATATATATATATATATATATATATATATATATATATATGTATATATATATATATAAAAAGGTCACTGGTTCAGCTGGGCCAGTTGACATTTCTGTGTGGAGTTGAGTTTGCATGTTCTCCATGTGTTCTTGTGGTCTTCCTCCAGGTACTCCAGTTTCCCCCACAGTCCAAAGGCATGCTATTAGTGAATTGAATAAACTAAATTGGCCGTAGTGTATAAGTGTGTGTGAATGAGTGTGTATGGATGTTTCCCAATACTGGGTTGCGGCTGGAAGGGCATCCGCTGCGTAAAACATATGCCAGAATAGTTGGTGGTTCATTCCGCTGTGGCGACCTCTGAAATAGAGACTAAGCCAAAGGAAAATGAATGAATAAAATATATATAAAATTGATTTAAGTGACAGCTGTTGAAGCATGAATCCATCCTGCTTTGTATAAACAGTTGAGGCTGCTGGTGTAATAGTGTAAGGAAAATAGTTTCTTGGCACACTTTGGTCCTTAGTGGCAATCATTTAAACACCAAAGCCTAGCGGAGTATTGTTGATGATTATGTCCATCCTTTTATGGCCACAACAAATCTTTTGATGGCTACTTCTAGCAGGAGAGCACAGCATGTCACAAAACAAATCATCTCAAATTGATTTCTTCAACAAGACAATGAGTTCACTACTCAGATGACCACTAGATCTCAATCCAATAGAGCAACACTGGGATGATGTAAAATGCAGATCCGTAACATGCATGTGTAGCCGACAAATCTCCAGCAATGATGATATGATGTTAATATAGATCAAAACACTTTAGGAATGTTCCACCACCTGTTTTGAGAGGCTAAGACTTTTGCACAAATCTATCCATCTAAAAGGTATGGAGCAAGTGCAGGGTCATTTCTTTTGGGTGAACTATGCCTTTAATATATAAACAGACAATATGGGAAAATATTTACACAATATTCAGAACAAAATTACTTTTGGAATCAAAAGACTAGCATCAAACGTCTGTGTTTAACATGACCTCTTTAGCACCAAGCACCACCTTGAACATTTCTTGTTGAGTCTTTTCTGAAATTATGTGTTATTCAATTTAAAGCATCTTTCAGAATTTCCAAGAGTTCTTGCTTAAATTTAGCATGTTCTATCTTTCTTTTTCTCTCCAGGTGAATCTCATTCTGCCTGTTAGAGATGCGCGGATCAGCTCAAATGTCACCCGAATCTGCTTCTTCATTCTTATCATCCACCCGCCACCTGCCCGCACATATTATTTTATCTGATATATATATATCCGCACCCGATCGCCACTTTAATAATTCTATAAATCTTTGATTTAAGCATGATGATAGGTGTAACTTTCTCCGCAAAGTCCGGCGGCAGAGTAACATCTCGTTAATTCATGCTCGAGCAAATGATGAGACGGACAAAAGTACTCGATGCATGCCCTTCTTTTACTTATTTCAGTGTTTTCAGGTTCACAGTGCAAAACAGCTCCCGGTGGAATTACTGAAGTAAACATAAAACAAAACCGGATAAAACTTTCTGCCTCTAATTCACCGCACGCACAGCACACAGGGAGAGCTCACATCACACAGCATGCATGTCGAAATACACTACCCACAATGCCCCTCGCTATGGACTACAACTCAACGTAAAAGCAGTCCTAAAGCGGCCACACTATTTCCCCTCTCCTGCAACATAGGTCACCGTGGATCGTTCGTTATTAACAGCAGATTCAGCTTATTTACATATACAGGAAAAAGAACAAAAACGGCGTCACTTCAGCCTAAACAGCAGCTATGTTGTGTGTACTTGGCCCTTTTCTTAACACTGTGCAAAAACAGAAGAGCATCTACTGTGCCTGGATTCGGGCGATTCCGCCTCGCCTCCAAAACACGGCTGGCTGCAGCGTTCGCGCGCACCGCTTGTTGCAGGAATGCACAAGCTTCTCCTTGCAAGGCGCTGCAGTCGTGTAAGCGATCTTGTTTCTCCCAGAACGATAGTAGATTTCCCTGATGACTCCTCTAACTGAAGTTAGCACAGTACTCTTGCACTTCATCCATTATTTTGGGCGTCTCATCTTCACATTCTGCGAAGTCCACTCTGCTTTTTTGCTGGTCAACTGCTATGACCCGCTACATCCACCCGCAATTAATCATAATGTATTTTTTTATTACCCGACCCGCCCGACCCGCGGATGATCTGCAGCGCCCGCGGATTTAACCGCCATCCGCGCATTACTACTGCCTGTAATATTGCCTACTATATTTAATTTTCAGGTCTGGACTCTGTGGAGGCCATTTCATGACTGTCTTTGTTTCATCAGCTGCTTTTCTCTCCAAATATGATTTCATTACATTAGCAGCGTGTTTAGTATCATTATCGTGCTGAAAAATAAAACTATTACAAATTAGGTGCTTTCTAGAAGGAATTATGTGACGAATTAAAACCTGTCGGTACGTTTCGGCATTCAACAATATTGACCACAGCTCTGGCAGAAATGCAGTCCAAGACAGAAACAGTAGTATTTTTAATTCATTCTTCCATCTTTCTCTAACTCTTTCTTTCATTTGTTTCAAACAATTAGACCCCAAAAATCCAACTAGAACCTGTATTTTCTGGTTGTATTTTAATAAAGAGAATAAGAAGTAATATATAATGTCATTATACCCTCACTAAAACAACAAATGTAACTGGGGGCGTAAGACTTTTGCACGGTCCTGTATATATCCCATCCGTCTGAGTCAGTGTAGCATCCCATTGCGGTTCTTCATTTCCAGGCATTTATCTCAATATCTGTTAATTAGGCCATGAACGACAAAAACTAATGTTCAACATATGTTGTTTGTTTGATGTTAGCACCTTGCGACTTTGCCCTCTTTTTAGGTTATTAACATAAAAAGTACCTGACATTCTGAAAGACAACTTCATTTTAGTTCTAACAGATCCCACCTGTCTCTCATGAATATTCAACCCAGTCTTTTTTATTAGGAATTAATGAGTTGCGAGATACAGCTGGTGTATCTAAACGCCTGACTTCATGCCTTTCTCTTTAAACAGCAGAAAGGTGACAGGGCCCATTTGCAGTTCCTGTATTAAAAGTCTTTTAATAGTTATTTATATCTTGGTCTCATTATGCATACTGGCAATGATTATCAAATGAGGACAAAGGTCTTTTCTGGCTTGATATTTAATGAAAATTCTACCAAACACATAATTTCTTAAATGAATGTTATAAATAATGTTATTTTGCGGCTGTCTGGAATGCTTGATTAATATTGGTGGATGAGGAGATTCCCCCAAAAATGTGTAAAGCACTTTGAGTGTCCAGAAAAAAGCTATGTAAATGGAATTATTATTATTATTATTATTATTATTATTATTATTACGTTTTTTCAGATAACAAAGAAAGTAATTACACAGGATCATTCGAGTATTTCAAATCATCTTGATCGTCAGTGATAACGTTCATCTACATATTTATATGCTTGTCTTTTGACTGTTAGGTGCCATCTTGTGACTGAACAATATGCGGGTTAGTGTATGCTGCATTCAGCCGTTTTCATTTCCGTCAGATTTGCATTTAATTAGAGAATTAGAGAATAGTACTATAAACTATTATAGCTCAGAACAATTTTTTGTCTAATTTTTTAGTTTTGTGGCATGTAGCCATGTAATAAGCAGGATAAAGTACATCCAGGTGGATGTTTTTGAAAAATAAAGACCTTCAGTCTTATACAACAGTAATCTGCTTCATGTCGAGCTGCTGATAATCGCTGATAATGATTTCCTGTAGGGCTTTATGTAGGGCATAAAGTATATCCAGTTGATTATATAAGTATATCAGTTATCGCAGAATAAAGCCAGACAGGTTTATCTGACCCGAAGCTGGGGGTTGTTAAAACGGCGGGAGCAACGGCGCCTGTAATGGAAAGAAAGGGAATCCCGCCATTTTTATATTTATTTCAAAGTGTTTTCAAGCCTACATAAAATTACAGCATATTTCACATTTAACGGTGGTTCGGCGGAACTATGCATATATGCAATATCGGCTTTTAGATAACGTTTATTGCCACCCTTCATCGAAAGATTAAAAATACTGGAGAAAACAGGAAAAACGTGAGGGTTGACAAGTATGTGAATAAGACTGAAGGGCTTTATTCTGTGATAACAACCACCTAGATATACTTTATCCCTTGCACAATGCCTGACAAGCTGACAGAAACTAAAATCGGCTGAATGAATCTGATGGAGCATACACTAACCTTTGTATTAAAAACTGCCTGGATGTATTTTATCCCTTATTATATAGCTCTCTGGAATACTTGATTATGATTGGCCAATCATAACATTACAAGGTATGTTATTCCAAGATAAAAACAATAATAAGTAGGAAATTGTAGGCTGCATTCAGACATTTTTTCATTCTGCAAGATTTATGTTTAATAAGAGAGCTAGACTAATACATCTCAGATCAATGCTTTGTGCCTAATAGTATAATTTTGTGGCAAGTGGCCACATGTACATCCATCCACTTGTTTTCATGAAATAAAGCCCTTCAAAATGAAGTTAATGACTGGCTTTCTCCACAACCACAATATAATTATTCATAATTTAACATGTACATAATTATAGAGGTTATGCATCATTGAGAGAATATGTTTGGCAACCTTTTATTTATTTTTTTTTTTATTTATTAATTTTCTCGCTGAGGTTAATTTAATATTTTTATGTACAGCGCTCAGCATAATTAAGTACACCACATTTTGAAAATGAATATTTGTATCCATTTCTCAGTGAATATTGGCAATGTGCTTTGGTGCATTTGAACAAAACAGATTAATTAAACAGATATATTTATTAAAATAATATTTTAGTCACCGAGCATCTTTAGAAATAGAAAGATAATACAATTAAATTCAAGCTAAATATTGCAAAAAAAATTACAACCTACAAAATGTCAACTAAATTTTTCCTTCTCTTAATTTTTTCTCTTTTTAAAATTTGTATTTAATATTTTTCTATAACATATACATTTGGGTGTACTAGTTTTTAGACCGTGATTGTAAATTATTTAGTTAGATAATGTCAAGATTTGGCTTGGATCCCCTTTTGCCTTCAGAACTGCCTTAATCCTTCGTGGCATAGATTCAACAAGGTACTGGAAATATTCCTGAGATTTTAATCCATATTGACATGATAGCATCACGCAGTTGCTGCAGATTTGTCGGCTGCACATCCATGATGTGAATCTCCCGTTCCACAACATCCCAAAGGTGCTCTATTGGATTAACAACTGGTGACTGTGGAGGCCTTTTGAGTACAGTGAACTCATTGTCATGTTCTAGAAATCAGTCTGAGATAATTTGCGCTTTATGCCATGGTGCATTATCCTGCTGGAAGTAGCCATAAGAAGATGGGTACACTGTGGTCATAAAGGGATGGACATGGTCAACAACAATACTCAGGTAGGCTGTGGCATTGACACGATGCTCAATTGGTACTAATGGGCCCAAAGTGTGCCACAAAAATATCCCCCACACCATTACACCACCAGCAGCAGCAGCAGCTTGAACTGTTACAAGGCAGGCAAGATGGATGGATGAATCCATGATTTCATGTTGTTGAAGCCAAATTCTGACCCTACTATCTAAATGTCGCAGCCTTAAGGTTTGATGTGTTGTGCATTCAGAGATGCTCTTCAGTATACCTCGGTTGTATCGAGTGGTTATTTGAGGTAATGTTGTCTTTCTGTCAGCTGGAACCAGTCTGGCCATTTGACCTCTGACCTCTGGCATCAACAAGGCATTTGCACCCACAGAACTGCCGCTCACTGGATATTTTCTCTTTTTCAGACCATTCTCTGTAAACCCTAGAGATGGTTGTGCATGAAAATGAAGCCCTTCAGTCTTATACCTTTAGTCTTATACAACATCTGGTTCACATAGGGCTACTAATAAGCCTGTTAAGCCATATTCAATGTCAACAAGAATATATGAAAAAGCAAAAACCATCAAATTGAGTTTGATCTCATATTCTCCATGTACTGGTCAAAATGATGTTGTTTTATATATACATAAATACATTGGCTAAGCTGAATGACAACAGTCATCATTTCACTTATTTCTGAACTTTTTTTACTTTCACAAATGTTATCTGAAACTTTAAAGTGGACACTTGCATTTATCATGCTTGATTTGTGCCATTTTATTTCCTGAAAAAAAGACAGAGCAGAACGTGATCTGTTATATCTCGCTCCATCTACGCCAACATGCTACACGCCAATGCATGAAATATGCATTTATATTGATTTTACACCCACTCTGAATGAATTAACCTATAAGTTTACACAGATCCATAATCTCAAAATGCACACACATGCCAGGAAAGAGAATAACATCAAATGTTACTGGGTAAATCGTTCATAAATTGTAACGTTAAATTGTCTGTTCACTTATGATGAAACATTCTGACTGAAGAGTCCACATGTGCTGCAGGTCATTCGCTTCATACTAGGCTTTATGATCAGACATCACAACATCACAGTGGATATACAGTATATCTGATCCACTAAGGATCAAATGAAAGTTCTCAAGCAGATGAGTAAATGGTTTGCCTTCAGGACAATATATGGATCATTTAAAGGGTTTGTGAAAATCTCAAGCATCTCAATGTTATTCTGTATGCAAGCATCAATCAAAAGTTAGGTTTTTCTTTTTCTTTAAAAAAAAATAAGACGATTTTATTCAGCAGCGATTCATTCAGTTGATCAAAAACAGACCGTAAAAAATAATGATACAGCATAGGATTTTGATTTCAAACAAATGTTGTTCTTTTGACGTTTTCTATGCGTTAAAGAATGCAAAGATAAAAAAAAAATGTATTGTAGTTTCCACAAAAATACAAGTGTTCAGCAGAGCTAACAGTAAGAATCAAATCAGAATTTTAAAATGACTTCATGATGATAATATGTGAACAGATCCAGCAAAATGAGTCACAGTGACCCAAATTCCAAAACTGAGACGTCGGTATCAATGAAAAGAGCCTCTACACTTTAAAATGACATCCTATTCAAAGTCATACCTTAAATGGTTTTGAAGATATGCCCATTTGAATTATGGCTGTCTGCCCTCTGTCAATTGGTAACCTGAGAAAATCAGGAGAAAAGTTTTTTGCCCATTGATATCCTTCAAAATCCATTGAATTTAAAGGCATAAACTATTTATTTAACAGTTTCATTTGTACACACACATGCTCAACTTGGTTAATTAGGTTAACTAGGCAGGATAGGGTAATTAGGCAAGCTATTGTACAGTAAAAGTGGTTTGTTCTGTAGACTATTGAAAAATATTGCTTAAAGGGCTAATAATATTGACCTTAAAATGTTTTTTAAAAAAACAAAAACTGCTTTGATTCAAGCCGAAATAAAACAAAAAAGACTTTCTCCAGAAGAACAAATATTATCAGACATACTGTGAAAATTTCCTTGCTTTGTTAAACAACATTTGGGAAATATTTAAAAAAGAAAAAAAAAAAATCAAGGGTTTAATAATTCTGACTTCAACTTTGTGTGTGTGTGTGCGTGCTAAATTTTCCGTAGTGTATGACTGTGAATAAGTGTGTAGGGATGTTTCCCAGAGATGGGTTGTGGCTGGAAGGGCATCCGCTGCGTAAAACATGTGCTGGATAAGTTGGCGATTCATTTCACTGTGGCGACCCCGGATTAATAAAGGGACTAAGCCGAAAAGAGAATGAATGAATGAATGAATGAATGAAATGTATGTATGTATGTATGTATGTGTATATATATATATATATATATATATATATATATTAGTGGTGGGCCGTTATCGGCGTTAACGTGCTGCGTTAACGTGTGACTCTTATCGCGCGATAAAAAAATATCGCTGTTAATCTATTCTCAAAGTTGGGTGAGAGCTGGGTCTTTTCTACGCAAGCTATGATGACTTTCACCTTAATAGTTTAGCGCGGATGTATACCTGACCGGTGAGCCGTCTGGGAAAGAAGTGCCCTTCTGAATCAAATCAGCAGGATGCCTGACTCTAACTGCAGTTGAGCAGTTTCACTTTAACTCACGAACATTTAATTCATGCCTTCATGACAAACTGGGGTATTAGACGCAAATAAATGAGTAAGGACAGGTGAGAGTGTTATGGAATTTATTAACGCACGCCAAATGAGAAGAAAACAAACTTCCGCATTTCGCGATGTGTGTGTGTGTGTGTGTGTGTTTGTGTGTGTGCGTCTGTGCGTCTGTGTGTCTGTGTGTCTGTGCGGTCCTTTACTGACAGCCGCCTGTGTGGATCTTGTGGGAAAATATGGCGAAAAGTCCTACATGACGGGAATAGTTTGTCAGTAATGCCACTAATATCAGCATACTCCACATGTCTTAATTCCATTTCTGTTTAGTTCAGTTATGACTTTAGTCGCATTAAGTAATCAAAATTTGCTGTTTACATGGTAGACTCTTAAACAGAGTATTGTTTTAATCATATTAAAATCGTATTAAAGTATTGTTGCCCATGTAAACATACTCAATGTTTGACACACCGTCAGGGCTCTGTGAACTTGCCTTTGCCAAGCAGCATTTTCTGTATGTACGTACATCAAAAGCAAGTATGAAATCACTGTTTGGAGCTTATGTAGGCCTACAGTTCAACATTCATGTTTAACTGAATAAACAGTTAGTAAACACAAGTACATCTTCATTCATTCATTCATTTTCTTGTCGGCTTTGTCCCTTGCGGGGTCACCACAGCGGAATGAACCGCCAACTTATCCAGCACGATTTTACGCAGCGGATGCCCTTCCAGCTGCAACCCATCTCTGGGAACTTCCACACACACATTCACACTCATACACACTATGGACAATTTAGCTTACCCAATTCACCTGTACTGCATGTCTTTGGACTGTGGGGGAAACCGGAGCACCCGGAGGAAACCCACGCAAACGCAGGGAGAACATGCAAACTCCACACAGAAACGCTAACTGACCCAGCCCAGCCGAGGTTCGAACCTGCGAACCTGCGACCCAGCGACGTTCTTGCTGTGAGGCAACAGCACTACCTACTGCGCCACTGCGTTGCCCACAAGTACATCTTATTGAACATAATTTATTTTCATCACCAATTATCATAGTAGAACAGTTCCTCAAGCAGTTTGTGATGCATTTTGGAAACAGGAGATGAGCCCCTGGTCTAATGCGTCACCTGGCTTGAGAAACCCGTTCTCAAAGACTTATTATTTGGGTAGCACACATATTCTGAATGCCTTCGGCAGAATTCAATTCAAATGAGCCATTTTAATCTAGATTAATCTAGATAAATTTTGAAATTAATCTAGATTAATCTAGATTAAAAAAATTAATCTATGCCCACCTATAATATATATATATATATATATATATATACTTAAAAATAATTTGAGCTTCAGCCTGGCTTAATAGCATTTGCATGTGTATATATATATATATATATATATATATATATATATATATATATATATATATTCAAATGAAGCTGTAAAATACATATTTTATGAATAAATTTCGAATAAATATTTTAAAAGGCACTTTTACAAAGATTTACTAAAATCAGAAAGGTTGAACAGAGGTGCTACATTTGAACAGTGTTAAAGAATTCATAACGAAGATCCAAACAGTTAAAGAATGGGTTGCAATAAATCTTGTATTTGGTGAGAGAGGCCATAGATGTAGCTTGTAAACAAAATAAAATGTGAAAAACTAAAAACCATAAAATTGAGTTTGATCTCATATTCTCTATGTACTGGTCAAAGCGATGATATATTTGCAACACTGAATGACAACAGTCATCACTTCACCTATATTTTGACTTTTTATTTCCGCAAATGTTATCTGAAACTTTAAAGTGGACACTTGCATTTATTATGTTAGATTTCCACAATTTTAATTTCCAGAAAAAAGACACAAGTATTTTTTTCTCACTCCATCTACGCCGACTTGCTATACATGATGAATGATATATGCGTTTATATTGGTTTTACAATAAACAGAAAACACAGCTGTCTATTGTTAAGTTTTCAACCTTTACAGCAAGGCACGTGTTTTGGCTAACTTGTCATCTCGATCTATGCTAACTGCTTCCACTGCTTCACAACTATCATGTGCCTGTCAGTTTGAAAGGTGGTCACTGAGTACATTTCTAAGCTTTTTAATTGATTTTATACAATGTTTAACATGACATTTGGAGAGCAGAGATATTGACATTTCACAGGATACCCCAATTATAACGTTATCTCACGCCAATTTGTAACTTTTTGATTTAGTGGCTAATTCGTATGAATTCGTACAATCTCATTCATACAATTACGTACGATTAGTACGATTGAGTAACCTCCAAATTTTCCAGCACGTTTTACGCAGCAGATGCCCTTCCAGCCACAACCCAGTACTGGGAAACACCCATACAAACTAATTCACACACATACACAACGAACAATTTAGTTTGTTCAATTCACCTACAGCGCATGTCTTTAGACAGTGTGGGAAACCGGAGCACCCGGAGGAAACCCATGCCAACACAGGGAGAACATGCAAACTCCACACAGAAATGCCAACTGGCCCAGCCGGGACTCGAACCAGCGACCTTCTTGGTGTGAGGCGACAGTGCTAACCACTCGTCTACCATGCCACCTCCAAATCAGTCGAGCAAAAATAAATAAATATCCCACATAGAAATGAATAGCACAAAAATATTTAGCATTATTAAAACTCAAGTTGTTGTAGTGGCCTAAATTCAGCCAACTGTATATTTTGTACAATAAATTAGACCAAACCTGCATGGGTTGGGTTTTTCAAACTCTTCAAAACATGAAACATTTTATGTTTTTATTACATTAATTATTGTAGTTAATACATTTGATTATAATAGCCGAAACTGTGTCTTTCAGATAGTGGAATCAGCTTTGAACTGTCATTGGCAGAAATGAAAATGGACGTCTCTCTCTAGCTAATACACAGCACACGTCCTTGCTTAGTGCAGTTTTAACAGCGTCTGTGACTAATACATTTAACTGAAATGTTTCTGCCTCTGTTATATTACATTAGAGGTCAATAGCCATTGATCAGCTCACGCAGCCTCATTTATGGATCAGACATAAAGGAGAAATTAAATAAATGACCCGCAAAACAGAAACGCAGAGCAAACATAGACACGTAGCATATAATCGATCCTAAAAAGCTTCTGAGGATATGATCTGAATGTCGTCCTCCATCTTAAGCTCTGCTGAGATTTAAAAGATCACATTTTTTTAGGAAATAAGCTTATTTTATAACAGACCTCAAAAGTTAAACAGTGGAGTTTTACCATTTTTGAATTCATTCAACCGATCTCAATGTCTAGCAGGAGCACTTTTAGCTTAGCTTAGCATAGATCACTGAATTAGATTAGACCATTAGCATCTCGCTCAAAAATTTCAAAAAGAGCTTTGATAATTTTCCTATTTAAAGTTTGACTCTTCATCTTTTATCTTTATTTCTATAGCGCTTTTACAATGTAGATTGAGTCAAAGCAGCTTAACATAGAAGATCCAGTAAATTGAAACCAGTCCAGTCCAGTCCAGTTTTCAGAGTTGAAGTTCAGTTTAGTTTAGTGTGGTTTAATTTTCTACTGAAAGTCCAAACACTGAAGAGTAAATCTATCGATGCACAGCTTCATAAATCCCAAACCACGCAAGCCAGTGGCGAGGAACAAACTTCACCAATTGACGAAATGATGGGCACGACCATTTCTCCTCTGGCCAAACTTCAGAGCTGTTCTTCTGTAGTTACATCATGACCTAAGACTGACAAAAAATGAATAGTTGCTATTTTCTAGGCCAGTATATGGCTAGGAACTATACTGTAATTCTGGTGTAATAATCAAGGAACGTAAAGTAGAATCAAGAGATAGTACTGTCTTAGTACACAATGTAACTACAGAAGAATTTACAGAGAGTCTTCTTTACATTTTTTGAGCATGATGCTAATCGTCTAATTCAATTCATTGATTTATGCTAAGCTAAGCTAGTAAAAATATAGGGAAGACCAGAATATAGCACTTAAACATTAAAAAAGTCTGTGCTTAATGGTTTAATTTTTTCAAGCTTAAAAAAAACATAGTTTTGTGTCAGTAAACAAATTCTGCTAGACAGTCAAAACTGCTTTCAGAGAGAAAAACATCAGCCATGTTTATTTATAGTTATTAAAAAACAAAAAAACATAATAAATATTGTATTCCCCTTATTAGTATTAATTAGTGTTCGTTTAATATTTAAAGCATTGATATCTTAGAGATGTACGTTCAGTTTATAGTATTTTAAAAATAAATATCTATTAAGTTGTCAGCTTTTTCCAGAAAAAGTTAAAAACAATTACAGACAATAACTATGCATAAAATAATCACACAAAACTAAACAAACAAATATAAATCAAACATATTTCATAAGTATATTGTCGTTGTACTTTTGTGAAATAGGAAAAAAAGAGAAGTTATATTTATAAAGTTAAAAATTACATGTTTTTTCCTAGTGTTGCAGCTTGGGGAAAACTTTGTTTAAAAATTGTAATGTTAATTTTAATAATGAATATTAAATATATTTTAATAAATATTTATATATTTCGTAGAAAGAAAACTGGAATCGGCAAAAAAAATATATCAGTATTTCAAACTAGGGCTCCGAGATATTGGAGTAATCTAACTTTGTGATACTTTTTTATTCTATATATCGATTTATATTATTCTTATATCGATATGAATACAATTTCACTAGAAGCACTCAAAAAATTATGTTTGCTGTTTGTTCAAACTACTGATTTAAATTGAGCTGAAACAACACAATTTTTTTAGACAGCTAAAAAAAATTTAGGCTTTTTTTAGACAACTTAATTGTTCAACGGACTTACATTTGCAAAAAAACAAAAAAAAAAAAAAAAAACTCAAATCGATTGTGTGGAACCCAGCATTTCTTACAGTGCGAGTTGAATAACTGTTTGGAAAGAATTTATGATTTTAGATTGATTGGGATGATTCTGTAGGGGAATGTGCAAAACATAATAAACAATCTACAAGCATAGATAAATTCAATAGAGAAAAAGATACAATTGAAATTAACAGTGTCTTATTGTTTTCAGAGGAAGTTGAAATATATTCAGGTATACAATAATTGAGTAATCAAATGTAAAATAGTCATAGTCTTCGTTTTATAAATAATTCAATCAAATTAAATCGCTATTAACTGTTCAAAGTTACATACAGTACAATTTCTTAGGCCTGAATGCTTTTAAAACCCTCACACAGTCACAGGCCTAAAAAAACACAGCAAAATGATCAATTATAATCCATAAATAATATTGCGTATACTCATGATTCACAATTTCGAATGATCACATTGTGATATTGATGCTGAATAATATATTGTGCAGCCCTAGTTCAAACTAGTCCAAAAAAAAACAAAAAAAAAACAAATCGGAAATCAGAATAAGCCAAGAAAATTGCAATCGGTGTGTATCTCCAATTTTCATATGTCCCCTTTAAGGCTATTGATCAAACCTAATTTGACTGAATGCGGCATGCAAAGCGAACACCCACATGCAAGTCAGCAGGTCAAATCAGTAAGAGACACGGTGTAAACACAGCTTTATTGGTTTTATTCCATCAGCTTTGCTTCATTACACCCTCCCATGCACTCGATAGCCTAGTATATGATTAAACCCTCTCGTCCATCAGAAAGCACATACTGAGAACCAATTCAGAGTCCCGCCCGCTCAGAGTGAGCTCTAACAATCAGAATATTTACAGCTGCAGCTCTATATTACAAACAGCATGAAACTGACACTGATTTAGAGGAAACCATGAATATTCATCATGCGCTAGTAATCACTGGCCATGTAAAGAAGCACATTGTTTTTATTATATCTATATATATATATATACACCTTGACCAGCATAGTCCAAACAAAGTGTACAGTAACTTTACAAAATACAAAATAAAGAGAATTAATAATAAAAAAATTATTTAGGGCAGCACAATATATCGTTTCAGCATCGATATCGCAATGTGGGAATATGCAATAGTCACTTCGCAGGACGTGCAATGTAGAGTCAAGATTAGGGTTGGGCCGATAGACGATGCCATTGTCCATCGCCGATGGCCGATAAACTTCACGATGCTGAGCCGGCATCGTGATCCATTGCCCTGCCCCACATTTATATTGATATATAACTTATTATTTGCATGTCATCTTAATAGCAATAACGGTCTTTTCATAAGCTGTCTTATAATTTACTTATAGCTGCCATTTGCACGGCTGACAGCATTGTGAGAATTAAATACATGGTAAGGATTATACAGTACCTCTCTCGCTTAAAATGTGTAGATTTAGTGGCAAACGCTGTTACCTGCAAACCCCGTCCCACAGACTTTACAGTGAATGGCTTTAGTTATTTTCATATCGGACTTGAAGTCACTGGAAGTCTTTTATCCACTCTTGGAAAAGTGTAAATAGTGGATTAACATTCAGCACATGATCACTAATATGATGAGCCATTATTAGTAACGTTAGGGTTTCTAAAACTAAATCTGTCAGCGCTTCACATTTCCGCGGTTGCAGCTCCTGTCATGTGAAGGCAGAAGGCATTGACTGAGTGATTGACAGCTGATATTAACCAATCTATTCGCGTTCAGTTCTAGCGCAGTGGGCCAATAAGAAGAGCACAAAGGCGGGGCAAGCATTGCAGGCTTGTTTTACTTCAGCAAGTTCACAATCGCATAACAACTGTTTTAATCTGTTCCGGAGCGCTGCGTTTGGCGTCTTTAGGTGCAAAGATGCATCCTGCTTAAATGTCTACTAAATCCGCGCACGCGGTGAGGATTTTGCAGTGAAAACAGGTCGCACGGCAACAATGTATGCACTAGCACAAATGCTTTCAAATACATATTTTAGGTCGCATAAAATTTCAGGCGCATACGTCGAAACGGTTGAGCCCTAGCATCTTGTTATTATTTCCTCATAATAATAGTAATAAAAAAAAGTTATCATTAAATCACAATACAAATTACAGTGAACTCCAAACGAACTTTCGTCTCATCTCCGCCACCAGCTGTGGGGAAAAAGCCATTATAAAGACACAGATCACTCTGCTTATTCATGCCAGAATCCCGCGGAAAAAAAGTGATTGACAGGTGGTAATTTGTGTATAACTTTATTTATGGTTTGGTAATGGGTAAAGCAAAGACCATGTGGGTCAGGTAGTAAAAACGATAGGCTACAATTATTAAATTCGTTATGAATTAATTGATATTTAACAACAACCACCCCCACCCCGCCTACGACGACGATGTCATCGTCCATCGCCGATGTTCACATTAGACATCGTACGATGCCAAATTGGTCAACATCGCCCAACCCTAGTCAAGATTATAGTTGACCAAGTACAGCAGTTCAGAACACATGAGAATTTTGGAGTCATTTCAGTTGAACCATAATAAAGTGAACATTTATCATAGGGCTGGGTGATAAAAATTTATATTTATTGACCAAACACCATTGTCAATATCGATTAAAAAAAGTTTAGTATGAAGCGCTATAGTTTTATTAAAATGTGGCTGCTGAGCGCAAGGCTTGGAAACAGTGCCAAAAAGCTTAGGGTGTAAGTTTGTCATTTCCAATGGAGGCGCGCGACTTGCACAACACGAGTGGGAGCGATGAGTTGACAAACCTAGTTGAAAACATCTCAACTTTTCGAAATGCCGCGAACACACTGCGATTCATGAAAGTAGAACTCACCGATCTGCTTCACACTTTGTATGGAATATACACATTTCAGTAACTGCAGACTAATTACCTCAGACAAACACAGCACATCCAAACACTGCAGGGTTTTTTCTTTTCTTTTTTCTTTTCATCAGAACTGCTGCAATGGTTTGTCCATTTGTCATTCTCTAAAGAAACGGTGGATGGTCGCCTAGTTATGAGAGACACCAAGGGAGCGCAAACCCCATTGTCAATGGTCAAGGAAACCACGTGTACGAGCTTGTCACTTCAGGTCAGAATAACAAACACATGCAAAAACGAGTGCCATGGCTAACAACCGCGAGGAGATTGTAAATTAAAAAAGATGTAAGAATGTCGCCAGAGTGGCTTTTTGGTTTCTTTTCTTGTGCATCCCAGCCACTAGCACCACACATGAAAAACGCTTAGCATAGAGGGTAATATAGTCATTCAACTTAACAATTTGTAATGTTGCAGTATTGCACAATGATGGCTGGTTCCTTTACTTGAAAGCTCAGATTTGATTATCATACTGTAATTAGCTTTGTACAGAGTTTGAGGTTTACTGTATCCTTATTATTCACACATTAAAGTTTGCTTTGATTGTTCAGCATTTGCACTTAACCATTGCACACACTTTGTTACATTTTATTTATCAAGTTTAAGAGTCTTTTTAACACTCATGTTTATTTTATTATAAAGAGATCAGATATTTTGTTTAAATATTTTTGTTTTTGACTATTAGAACTATTTGCCTTAGTAATGTTGGTAAATTAAAATAAAGTGGTTAAATAAAATCATAATATTCCTAAATGGATTGTTAAAAATAATCAATAATTATTGATATCGAATGATATGAAACATGATATTGTGATAATATTTTTTGCAATATCGCCCAGCCCTAGTTTATCAATTGCTTGTGTTTTTAAGGCCTTCAGTAAACATTTAAAGTAAGAATTTAGGAATTATTACATTTGTAGCTTTAACAAAGATTAATTATATTGAATTATTTACACAATGAAGAATATGCAGCTTTATTGTACATTTGATTCTTTTATTTCTGTACCTGTATACTGTTAGACCCCTTTATTTTGCATACTTTCTCTGATTTATTGATCTATTCTTGTAATTAGTTTATTAATCTCAAATTATTAATTAAGTTATCTTGTAGAACAATCGCAATATAAAATGCAGAACATTTAAATATCGCAATGTACTTTTCTTCCAATATCATGCAGCCCTAAAATAAATAATAATATATGTTATAGATGCTATATTTTATTTTCTATATTTAAATTCAAATGTATTCATTGAATATATCTTATAAAATTAATTTATAAAAAAATAATTAATACAACTAATAACAAAATAATTGTACTAGTAGTTATAATATCAATAATGATCTAAATAATCATTTTATTATTTATTTTATAATATATTAGTGTTTAAAATGTATTAATAATAATGATGATAATAATAATAATAATAATAATAATAATAATAATGATAATAATAATGTAATCAGCATTGGCTTAACTGGATTATTAGTTTTACCTTTGTTAATTTAGTATAAAGTACATTAATTAACAATAATCTGCCTCGTGTACAACATTTATTCATATCTATGTGGTTAAAACACAAATAAATAACATAGTACACATTAAACAAATCACCTTTCATAACTTTCATATCTATGAAAGACTCTACCTCATACATTATTATGTATACAGATCAATATTTATGTCTGTTTTCTTATATAACACTGACTGTATCTCTGTGACACAGACTGGGTTAACTTTGTCATCTTTTATGAGAACACCAGCAGACAGACGTCCTCAAAGCGAACACACATTATTGACTAAAAGAAGCCTCGGAGTCACGCATGTTCAGGGTTCCTGCTGTTCAGAGTCGAACTCAAAGACTGTAGACTTAAAAAACAGATCTGAAGGCTGACCGTGCTTTAAAATACACTTAGAAACAGCATGTGGTGATGAGGACTTGTGCTTAAAAGTCTGAGCCAGTAAGCAGATGCTTGCTCCCAGTAAAAAGTCGTCACTATTGGGCAGTTGGAGAAGACACTTTAAAACCAGGTTTACTTGAGAATACACTGTTAAAAAAAAATGTAAATTAGCAATTTTACCTATTTTGTGATTCATGTTTTTTATTTTTTTTATTTGTTTATTTATGCTTTGAATATCATTATGGGACCTTTTCATTATGGGAACAACTTTTAACCTTGAAAAGTTCAAAAAAAGTGACTTTTAATAACATTAATAGTTAATAGTTTAAAGTGATATATTGTCTGGGTTGGTGTTGTATATTATGGTACAAAAACCTTGTAATAAACTGCCAGTACATTTTGTCTGTTATTTAAAGAGTCACGAAACACCAAAACACATTTTTCGAGATGTTGACAGTCATATACAGTATGTGTCCCACACTGCTAAAAACACTATTAGGACACATATACTGTATTTCACAAAAAAGTGAAATTTTTTATTTTTGCGTTGTTTAGAGCAAATTTGTTCTTCTGGTTTGAAAAGAATTTTTGATGCTACGTCACAGCGATTAGATCCCTGTGTGAATTCCAGCATGGAGGCTGGATGTCTGTACTGGCGGGTACAACGTGACTCCTTTAAGGCTTTCAGCATTAATTCATGAGAAAGACTTCCAAGTCTTTCCAGACCACCAATCAGCACGCTCTATTGTGTATGAGGTGCAACTTCATTAATATGCATGATAGCTTAAAGACAGCTACTAGTTACAGCGTTCAGACGGCAGAGAGACGCCACGTTGTGTTGCCAACCATAATTAAAACAAGTGGAAGAGGAAGAATTGTTTGGAGACATGGGTCGTCAGTGTTGCGTTTATAAATGTGCCGTAACGAAGGTTTTGTTTTCAATTCCCCGCTATGAGAGCGCAGCTGGACTCACGTGTGGATTACAGTGGTCTGCTAACATGTGACAAAACTATGTTTGTAAGGAACATTTTTTACCCGAGAGCTTTTCGCATCTGGAAATGGTAAAATCCGGATTTGCCACTTGTCTCCTTTTAAAAAAGATCCGGTTCCAGTTGGTGTTGATTGTCCTGTCTCTACAGATTTGGTAAGTGTGTGATCAATGTTCTTTGTTTATGTTTATTCAGAGGCAAATTTAGTTAGTATCGTCAGCAGTACTCTTTCAGTGTTTAAAGACATACAGTACCTTAGTCAAAATGATTTCGTTACTAATTTTACAGTACGTTAATATCACTACAATATTATGGGCTGAAAGATCCGCTGTAAATGCTGCTCTCCGAATGTAAACACCTTAATCAAACCAATACCGTCGTGTAGGATTTTCGCCACATTTTGTGACAGGATATTCCATACACACACGGCTTTCTGACGTTACCTACCGAGTGCATCTTAAGTTACAGAGAAATGTGACGGGGTTTTTTTTCTCCCATTTTGCCATGCGGTATCAAACATTCCATTAAAACTACACTCTTCCAGCAGCTCCTCGCATCCAATATCTTGTTTGGGGGCATGCATGAAAGTGAAAGTGCCAAGCTGCAGTTAATTTGGCAAATAACTTGATTACTGATCTCCATGTAAACATAGTCACTGTCTTTCTCCCCTGCATCTGTGTGTTAATTTGCCTCTGTGAAAATCTGCACGTGCTCGAACCGAAAACTCCCATTTTTATGCAAACCCTTCTCTCTTTCGCCACTCGCCACTCCCACCTAAACAAAGCTGGACTCACCCACTTTCCTGACATTTTTTCAAACTAGAGGTGTGAAAACACCCTGCTGAGACAGGGGGGGTTTCATGGCCCTTTAGGGCCGTTTACACTAATACGTTTTAGTTTTAAAACGCATAAGTTTTGCTACAGTTATGACAACCATCCACACTACGCCGGAGTTTTCGAGCACCGAAAAGAGCTTTTTGAAAATGCTGGAGAGGCCATTTTCATTTTAAAATGCTGCTGCTGCGTGTTAGTGTGGATGGGGGACAATGGAGACATCTGAAAACGGAGGTGTGGCTGTAAACATTCGTCTATCTGATTGGGGCTTTTTCCTCAATATTAAGTAGCCTAAACAAAGTTCAGTCTTGCATCCTTTCCTTGTAAGTTCAGACTTCGCAAGTTTGATATCAAAAACAAACTCTGGAGGACACATTGGGTAAATCTTCAAAGAGAACAGTGTACTTTATAACCTCACTCACATCACCCTGGCTATGTTGTTTCACTTTCTTAGCAAAAAAAAAAAAAGAAAACATGATATAAAGAACTGCCTATTTTCATTTTGATATTAGCAACTTAACAGACACCAAAAATGTTGAGGCGTCGTGTAGCTGCATATTTACTGTATATGAGTGTCATCTTCACTGTATGCATGTTTATAACAAAATGGAGCCTATAACATGACTGCCTCCTTTCATTCTCATTGAAAATACGAAACATACCCTCTCTTTTGCTGAATATCAGTTTTAATAATCAATAATGGCCATTATTAAAGTATAACGCACAATAAGTTTATACAATATAGGAAATAAAAGCAAGCGATCAGTCAAATGTGCAGAATCAGTGTACGTGGTCACATTAATTAATAGACTTAATCTTTGCGCTCAGCCATACGTTACCTGAGAACATGTAATAGATTTAAAAGACCAAAGTCGGGGAATATGTCGTTAGATATAGACAAGATGAATTAAATATCACGTTTACAAATATAGTGAGATTAGATCCAGCGGTAGATCCTTGATGAACAGTCCAATGTGCACAGCTCTCATCTGGGTAGAGCTCAGACGTCCATGCACCGCATCGCATGCTAGAGTGTGCGTGTCTGTGTGTGTGTGGTCATATGATGTGGATTTTTAGCTGTGTAGTATGGATGGAAAGTTTTTCAGAAACACTGGGTGAAATGCCAGTGTGGACTTAAAACTAAAACATATTAGTGTAAACAGCCTTAAATTGATGCTAAAGCACACGTGTGGTCTGAGAATCCTCAGTCTATAGAAATTGATGATTGGCTCCTGTACTAGAAGGTGGTGCTTCATTCGCCCTTTTGCTCTTTACACTTTCCCCCATTTAAAACTAAACGAGTGACACATCTCAAGTATTCTATAGCCTTTGCTTAAACTGACCAGCATCACACACTCTAACCAAATGAATAAACACATACGACTGACACTTTGATCAGAATCTCCAAACTGCCCTTAAATCTCCAAAACCCATAAAGCCCTCAGATGATTGTATCTGTTCCAGCAGCTCAGGTTACTCAGCGTTAAGTGTGACACCCTGAGGCCTGACAATTTTATGCTTAAGTTTATTGGCTGCAGTAAAAGACAAGCGAAAGCCTCCTGCCCTTGTCATCTTTGGCGGAGGATCAGTCCCGTCAGTGTAAATGTCGGTGTAACTCACAACCTTGTTCGCGTTCAGTGCCATCATGACACCGGCGTTCTGAGTCACTCACTAAATTTGAGTCTACAGGGTTGTGAGACATTTTGACATAAATTGTACTATGTCCAAAGCATGTTCAACAGCTGCAGTTAACACGCTCGCTCTTTCATAAACGCAGTCCTTCAATAATAGATCTGTGGAGAAAGCCAGAAGAGCGGCTGAATTCACACTGTAATTTACCCACAAATACACACTTGGACAGACTTAAAGACAGGGGCAGTTGAAACAGGAGCAATTACTGTAGTCTGACCTGAAGTGTCCAAGGAAAATGATGCAAAAAGAGGACGAATTTATATACGTTTTGTTCTGCTAGTAACTCATATTTAAATTATGTATCGATTGCCAAATTGTTGATTAAAATTTTTCATTTATTTCTTTTTTCCTTCTGATGATCATCTTAAAAATATGCAACGATTATTTAGCATTAAGTGAAGTTTATTTATAAACTAAATTCGAAAGGAGCACATTCTTATGATTGACCACAGCTGGTCCCGCATTAGCTAAAGCATGATTCACCAATCAGATGAATCCTAACAGACTTTAAATAACCAGAGTTTCTTACCTCAGTTATCTTTGCCTTGAAGAATCCCCCCATCCACTCCTACTCCTCCTCCTTTTCCCTTAATAGTGCGGCACGGTGGCCCAGTGGTTAGCACTGTTGCCTGGGTACTGAAACTCGTTACTTTATCGGTATCGGTGCTACATTATAAAAGGCCAAAGTATGGAGCGACAAAGAAAGGTCTGGTTGGCAGGACTAACATCTGCAAAAAAAAGATAATTGCGCAATGATGGCTTCCTCCGCATTCTTTATTTTTTCGGCAGTGGCTATTTCAGTTTTATGATATAGTATTGTTAGACTTTTCAACAGCCAGAATAAATAAAGCTAGAGCCTCAACTCTTGATGCATGGAAAACGGCTGAAGACAAACTGGCAGAAAGACTCATGGATAATAAAAATTAATGTGCAACAACCTGAATCTTTAAATCTCTGATAGTCTGTGTGGATTTCTACTTTTGTTAGTGTATTACTATGTATGTATGTAGGTATGCGTGTACGGATATGTATATGTATAGGCAGGTATATATACACATACAGTTGAAACCAGAAGTTTACATACACTGTATAAAAAGGCACATAACCATTTAAAAAAAAAAGTCAGATGTTAATGTGACTAAACTTTTTCTCTTTTAGGTAAGTTGGGATTATCAAATTGGTTTCTGTTATGCTTAATAGCAGAATAATGAGACAGATATTTTTTGAGAAATTGTTATAACTTTTCTTGAAAGTCAAAAGTTTACATACAATAAGATTATTATGCCTCTGAAAAAGCTCAGATGATGGTGTCAAGGTTTTGGAAGTTTCTGATTGGCTAATTGACAACATTTGAGTTAATTGGAGACACAACTGTAGAATAGTATTTAAGGAAAACCTCAAACACACTGCTTCCTTGTGTAACAACATGGGAAATCAACAAGCCAGAATCAACAAAAAAGCCAGATTACAATTTGCTAAATTACACTGGGAAAAAATAATCATTTTGGAGACATGTCCTGTGGTCTGATGGAACTGTTTGGCCATAATGACCAGTGTTACATTTGGAGGACAAAGGGGAAAGCTTACAAGCTTAGGAACACCATCCCAACTGTGAAGTATGGGGGCGGCAGCATCATATTGTGGGGCTGTTTTGATGCAGGAGGGACTGGACCAATTGACGGCATAGATGGCATCATGAAGAAAGTACATTATGTAGAAATACTGAAGCATCATCTCAAGACATCAGCCAGGAAATTAAAACTTAGCCACAAATGGGTCTTAAAAACAAACGATGACCCTAAGCATACTGCCAAATTAGTTAAAATGTGCTTTAATGCTGCGTTCACACCAGACGCGGAAGAAGCGTCAAGCGCGAGTGATTTACATGTTAAGTCAATGCAAACGCGCGAATAGGCATCCTGCGGCGCGATACGCGCGAATGGCGCGGCGCGAATGACGCGAATTGCGCAAATGGCGCGGCGCAAATGGCGCGAATGGCGCGATACGCGCGAATGGCGCGATACGCGCGATACGCGCGATACGCGCGATACGCGCGAATGGCGCGTTTTCCGCGTTTGACGCGCGAACCGCTCGAGTTGGAAAATCTGAACTTCTGCGGACATTCGCGCCGCGTTAACCAATCAGGAGCTTGCTCTTGTGGGGGCATGATTGTGACGTAGCACCTGTTGTTGGTGTCCGGGGGAAATCCTCCAGCCGACACCGACAAAAGTTCATCAAACTGGGCTTGGCTCAGTCAGAAGCACCGCTGAAAGCCCCAGTCATCCAGGTTAAGTTTCTGGAGGAGTTTATGAGCCCACAGCGCTGGGTGCACCTCTGAAAGTATCTAGTGGACTCAGACACTGCTTCAAACGTATCGACGCTGTTTTACAGCCTTTATAAAGCACATAAACACAGTTTTTTTATCAATAAAATACATGTTAGCATTTAGCAACGAAGCTACAGTCACCGGGCAGACAGAAGCCCTGCCCATGACGCGATACCGCGTCTGTTCTGAAGTGAATTTGACGCGCGAATGAAGCGGAGTTTGACGCGCGAATGAAGCGAGTAAACTCAAATGTTCACGCGTCTATTTACTCGCGAATAGCGCGATTTTGCCGCGCGTTCCGCGTCTGGTGTGAACGCAGCATAAGGACAACAGAGTGAATGTTTTGGAGTGGCCGTCACAAAGCCCTGATCTCAATCCTATAGAAAATTTGCAGGCAGTGTGAAAAAGCTTGTGCGAGCAAGACAGCCAAGACAGCAAGCAGCCAAAATTCCTTCAAACTATTGTGAGAAGCTTGTGGAAGGATACCTAAAACATTTGACCAAAGTTATACAGTTTAAAAGCAAAGCTTAAAAAAATACCAAGGAAATGCATGTAAACTTTTGACTGTCTAAAAATTAATAAAAAAAATTCTCTCATTATTCTGGCATTTAGCAAATGTAAATGATTTAGGTAATCCTAACGGACCTAAAATAGTAAACGTTTAGTATGATTTACCATCAGACATTTAAAAAAAAAAATGGTTATTTTCCTTTTTTTAGAGGGTATGTAAACTTCTGGTTTTAACTGTATAAAATCAGAGAAAAATAGTATGACCGACAGAGCGGAATGAATCGCCAAACTATTCCAGCATATGTCGCAACCCAGTACTGGGAAACATCCAAACACACTCACATTCACACACACACACATACACAGTATGGACAATTTTGGTTGCCACAATTTACCCAAATTACCCAATACACCTATTGCGCATGTCTTTAGACAGTGGAGGAAACCGAAGCACCCAGAGGAAACCCACGCCAACATGAGGAGAACATGCAAACTTTACACAGAAATGCCAACTGGCCCATCTGGTACTCGAACCAGTGACCTTCTTGCTGTGAGGGCTAACCACTGAGCCACCGTGCCACCCTTATACTAAATGTTAATATTCTGTAAGAAGCAGCAGCTAAACATATAACATAGCATAAGCATAACTGGGCATAAGCATATAATGGGAAAAGAAATCCATTTATATTATGGTTACTCTAATAATTGACTGATAATCCTGTTCAATGTTGGTGCTCTGCTCATCTCAACATGATTCCCTATAATACTAATCAATATAAATTGGTGCTGCCACATATGACATCATTGACATCTATAGGCCATTGATTTTTTTGGAAAACGTAGGCCATGTCGCCACAAAAGAATGACTGATAATAGGTGTTAAGAAGGTGCCATGAGCTCATGGATGCGTTCTGAATGTCACTGCACATCTGAAGCTCTCATTATTCACGATGCTTCTAACACACATGCCTTACAGGCTTTTCAAGTCAACACACCACGAACACAAGCAGGGCAGATATGGTTAAAAACAATATTCTGAATAGTCATTTTCTGAGTACATCCTAAACAAGCTCTTTTTAAAAGTTGACTAAATCTAGTATAGTCATCAAATAAAAATGAATATGTGAAGTATGTTAATTGAATTTGTCTTTTTGATGTACTTTTGTTCACTGACTGCCCAAATTTAGCCTCGTTTTAGCATAGAAGTCGATGTTTGGATGTCTATTCAGTGCTTCCCACACGTAGACATTACTTGGGCGGGCCGCCCAAGTATATTATCCGCAATCAATGGATTAAGTGGTGGAAAATCTTCTCTCGTTAATCCATTTCATTCTGTGCGCGCGAGACCTATCAACACTTCCACAAACAGTGGCCCCATTTCAGAAAGGAGGTTAAGTGAAAACTCAGACTATGTTAACCCCGAAATGAGGGAAACTCTGGGTTTTTCCGTTTCAAAATGGCAGGTTTGTCAAACTTGAGAAAGCAGGGTAAGTCAAGCCTGTTTCTGAAAGAGAGGTAACTTTAACTCAGAGTCAGTGACTGTGGTAACTTACTCTGTGAACCTAACCTGGTCAGGAGCAGGTTTTATTGTCTAAACTCTAAGTTTCTGTCTGTCTCCACCCCTTTTTTAAAGATGAAGCGGTATTTCTCGTCTTAGCCTTTTGTTTCCATCCACCTATTTTTATGCACATTTTGGAGATGCACATAAAAAAAAAAAAAAAAAATCGGTTGATGGAAACGCCAAGATGCACATAACTTTTGAAAATATGCATAAAAAAACATATGCGCATAATTGAGTAGGATAAACTTTTATTCGTTAAGAAAAGCTGCGCATAAAATGCGATGGACACAATTTTACCGAACAAGTTCCAGTATGTGCATTAAAAAAGGTCATATGATTTTGTTTGATTTGATTTGATTTGATTTCTTATCTGGCAGACATGTTAATTGAGTCTCAGCCTGGTCGGTCTCTTCGGTCATCTAAGCAGAGAGTGTTATGCATCCCTAAGTCGAGGCTGAAATGCAGAGGTGACCGTGCCTTCGCAGTAGCTGGTCCTAGGTTGTGGAATGCTCTGCCCCTCTGTGTTAGATCTGTTTCATCCTTGTCTGTTTTTAAATCTAGGTTGAAAACTTACCTCTTTGATTTGGCATAAGACTTGTTTGTTTTAGCTATAATTTTATATATATATATATATATATTAGGGCTGGACGATATGGCAAAAATTTATATCACGATATATTTTTTTATTTCGGTCGATACGATATAATTCCGATATCGATATGGACAATATTAAAAAGAAAGGAAAAACTCCCAAGAACGCACACAATGGATGTCTGTACCTACATATATCTGCAAAGTGAATTTGCAAAGTCGATAATACCTCCAGACTCTTATAACTTTTTTTTTAAATAAAAACAGTACAAAAAAATTTGTTCACTTTTTATTTGTATTTAGCCTATACAAGCAAGAAATGTGAAATAAACTATCAAATAAATAAAGCTCAAATTCATAAAAAATATGCAAAATAGTTTTTTAGAAAAATAAGTTTTGTAGTATAATCAGTAGGACAGCAGTGATGTGTGAACTGAATTTGGTGAGAGTACAGTAATTTACAGTACAGTTATTGAATATGTTTGATAATAAAAATTCATAAAAAATATGCAAAATAGTTTTTTAGAAAAATAAGTGTTGTAGTCTTACCAGCAGGACAGCAGTGACGTGTGATCTGAGTTTGATGGCAGTATAATGAGTTAGAGGGAAGTTATTGACAGCTTTTGTAGTATTGATTTTTGCGTTTTGCTCTTTGTAGACGGTCCCTAAGCATCGGCATCTTTGCCGCCTGCCCATAGAGATCAATATAATGCGTCCAGTGCGTAGGAAAGCTCATTTTTAGGAAAATAAGGTTGTAGGTGGTTGTATGCATTGCGACAGTTGAAAAAATGTGCTATTTGTGTAGGAACAATGTTTCGGTCATGAGTTATTGATCCGGAAAAGACGAATCTGCGAATCTGTTGCTAACTTTACTGAACTGAACCACTTCAACACCACTGCATTAGTCTTTCCTTTCTTATCAACTATTTCGTCTGCATTCTTATTTGTGGAAGCTTGTTCATTCGCATATGTATTCAGAGCACTCATTTTGTAGCTAAAACTTTTTGCGGCGCAGCTTAACCACCTGCTGTGCTGAGCGCTGGCAGCGTGTCTGTGTTGTTCGTCATCACGTAAGTGACATCAGATCACGCTCTTTCTGACGGCTGAGCACTGAACGTCATTCAGTGACAAGGGATACATGTATAAGATCTTATATAAATAATAATATATCTATTTATATATATGCAAATTTATATCGAAATATCGGAAATGGGTTCAAAAATCATATCATCGTTATTGAAAAAAATTCTATCGCGATATATATTGATATCGAATTATTGTCCAGCCCTAATATATATATATATATATATATATATATATATATATATATATATATATATATATATATATACATATACATACATACATACAGTATATATACATACACAGTATATATATACATATACACAGTATATATACATATATACACAGTATATATACATACGCAGTATATATATATATATATATATATATATATATATATATATATATATATATATATATATATATATATATATATATATATATATATATATATTTGTTTTTTTCTCTGTTTTGATTTGTACTGTACAGCACATTGGTCAACCTCTGGTGACATGACATTGACATAAGTTGACGGTTCATTCCACTGTGACGACCCCTGATGAATAAAGGGACTAAGGAAAATTAATGAATGAAGTTGCTCGTACAAAATCATTTTTGAAATCTGAACTTCTTCCAAATTAACTCCACAGTTAAATCAACCATCACAATAGCAGTTCTTTGTCATATTATTTGCATTTATGTGCATTTTACAGCCTTTAGATTTCTTGCTCTTATCTTCTTCTTCCTCTAAAGATGAATATTTCAGCAGATGCTGCCACTGAGGGCCAGAGAAACGCCACTCCTCCAGCCCTGTCAGTGAGATCTTCTGAAGAGGAAAAGTTTGTTCTACTTTTAGTGGATCCAAGACGAGGCACGTCAGAACCTTTCACATGCATTAAATCCTACAAGCCCAAATCTTCGTGACAGATCACTCATCAGATACTGGCGGACCAGCTGTCTCTCTCAATCCCATCTCACATCTCTCCTCTCCCTTTCTCCAATCCATTTCCCATTTAAAGTGTCCTGAATCTTCCCGCAAATGTCAATTAATAGACAAATAGATTTCATCTCCTCTGCTGTACTCCTGCAGTCACAGTGAATGAATCTGACCTTTCCATCCTCTCCAAGGCGATATTGTTTGAAATGCTTATTTTATGTTATTTGGAGGGGGGGTTTAACCGTGTCTGGCTTCAAACTGTCCTTTCAGAACAAAACCTATAAAAAACTCATTCAGGCCCCGCAGTACAAAATTAACACTTGTCAAGTGTCAAATGTGAGTCAGAATTGGTTTTGGCAAGCACACAAAACTAAATGCATCACCAGTGGCTGATAACTCTATCAGGGACTAAAACAATGTATGGTTTATATTCAATTATAAGAATAATACTCTAGAAATAACAATAATATTATTAAAAGGACATCAATTCTTTAAATTGAATTGTTCATCCAAAAAATAAATTACCTTATAGATTAGATTAGATTAGATTAGATTAGATTCAACTTTATTGTCATTACACATGTACAAGTACAAGGAAACGAAATGCAGTTTAGGTCTAACCAGGAGTGCAATAGCAGCAAGTGCAGGATATAGGTATAAGTTATAAAGTGCAGTTATAGAAACACTATGGTGATATTTACAAATAGATGTACTATGAACATTATATACAGGTTGTATTAGCTATGAACAGAGATTTACAATAGATGAATATATGTACAGGTTGCTATTAATATCCAGGTCTCGAAGTTTGATCATTAACTTAGAGGGTATGACAGTGTTGAATGCTGAGCTGAAGTCAACAAACAGCATTCGTGCATAAGTGTTTTTATTGTCCAGGTGTGTGAGTACAGAGTGCAGTGCTATGGAGACTGCATCTTCTGTGCTCCTGTTGCCACGGTAGGCAAACTGATGTGGGTCCAGTGTGGATGGCAGAGAGTCTTTCAGATGTGCCAGGACCAGCCGCTCGAAGCACTTCATGATGATGGGTGTGAGTGCTACAGGGCGGTAGTCATTCAGGCATGTTGGGCTGGAGTGTTTCGGCACTGGCACAATAGAGGTGGTTTTAAAGCATGTTGGCACAGCTGCTAGGTTAAGGGACAGGTTGAAAATGTCTGTGAATACCCCAGCGAGCTGTTCTGCGCATGCTTTGAGGACGCGCCCAGGAATACCGTCTGGTCCAGCAGCCTTACGCACATTGATCCGACTCAGTGCGGTGTGGACTTCTGAGGAGGTGAGTGTGATGGGTGAGTGGTCGGTTAAGGAAGTGATCCTGGTGTAGGGTTCTTCTTTATTGTCTCTTTCAAAGCGGGCATAAAAGTCATTTAGCTCGTTCAGGAAGGAGACATTTGTGGCTGTGGGTGTGGACTGGCTGGGTTTGTAGTTGCTGATGGCCTGTATGCCCTGCCACATGCGCCGAGGATCAGAGTTGGAAAAGTGCTCCTCTAGCTTTAGCTTGTAACAGTGCTTGGCCTTTTTGATGCCCCTCCTCAGATTAGCCCTGGAAGTGCTGTAGGCCTGTGCATCCCCTGATCTGAAGGCAGTGTTGCGTGCCTTCAGCAGGAGGCGCACCTCCTTGTTCATCCATGGCTTTTGATTTGGGTATGTGGTGATCTGTTTCTGGGTTGTGACACTGTCAATGGTGGTGTTGATGTAATCCAGAACAGAGGAAGTGTAGCTGTCAATGTCTGTGCGAGAGCCACATGTGGCCTGGGAAGCAAACATACTCCAGTCAGTGTGTTGAAACCTGTCCTGGAGTGTGGAGTCTACCCCCGCTGGCCACACTTTGATGGTCCTCACTGATGGCTTCACACGGTTGATGAGGGGTGAGTATTTGGGGCTGAGGAACAAAGAAAGATGATCTGATTGACCCAGGTGGGGGAGGGGGGTCACAGCGTAGGCTTCAGCCATGTTTGTGTATACATGGTCCAACGTTTTGTCCAACGTTTTTGTTATACACTACCTGACAAAAGTCTTGTCTTTTTAGGAACAACAAATAATAACTTGACTTCTAATTGATCATTTGGTATCAGAAGTAGCTTATATGAAAGGCAAAGGCCTCTAGATTACGCTTATTTTACCAACATAAAATATGATCATGCCTTGATTATTAATTATTTAATTAGGACAGTGAGGTCTGACTTTGCTTAGACAAAAGTCTTGTCACGTAACATTAATAATCTACAGTATAGAATATAAAGTCATGCTGCAGTGAAAAAAATTTATATTGTAATGTGTATGATTCCCATGAGCTTGGAGGACTGCATCCATACATCTCTGCAATGACTCAAATAACGTATTAATAAAGTCATCTGGAATGGCAAAGAAAGCCTCCTGGCAGGAGTTCATCAGAGATTCTTTGGATTCATCTTCAATGCCTCCTCCATCGTCTTACCCCAGACATGCTTAATACTGCTCAACCCTGGTGACTGGGCTGGCCAATCCTGGAGCGCCTTGACCTTCTTTGCTTTCATGAACTTTGGTGTAGAGGCTGAAGTATGAGAAGGAGCGCTATCCTGCTGCAGAATTTGCCCTCTCCTGTGGTTTGTTATGTAATGGGCAGCACAAATGTCTTGAAACCTCAGGCTGTTGATGTTGCCATCCAGTCTGCAGATCTCTCAGATACTGAATGTAATCCCAAACCATGATATTTCCTTCACCAAACTTGACTGATTTCTGTGAGAATCTTGGGTCCATGCGAGTTCCAATAGGTCTTCTGCAGTATTTGTGATGATTGGGATGCAGTTCAACAGAGGATTCATCTGAAAAATCTACCTTCTACCACTTTTCCAAATGATCAACTAGAAGTCAAGTTATTATTTGTTGCTCTTACAACTAGGATTGACGACAAGCCTTTTGTCGGATAGTGTAATTTACTCAACCTTTTTCCTGTCAGACAAACAGAGTCAGAGTAGCTTTATATTTTATCCCAGCTCTCCTACACTGTGTAACGGTGTTAGATAGTGCTTATTATTTTGAAGCTTCCAAAAGCCCAAACTAACTCGTCAAACTAACTCGTATGCTGCCAGGAAGTTAACACATGTCTTTTGAAGTGGACTGATGTGTTTTTGTAACACAAATATTTCACATGTTTTAATTATAATCTCCAATCACTGACATTCAGCAGCAGCCAAATGCACTCGTATGATGCATGTATGATGCATTCGTAACGGAAGCATAGGGAATAGACACACCTTGCAGGAAACACTTACCACACACTTTGTTTACCACAGAAAACAGTAATGACAACAAACAATAAACAAACAATAAAACAAGTTGCATTGGCATTACTGTATAACTTATATAGTGTATATTACTCTTACAATGCTGTATACATGTGTCTATCGGTCTTGTGTCATATGTTGTTACACATAACATGCATTCGGCGGCCATCTGGGGTCTGTTCTTCGTACGTGGATTACGCAGTTAGCTGGATTTGGTTATTGATGATTTGACACGATCCAGGATCGTTTCGTTCTTCAAAACTCATTCGAGAGTTGCTGTCATAGCAACAGGTCTGGTACCTCAAACTTGCTCAGGAGCAGGTTTATTTCATGTAAACAGGATTAGATCGGGTCATTTTAAGCAAAGGTAATACTAAAAGTATGTACCGAATGCTGATATTTTCTTAGAGTAGCAACCTATAGGTTATATACATTTGGGAAAATAGAAAAATGGTTTATAAAAAATGTTATATAAAAAAAAAAAAAAAAAAAAAATATATATATATATATATATATATATATATATATATATATATATATATATATATATATATATATATATATATATATATATATAGTTAAAGTTTAATATATATAATGTTAAATATAAATAGAAGTTAAATATTTATATAATATAAATAAAAAATAATAGTTTATAAGTAAAAATATGTAAAATTTATGCAATCTGCACTCTGAAATAAAAGTACAAAATCTTTCACGGGTGTTCTCTCCCCAAGGGGTTCAAAGAGAACATTTATCAATATGGACTTTTTAGGCACAAACGCGTACTATTTTAAGGTACCGTTCCAGCTTTAGTAGTACAATTTGTCTATAATAATAGACAACATGCACAATAATCAACAGTTTTTTTGTTTGTTTAATTTTATAAAGGAATAATAATTTATGCAGTCATTCACATGTTTAGACAGATAATATGTCGGTGATTTGATGCTTTGCAAAAGTTTCAGACACTTCCTCAACATCTAAATGCTTTTAATTTAAACAGCCAGTTACGCCGATTAATCCGCTCTAAATATAAAACCAAATAAATTGCTAAATACTCTTGACACATTAAGGCCCAGTTTCACAAACAGAGCTTAGCTTAAGCCAGGACTAGGCCTTAGTTGAATTAGGCTATTTAAGCCACATTTATCAAAATGGCCTTAGAAAAATATATTACTGGTGTGCACCTGGAGACAAAAAATTACACTGATGTATTTTAAGACATCTTACTGCAAGTTATTTTGAGTTAAGACAGCTCAAACATGCAATTTAATCTTGACTAGCCTTAAACCTTGTTTGTGAAACCGGGGGTAAAAGTGTAAAGCCTGCAGATCACAACAAAGGTGTTATTGCATATCATATTTAACAAACGGTTTACTGCAAATTTATGTCATTTTGATCAGATGGATAATTGAATATTAATCAGATGATGTCATTATGCTGTTGTGCCATCAGCCAATCGTTGCATTGCTGATCATGATTTCGAGGATTGATCTGTCCTTCACAGCACACGCAGTGATCTCAGATCAGTTCATCCTGACATTTTAATCTGATTCGCGAACTTGTTTGAAGAACCAAATTAGCCAGAGATCAGTTATGAAGATTAAAATATCCCGGATCTGCCAAATCATCTTAGATCATTTAAGCGAGATACGAAGAACAGACCCCTGAAATCATTGATTGAATTGTCGTTGACATTTTATAGGTATTTTTTTCACGTTTAGGACAGTAGAGTTGAGACAGGAAAGTTTAGGGAGCAAATAGAGAAGAACAGGATCGGCAAAAAACCTTGAGCCAGCAATCGAACTTAGGTCATCGCAAGCACACCAGTGCTACATGTCGGCGCCCTTAACCACCATTTTTTACAACAAAAACGCATTGATCTGCTTCACAAGAGATGTTTTAACCCCATGGTTGCTTATGTATTAGTTTGACGATGGATTTAAAAGGAGGAAAGCTTCAAAATAAAAGCCACTATCCAACACTATTATTACACAGCATGGAAGAGCCAGGATCAAATTTAAAGAGGACCTATTATGTAAAATAAAGATGTAAAATAATGTCCCTAGAGTGTGTGTATGTGAAGTTTCAGCTCAAAATAAACCACGAATAATGTTGTATAACTCTTTGAATCTGCCCCTTTTAGGCTTTGATCCTAATTGTGCCATTTTGGTGACTGTCGCTTTAAATTCAAATAAGATTGTGCTCTTTTCTAAAGGCTACAAAATGCTTATGTGTCCGCATAGTGGCAGATTTAAAAACAAGATTAACGTCCTGTGCTAATGAGGGAGAGATCATCACTAATGGGTGGGCCTTTCCCCCTCTGGTGACACATACAAAGGGAGAATGTCAATCAAAGTGTTTTTGCAGACTCTTTTATGAAGTGTGATTATAAAAAAATATATAAAAAACAACTGTCTTTAAACCTCTTAGGCCCCGTTTACACTGTCAGGTCTTGATGCCCAATTCCGATTTGTTGCCTACATCTCATCTTTTTTGCCTGTCTGTTTACACGTTCTTTTAATTGTGACCAATTTCTAATTCATGTGTTTATTTTTGCCATACAATTTAAGACGTCGCTCTTGCGTAAAGGTGGGTTCTAGCATCTGCGCCACACTAGCCATGATGGAAGAAATTGTCTTGCTTTTAGCTCTGCGAAATATGCGAAGTTTGCCCAACTTTAAAAGGATTTTGAGGTGGAGGAGGAGGGAAAGGGCCGTCATCACAGCTTGCGCCTATGGCTTATATATGGTGTCCTTCACCATTCAGAGAAATATGTGGGTACAAGAGAGATCTCAGGTCTGGCGGGAGCAAATTGTGGCGATTGACCACTTTCCTCCTCCATGTTTCTTCTGTTGTTGTTGTTGTTGTTGTTTACTGCGTCAGCGTCTCCACACACGCTCTTTCTTCAAAGTCATTAAACTGCGAAGAAGTACCACATTGACGCAAGTTTAATGCCGCACAAAACGGAATGCCTCAATAAATCTGATCTGCCTGTATACATGATAATCACATGGTCACATATCTAGTTGATATCTGATTTATTTACACATATGAAGGAGGCCTGAAACCGATCTCTGAATATCCGAATGCATGCAGAGTTTTTTTGTGTTTACACAGTCATAGAACAGATCCGATCTGTCACATATGAGCAGAAATCAGAATTGGGTCACATTTAACTGGCAGTGTAAACAGGGCCTTATAGACCATTTCAATGTGGTTGAGTCATTGGCCCATGAACATTTCCTGCTTGTTATCAAACTATTTCATAACTGTAACAGGAGGCAATACATTCATAACTTAAAGTTAAAACAGCTATCATAACATTATTTATCAATATGTGGCCTTTTTTGGACTATAGAAAGAAAATAATGTAAAACAGGAAATGCGTTAGGACCAGAGGTGTGGACTCGAGTCATGTGACTTGGACTCGAGTCAGACTCGAGTCATGAATTTGATGACTTTAGACTCGACTTGACAAAATATCAAAAGACTTGCAACTCGACTTGGACTTGAACAGAAATGACTTGGACTTTCACTTGGACTTGCGCCCATTGACTTGTGAAGACTTGCTGCTTCCCATAAAAAACCCAAAGATAAAAAGTATGTTGACACGGACCACTCTGCGCGCGCTCTCTCTCTCTTTCTGTGCGTGTGTGTGACAGCATGCGCGTATTCGGCACGACATCCAATCAAAGCACCATAGAATGTTTTGATTCGACAGCGTCCAACGTGACTATATGGCGCCGGAGTGGACAAAAGTCAAGCGAACGCAGAGAGACCGAGCCTAGTTTACAGTCATTGGACCGAGCCAATACTCGCGCGCCAATACTCGGTCTCTCTGACGCGTACATACAGTCTCTCACGCCTGCGGCACGTACAATAGGTCGCTCACGCCGGCGGCGCGTACGTACATTCGGTCTCTCACGCCCGCGGCACGTATATTCGGTCTCTCGCGCCCGCGGCACGTATATTCGGTCTCTCGCGCCCGCGGCGCGTAGCCTACATTCGGTCTCTCGCGCCCGCGGCACGTATATTCGGTCTCTCGCGCCCGCGGCACGTATATCCGGTCTCTCGCGCCCGCGGCGCGTAGCCTACATTCGGTCTCTCGCGCCCGCGGCACGTATATTCGGTCTCTCGCGCCCGCGGCGCGTACATTCGGTCTCTCGCGCCCGCGGCACGTATATTCGGTCTCTCGCGCCCGCGGCGCGTAGCCTACATTCAGTCTCTTGCGCCCGCAGCACGTATATTCGGTCTCTCGCGCCCGCGGCGCGTACATTAGGTCTCTCGCGCCCGCGGCACGTATATTCGGTCTCTCGCGCCCGCGGCGCGAACATTCGGTCTCTCGCGCCCGCGGCGCGTACATTCGGTCTCTCGCGCGCGTATTCAGTCTCTCTGCGTTACATTGACTTTTGTCCACTCTGGTGCCTCATACCATTTGTGCTTTTGCTCTCCAGAGATCATTCTGTTAAATTGGTTATTCCAATAATGTTGATATGGTTTATATATTGCTACACTATTTATAAACAATACACGAAAAACTTGAAAGGTAAAGGTAAATTCTATAATAAATTCTAGTGTTTTTGAGTGTTGGGTATACTGCCTATGTTTTAGGCTAGTATTATTTACAACTTGTTAATGAATGCTTCAGCATACTGTAGTATTAAGAATAGTGAACTCATGAAATGAACTACAGAGTGTAGTTTTAATACAGTAAAGTGGTGAATTGTAGTATAATATACCCCATAGTGTAAAAAAAACAGCACTGGGTAATTTGTTTATATTACACTTGTTGTGTTAATGGCAACGCAGTGGCGCAGTGGGCAGTGCTGTCGCCTCACAGCAAGAAGGTTGCTGGTTCAAGGCTGGGTCAGTTGGCGTTTCTGTGTGGAGTTTGCATGTTCTCCCTGCGTTCGCGTGGGTTTCCTCCGGGTGCTCCAGTTTCCCCCACAGTCCAAAGACATACGGTGTAGTGTATGAGTGTGAATGAGTGTGTGTGTGGATGCTTCCCAGAGATGGGTTGCAGCTGGAAGGGCATCCGCTGCGTAAAAATGTGCTGGATAAGTTGGCGGTTCATTACGCTGTGGCGACCCCAGATTAATAAAGGGACTAAGCCGAAAAGAAAATTAATGAATGAATGAATGTTGTGTTACCATAGCAACTACAGTATTACCACAACCGATTGCTTTATTTATTAAGACTTTATTTTAGTTGCCATGATAAAATGGGATTGATAGTGACATTTATGTTCAGAGTGAATAGTACAGTAGGCTTAAGTTTTTCCTTATTTTTTATCACAGTTACATTTCTGCTTGCGTTAGTTATTGTTTAAATGTTTTTTATTTGATTAGTATGGTGCACCTTTAGGATGTTTAATAAATGTTTTTAAAATAAAATGTATTCTTTACATCCAACGTCTATTCCAGGGGCGCCTTTTTGTAAACTCTAGCCACCCCTGTGGCCACCCCAATATGATTTTGCTGTTGACATTATTAATTTAAATGTACTTATGTAAAAGGATAATATTTCAATAAATAAATAGCAGCCACTAAATTATTGTGGATTGATTGGCGCCACTGACGTAGCTGTCCTCACCCCCTCCCCGATCGTCGTTGACAGCACGCACACACCTTCAATATAGACAGCAATGGCAATTTATTATTTACCCTAAGGTACATCAATAGAAAAAGCTGTTTTAATAATAATGTGGCTCAGAAAGGAATATGGATAAATGCTATTATTAGAGTCTGTATAGTGAGTGTGTGCATACAGTTGCAATCAGAATTATTCAACCCCCTGAATTATTAGCCCCCTGTTTATTTTTTCCCCAATTTCTGTTTAACGGAGAGAAGATTTTTTCAACACATTTCTAAACATAATAGTTTTAATAACTCATTTCTAATAACTGATTTATTTTATCTTTGCCATGATGACAGTAAATAATATTTTACTAGATATTTTCAAGACACTTCTAGACAGCTTAAAGTGACATTTAAAGGCTTAACTAGGTTAATTAGGTTAACTAGGCAGGTTAGGGTAATTAGGCAAATTGTTGTAACAATGGTTTGTTCTGTAGACTATCGAAAAAAATATAGCTTAAAGGGACTAATAATTTTGACCTTAAAATAGGTTTTAAAAAAATAAAAACTGCTTTTATTCTAGCCGAAATAAAACAAATAAGACTTTCTCCAGAAGAAAAAAAACATTATCAGACACACTGTGAAAATTTCCTTGTTCTGTTAAACATCATTTGGGAAATATTTAAATAAGGAAAAAAAATTCAAAGGGGGTTAAATAATTCTGATTGCAACTGTATATAGTAATGCCTTTTGTTTATTTGTTTGTTTTATTAATTAATTCATTATTCTTCATTAATTTTAGACACGGCATATACCGTATGCTGTACAATAAAAGTATGTGAAAACAATAGAGTAATTAATTAAATGAATTAAAACCACATTATTTCATTTACCAGAAACAAAAATATAACATTACACTGAATTCATTAATATATTTTTTGTGTGCCATCCCAAGATTTGGTGCGGCCTCTTCTAGCCACCCCTAAGAAAATTTTCTGGGGGTGCCACTGGTCTATTCTCTGTGTCTTAAAGTGTTTGAAACTGGAAATATTTTATCATGTAACACAGCCAAAAATTTTATGATTTATTAGATTAAAAATGTAATATGTACGTCTATTTTAGTATATTGGTTGTTAATAAACTGCACCAATATAAATCATATCGAAAAGCACAAAAGGAATAGGAAAACACAAGACACAAATTGTGAGTCTGCATATAATCTCTGAGAACGTGCAAGAAAAATTGTGCGTGAGCAGTGCATATTTGAGAGAGTGACAAAATTTGCGCACGAGCAGCGTATATTTGAGAGCTCACAAGCAGTTTTGTCTACAAATAGAGGAAATCGGTGCACGAGCATCACACAAGAGAGCGTAGAGACAGTTCTTCAATGTTATGTGAAGAAAACAACGTTATTGTTTGTATGAAGTAGCCTACTTTATTGAGAATATGTGCTACCATTTTACATTGCTGCTAGACGGATTTGCATCTTAATATCTTCAGCACACACACGAGATTCCATTGACAAAATACCAATTTCACTCAATTTTACTTTGCAGCATACAGGAGTTGTTGGTCTACTGCTGCCTCATTGAGGTCGTTTATGTAATTTTCGTTAATCACAAGTTGATCACCGAAGAAATAACATAGCACAACTAAAACTAATGAATTAGACAGCAGTAGACCTGCAAATTCTGTGTGATGTGTGGCAAAATGGACTCTATTGTGGTGGAACTCGTTCTTGTGCAATATGCTGTAGAGACGAGACGCAGCACTGTTCAGCACTTTTTCAGAAAATTACATTTGTATTTTTATGTATCTGAGCAATGTTCTTTCATAAAAAAGGTTTGTTTAATAAATACAGATCTTACAACCATACATAATCTGTCTACATTTTATTTTTCTGTTAAAAAGACTCGAAAAGACTCGAAAGTCAAACCGTAGGACTTTGGACTTGACTTGAGACTTGTTGGCCTTGACTTGGGACTTGACTCGGGACTTGCCTGTCTTGACTCGGGACTTGAGGGCAATGAATTGAGACTTACTTGTGACTTGCCAAACAATGACTTGGTCCCACCTCTGGTTAGGACCATTGTTTTTGTTTACATTCCTTAAAATGGACTATAAAAGTGATTTTTGCATAATAGGTCCCCTTTAAAACTACTCCGACTGTGTTGATCTGACAGAAAAATAGTCATATACACAGAAGATGGCTTGAGTAAGTTGATTGTGAGGTAACTTATTTTTGGGTGAACTCTTCCTTTATAAAACAGATACAAACATTAACACGTTTCTAAAATTGACATCACTGTGAATAACTTATAATTAGATGTTTGTTCTCTAACAAATCGCAATAGATCAATGTTTTTGTGACCATTCACAACAGAAAGCTTTGCTCAGTGACACCAAAACTGCTTACACACATACTCACTTAAGTATATTTATTTATTTATTTATATAATATCGCTTCATTTTCAAGGATAAAAATCTAGCAACAAGTTGGCATTGCCCTTGTGCAGTGGAGAGACTCTGAAAAATTCAAAAGAGAGAGGTTTGATGAATTGTTTGGGCATGCCATTAATAATTAGATTTTTTTTTCCCCCCTAAATGAAATATTAATAGAGAACATTCAGGAAATAACCCCATGTGTGTGCCGTTCTTGAGCCGGGAGCATGTGTTGCTGCTCTTTAATTCAGTCTTCATGCTCTTGGTCTGTTCAGTGATAAGAGCTGCTTTACAAACCTCTCACACGCTCACATATTCCAGAACGACGCCTGACTCGCACCTAAACAAACTGCTCTGTAGAAATGAGTGAATGAACTTCAATGTGAATCCTCTGATCTAAAACATTCAGAAAAAATGTTGAGATAGTGATCATTAGAGGACTCGTATTCTTTAACAAACTTGCATCACTGTTATTGATAAACAGATATATACCACTTAAACCTACTAACCATTAAAACAAGCATCTTAATGAGCATTCATTCATTCTGATGACTCAGGTGATGCATTTAACAACAAAGCAACACATTAGGGTGCATTTTGTCTTTTTATGATACTGTGAATATCTCAAATTTAAATCACTCCAAATCATCTTCCTCTGCACAGTTGCGTTATGTAAAATCTATACTACATCTTTAATTGCTCACACATTTGCCCTCACACATACTAGGGCTGTGCGATTTGGGGAAAATATCTAATTGCGAATTTTTTAACATATATTGCGATTTCGATTTGATTTACGATTTAATTTTGTAGTCAAGCTTCAGCTCAATATTCTGTATCGTAGCTTCTTACTGCTAAAATGCAGTGAGTGTTAGTTACAAAAGGAACTGAAAAGATATCAACTAACTCAAACTTTTGTTCAAATTAGTTTATAAATATTCAGAAATTAAACACTCATTTTTCTCTAGAGCAAACGGTAGTGAGTTATTACATTAGTTATAACATTAGTTATCTCCTGGTGCCTTCGTGATGTTTTTTCATATGGTGTAACAGTTAACGCGAGACTCTTATCATGCAAAAAATATATATCGTCATTACTTTAAGTTGGGTTGGGAGCTGGTTCTATTCTACGCAAGCTATGATGACTATCACCTTGATATTTTAGCGCGGATGTATACCTGGCCGGTGAGCCGTCTGACAAAAAAGTGCCCTTCTGAATCAAATCAGCAGGATACCTGACTTTAATTGCAGTTCGGCAGTTTCACTTTAACTCATGAACATTTCATTCATGCGCCGTGACAAACTGGGGTATAGACACAATTAATGAGTAAAGACTGGTGAGAGTGTTATGGAATTTAATAACTCACGCCAAATGAGAAGAAAAAAAAACCTTTGCATTTCGCGATGTGTGTGTGTTTGTGTGTGTGCGTCTGTGTGTCTGTGTGTGTGTGCGGTCCTTTACTGACAGCCGCCTGTGTGGATCTTGTGGGAAAATATGGCGAAAAGTCCTACATGACGGTAATAGTTTGTCAGTAATGCAACTAATATCTGCATACTCCACATGTCTTAATTCCATTTCTGTTTAGTTCAGTTATGACTTTAGTCGCATTAAGGTAATCAAAGAATCGCTGTTTACATGGTAGACTCTTAATCGGAGTATTGTTTAATCATATTAAAATTGTATTAAAGTATTGTTGCCCATGTAAACATACTCAATGCTTGACACACCGTCAGGGCTCTGTGAACTTGCCTTTGCGAAGCAACATTTTCTGTATGTACGTACATCAAAAGCAAGTATGAAATCACTGTTTGGAGCTTATGTAGGCCTACAGTTCAACATTCATGTTTAACTGAATAAACAGTTAGTAAACACAAGTACATCTTATTGAACAACATTTAATTTCATCACCAATTATCATAGTAGAACAGTTTCTCAAGCAGTTGTGATGTATGTGTGATGCATTTTGGAAACAGGAGATGAGCCCCTGGTCTAATGCGTCACCTGGCTTGAGAAACCCGTTCTCAAAGACTTATTATTTGGGTAGCACAGATATTCTGAATGCCATCAGCAAAATTCAAATGAGCCATTTTAATCTAGATTAATTTCGAGATTAATCTAGATGAAAAAAATGTATCTATGCCCACCTATAATATATATACAATATATATATATACAATATTTTATATTTTTTATTTTATATATACAATATTATATATTTACAATATTTTATATTATATATATATATATATATATATATATATATATATATATATATATATATATATATATATAATATAAAATATCGTAGCCACTTGCGATTAGCCAATCGCAACAATTCAAATCGCAATTGCGATTTGATTTCGATTAATCGCACAGCCCTAACACAGACACACAAAAACACAGAAATACAAACACGCATACATCTTTTACAAATACACACATTTCAAGTGAGTTTAAAGCATTTGGGCACAAGTTGTAACATTTTTTATATTAAGAAAGACCAATTTTATTGAATTATTTGTACAATGAGGACTATACAATGTTTCTTTACATTTAATTTCTGTACATGAAAACTGCTTGACTTCCCAGAAAACTATAAAAGCACTTTGTACAGCGGGGAAAATATTTATTGAACATGTCACCATTTTTCTCAGAAAAACACTGTAATGGTGCTATTGACGTGGAATTTTCACCAGATGTTGGTAACAACCAAAGAAATCCATATATGCAAAGAAAACAAATCTAATTAGTTTGAAAATTAATTTATGTGTAATAAAATGAAATGACGAAGGGAAAAAGTATTGAACACATGAAGAAAGGACGGTATAGAAAGGCAGTGAAAGCCCAGAAAGCAGCGGAAACCTCTCATGCTGTGTTCACACCAGATGCGGCACACGTGGAAAAATCATGCTATTCGTGTGTAAATAGACGCGTGAACATTTTGAGTTTACTCGCTTGTCAAATCCGCTTCATTTCCACGTCAAAATAGACACGGATTCACGTCATGGGCAGGGCTTCTGTCTGCTCTGTGACTCTAGCTCTTAAATGGCTAACATGGATTTTATTGAGAGAATAGCTGTGTTTATGTGCTTTATGAAGGCTGAAAAACAGCGTCGATTTGCTTGGAGTAGTGTCTGGGTCCACTAGATCCATTCAGAGGTGCACCCAGCTCTGAGTTCATCAACTACTCCAGAAACTATACCTGGATGATGGAAGTTTTCAGCGGTGCTTCCGACTGAGCCAAGCCCAGTTTGATGAACGGTGTCGGCAGGTGGATTTGTACACCATCACCAGGCGCTACGTCATAATCACGTCCCTACAAGACAAAGCTCACGATTGGTTAACGCAACGTGAATATCCGCTGAAGTTCAAATTTTACAACTCGAGCGATACGCGGTACTCACGTTAAGCGTGTCAATTGTGTAAAACGCTCAACTCCATTTGCGCAAATCACGTCTTTCGCACCGCCTCATTTGCGCGTATCGTGCTGCAGCAGGTCTATTTGCATCTTTGCATTGACTTAACATGCAAGTCACTCACGCTTGACGCTTCATCCAAGTCTGATGTGAACGCAGCATCAGTAGTTATTCTGCAACCCTCTGCCCTTTGTCATTGTAAATCATTGGTCTCAAACTCAATTCCTGGAGGGCCACAGCTCTGCAAAGTTTAGCTCCAACCACCTCCAACTGACGCCTGCTTAATAGTCTCTAGTAGTCTTGAACACCTTGATTAGTTGGATCAGCTGTGTTTGATTAGGGTTGGAGCAAAACTGTGAAGAGCGGCGGCTCTCCAGGAACTGAGTTTGAGACCTATGTACTAAGTGAATATTAGCTGCTTCAGTCCAACATCTACATTAGCAGGATGATGAAGATGAAACCAGGATGGACATTTCATCAAGACAATGATCCAAAACACAGCCAAGGTAACTCGCAAATGGTTTCAGAGAAAGAAAATCAAGCTGTAGAATGGCCCAGCCAATCACCTGACTTGAATCCAATAGATAATACAAAATAAAGATCAGATTGTTAGACGAGACCCACAGAACCAGCAAGATTTTTGCACAAAAAAAAAGATCACATCTGAGCACCAAGTGTAAACACCTTCCTCCTGTATTTGAGAGTGTAAGATTTCCTGCGCCTGTTCTGATACCATGACCTTTAGCTATTAAGCAAGACAGTACACCAATTTAATCTCCTATTCTACTTCATCTTTTTATTGCTTCGCTCACCTTGGTTTTCCAAATCTTTGCCTTGCAGGAACTACAACAGACAGATGCATATACTGTATTCTGCTTTGTTTGCGTTTACCCTTGTCCTGACTCTAACATTACGATAACTATAAAATAACGTCACATGTAAAATCCATTAAGCCTTTATGCTGTATTGTCCTGAGCCGCATCTCAGTCCACAGAAGTCGAAGTCGGGTTGAAATGATTGACATCTTTGACCTTTTTTTGGTTATTTATACTTGTCCTTGGGACCACTAATGTAATTTGCTTATAGAGACAAAATACATAAATCATAGAGCTAGTGGTTACAGTGCAATACAGAGCCAATTGGTGAGACTTTTTCGAAATCAAATAAGTTGGAAATGCCAAGGCTGTTCTCAGAAATAAAACGGGCCAGTGAATTATATTTGTGCAGCATGGTAAGGTTCAAGAGTTTCTCTGAAGAAAAAAGCAGAACAAATATCTACATAAATATTTAATCTGAGTGCGACAGAGTACAGGAGCATCAGTGAGAGCTAATATTCTTCAACCTCCGAGTGGCATTCATTTAATTCTAAAGATTCATCTTACAACATGAAACAGGTCCTTCTTTATAGTCTTTATTAACATACAACCATTTTAAGACTTATACATGACACCATCAAACTATTCACTGCCCTGGAGTAACCTCAGCTTAACAGTCGTCCTCAAGGCTATGTGTCTTTGGTAATGAATTGCGTTTCAATAACAATTTGTTTATCGGCTCTTTAAGCGGTGGCTTTAATGCAATTTTTCATGCATTCAGAGATATTTACAATGTTAGTCATGAGTCAAATTGTAAAAAATTATTTGGACGTAACACAGAGTATTTCTTTTCCAAAAATCCTTCTTGGGGTCATAACTAGTTTAGCTTTTTTGGAGCCTGGCTTTTGGTTAAGTAACCAAGGATGGAAATTAGGGTTGTCACAATCCTGTAATTTGATACCAATCGGTACTGAAATTTTAAAAATGTACATTTCCCGCGAACATTTGAGCGCTGTGTGACTTGCCATAGTGTTCACGTGCTCAACAGAAATGACTGTGATTGGCCATGAAGGTCATCGGTTCACCGAACTCACCACTGTTTATTGAGTGTAACCACAAATACAGAGATTGTTAATACGAGATTGTTTGTTATGAAGAACAATTTGTACAATTAATATCGCTGGTTGACTTTGATTGACAGCTTAATCAGTACAACCTTAACACATCTTATGGCTCGTTTCCACTGAGTGGTACAGTACGGTACGGGTCGGTACAGGTCTTTATCCCCTTTATCAGGCTTGAGTTTCCACTGCCAAAATGGTACCCTTGTGGTGGGTGTGGTGTATGACAGAAAGTTTCGGTCAACATCATTCTCGCTCGAGGAAATGTCAAAGTAAAGCTGTACGGGTCATTCACATGTCATATGAGAAGCACTTCTCACAAAACAGATGCTTTATACACATAAATACTTTTATAACTGCAGATCAATGATGCGAAATAGCCTACTGTAATGTCTGAGATTATATAAAATAAATAAATGCAACATATATGAACACACAGACCCTTAGTCTCCGATATGTTACCAATTACAGAAAAACTACACACAGCATACATTTAGTCCTTATTTGGGTTCATAACATGCAACATATAGCCCACAGTCAGTGGAAACCTCTCATCTGTATCTGTAATCTTCACCAGCACACGTAACCTCTGTTAGTGAGTAATTGCGTCATTCAGAGTTCATAATAGTCCAAAGGGTGATGATTAGGGATGGGCAATATGGCCTAAAATCCATATTGCGATATACATTGCAGCCTCTTGCGATAACGATATATATTGCGATATATAAATTATAATAGAACCATTTCAGAACAGGTTACATAGACCCTTAGGAAAGCCAAACTGCTATTTTTTGTTAAAGAAATAAAGAAACGTTGCATGTCATTTTGAGAACATTTATTGTGCAAAAGCAAAACTGTAATTAAACAACACAATGTTGCAGATAAATAAACTAAATGTAGTGCCTTTTAGAAAGAAAGACTTTTCTTTAAGTCCTTGGTTCCTAAATGCCAAGTTACAGAGAACAAATAAACTGGTGTTTAGTTAAGGAACTTACACTGTACTGAAATTACTTTTTAGTATTAAATTAGTCAAATAAAATTGTGTATTGCAGATACTTTAAATAAAAACATATTTCTAATCTGCAGCCTAAGGTAACACATTTGATTTTAAACATTTTGTTCTCCTAATGAAATTAAAACTGGTGTCTTGATCTGCTCTTTCTCTCTCTTTCCCTCTCTCTCTCTGTCTGCTGTGTTGGTGCTGCAGAGAGATTGAGACGCACCAGATAAAGTTTGCTTATAAAGTAACGCAAAAATGAATACAATTAATATCGAAAGCGAAAGCAGATTCTTGGACATGTCCGGGGAAAATGTATTGTCACCCCAAATAATGAGCTGGATCAGTCTATTTAGTCTTCGCGCTCTTCTGTATCCAGCGCGTCTCTGTGGGTCTGCATGCAGAGCATGTGAGTCTGTGGCAGAGTGTTCTCAGTTTCTCGCGAACTCAGAACCGGGCCGCCCCAATAATATATCGGCCGCCCAGGTAAAATCTGTGTGGGAAGCGCTGTGTGGGAATCTGTGTGACAAGCCACGACATGCCATGCATGAGTCTCGCAAGTTGTGCGACACGTCGCCATTCGGTGCCATGCGTTGCTTAGTGCTGTTGTTGAGAGCTCAGCATGTGTTACAGTCACAATAGATTTCCAACGAATTACACCATAAGTTAGTGTGAAGAGCATGTTGTTTTACAGTGGCCGACTGAATTAAGTTATCAATCGAGCTTATTATTTTTTGTCGCAAATGCGAGCGAAATGGTCGCACTGTTGTTTATTCAAGATGATGCGTTGCAGCCGGCTGCAGCTCGTTGCTCTTAATTTCGCGGGTAGATTGCGTCATCAAACATGCATTATCGCGATAGTGCAATAGAATTAGAATCTCTATCGTAGGCCAATTTTGTATCGTTTATATCGCATATCGTTTATATCGCCCATTACTAGTGATGATAATAGTTAAACATGGCAGTTTGTTCATCTTTTAGGTTGCTGAAACATTTGATCCTTTGTTTTTTCGCACATCACTCTCATGTTTGTCCATTTCTGAAAAGATCGAGTGTCAGAAGCACTTCAATAATCACACGCACATTATTATCATCAGCTCAAGAAGTTCATTATTTCAAATATAGGCGCACAGCAAGCGCAAGCGAGAAAGCGAAACCGCTCGCACTTTAGACTGCCTTATAAACAACGTTAATGTAAAAACGTTATGGGGCACAGGGTAGATTCTGCTCTTCTTCTTGGCTTTGTGGCTGTTCATCAAGACGACGACAAGGTTTGTTTCAGCTCGGGTCGGCCATTGCTCATTATTATATGTATTATATGCTATTATTATAAGTAAATATTAATACGCTGTAATGTCTTGGCTGTGTATTAAAAAAAAATTGCGCTTCCTTTGTTTTCATTCTTCCAGCTTGTGCACACGCTAGTGACGCATCTCTGTAAACCAATAGCGTTCAGCTGCGCTTCTCACTCCACCTTTTGCTACCCTTTTGTTGTGCTAGGTTCCCTTTCAAAAGGGTACACAAAAAGTGGTACGGTACGGTTCGCTTTTTGGAACCTTTTGACTGTGGAAACGGCCATAAAAGCATACCGAACCATACCGTACCGTACCACTCAGTGGAAACAGGCCATTAAAGCAGTTTAGTTCTTCTATAGTCAGAAGAGAGAAGTGCGTAGCTGCAGAGTTCAGTGCAGAGAGCTGAAATATTCTAGACCAGTGGTGTCCAAACTCGGTCCTGGAGGGCCGGTGTCCTGGAGAGTTTAGCTCCAACCCTAATCAAACACACCTGAACCAGCTAATCAAGCTCTTAATATACTAAAAACTTCCTGCAGGTGTGTTGAAGCAAGTTGGAGCTAAACTCGGCAGGACATCAGCCCTCCAGGACCGAGTTTGGACACCGGTATTCTAGACAAAATAAGTCCTAGTTTGTGCGTCCATTAAGAAAACCACAAAAGTTTGCATCTACAATGAAGAATAAATGTTGATGTAGAAACATCAGTATCCTGATATTCTAATCAGATGTTCCAAGATGACTGCAAATCATTACTAACCAGCCAAATAAGTACTCTCACATTATGAACACGGAGCATGATACATCCCCTTTAAACTTCAACTCTACACCAGAAGGTCAACAAACTGTAGGAAAAAAGTTCTCAGTCACATATAAACTTTTCAATTGGACCCATTCTCTATACGACTAAATAAAGCAGCATTAAGAGCAGTGCAGGCCTCAGCATGAGTGGTTATTGTGCGTTTAAAAGCCTGGTTTTTGCGAGAGTGCAACCACTGATAAGGGGAATGAAATAGCGGTGTAGTCAATCTAAGCTCAGTTTAGACTTTTAAGTGCACTTCATACCAGACAGCATTAAGTGCCATATAGGCCCAGGAACTGCTTGGTTTATCTGAACAATGAAACAGCAGTGTTGAACCCTGTTGACTAAATCTGCTGAAAGTACAGCCTGACATTACCAGTAGAAAATTCGGTAGCACTGACCCTGTACTCAAGATACAGTAGTGTCCTGCCTTACCAATCCAAGCCTTTTGACATTTTACAGAATTTTTCCAAACTTAAAACTAAACTCTAGGCGCCATCCCTGTTTGAAACATGCAATTGCAGTTACTGCCAGCTGAATTTCTGGCCATCTATGAGAAGTATCTGTAAACGCATCTGTTTCTTCAATGCTTGATCATCTAATAGTACAACAATAACGTTCCTATTTATTTTTTTTCACTTTCTTATAAACAATGCATGTTTCTAAAAAAAAACACACACAGGGTCCTATCAAGGGCACACGGCAAAATAAGGTACTAGACGTGCTTGCCGTGATGCGTTGCTGTTTTCAGACCAGCGCAACCCTAAATTTCACGTTTTGTGCCAAGTTGTATAAATAGCAAATCCATTTGCGCTGCTTTATGGAGAATGGAGGTGTGTTAAGGTGCATTGTTGGCGCGTTGCTATTTTGAGGAACTAAAACAGACTGTGCAATAGACCAGCTGAAAGCTTGTTAAGTGTGCGCCTTAAACCCTTACACATTGCTTAATACACATAGGATGTACAGCAATGCACGAATATTTTTTACATATGAAAAAGAATTAAAGGATTAAAATATTACAAAAATAATTATTTTCTACATGAATATAAAAACCACTGCCTACATATCTTCTTCATCTTGGGGGGCTTTTTTCAGTTTATTCATGACAACTTGCTTTTGTATATTATTATCATTATTATTATTATTATTATTATTATTATTATATGCATATTTATATTAGTTTTAATAAAAACAAGCTTAGATTTGTTCACCTGTCACTTGACCACACTTTGTTATTATTGCTCATTTATTCGTTTGCTGGAAATTAGAACAGAATTTAGAAATAGTTTTGAAACAAATCTTTGCGCTTAAAAATAATTATGTAGGCTAATGGATGTCTTCAGTGGAGTGCGTACAACACTGAAAGAGAGAAAGAGAGTTTTCTCGCTAGTGAAGTGTTCAGTTTTTCCACTTACAAAGTCCGCCATGTAAATAGTAAATGCGCCATGGCCTGACGCAACTGACTTTTAAAGGGAATGTGAGATGAGACTCTGATTGGTTTATTCTCAAAACTAGGGCTGGACAATAATTCGATATCAATATATACCGCGATAGATTTTTTTTCAATAACGATGATATGATTTTTAAACCCATTTCCGATATTTCGATATAAATTTGCATATATATAAATATATATATTATTATTTATATAAGATCTTATACATGTATCACTTGTCACTGAATGACGTTCAGTGCTCAGCCGTCAGAAAGAGCGTGATCTGATGTCACTTGCGTGATGACGAACAACACAGACACGCTGCCAGCGCTCAGCACAGCAGTTGGTTAAGCTGCGCCGCAGAAAGTTTTAGCTACAAAATGAGTGCTCTGAGTACAGATGCGAATGAACAAGCTTCCACAAGTAAGAATGCAGACGAAATAGTTGATAAGAAAGGAAAGACTAATGCAGTGGTGTGGAAGTGGTTCGGCTTTTAAAGTTCTGATAAACTTAGTTTCGGTGTTCTGCAAAGTGTGCCAGAGTGTAGTTGACTAGCGGCGGCAACACATCAAATCTGTTTCACCATTTGAAGCAGTTCCACCCGATAAAACATACTGAGAGTCAGAAGATGAGGCAACATAAAAGTTTAAGCCAACCTGTGGCCTCACTTTGCTTATCAACACGTGCATATACATCTATAAATCACTCGCATATACACCTATACTATTGAATGTTCAAAACATGTATGAAACTTGCGCATATACATATAAACTTGATGCATGCATACACCCACATATGCATATAAACTCGTCGATCCTTGCATATACTCCCACATTAACACACGCACAAACAAACTCGATCCATGCATAAACACCAAAATTAACACTCACATACACAAACTCGCTGCATGCTGGCATATAGCACTCGCGCACTTACAAAATAAAACTCACAAACATATTTATCAGGTATCAGGTTATTGCAAAGCTGATGAAATAGAAAGAATGTGATCAATAGAGCTATTAAATCTGTTAAATCATGAAAACGTGTTATATAAAATTATATAAAATATTAGTCTATATAAATAGACTATTTAAAATATATAAGAGATATTTATGTTAAACCTTTCAATTTAATTAGGTAATTACATACACAAATATAAATAGACAGATAAAACCCTTAAAAGACGTTCAAGATGAAAAGCAATTAGAATTATGAATATGCTCAAACAACTCTTCTACTGCAAATATTAATGTAGCCTTTACTCTTTATGATTTTTTATTATTATAATTATTATTCTTTTTCTATGTTTTTTTACAATGTGGATGTCATAATTGCAAGATTTTGGTATTATTTTGATTGGTTAATATTCAGCATATGGCTGATTCCATGAAAATGTCAACCTTATCATGAAAAAATAAACTTTTGACCAAAATTACAAAACCAATTTAAATTAGCTCATTAAGGTCTGTATTTTATTGTTATGATGTGCTCTTGTCGAATTTTTAAGGAAATTGCTTTGTTTATCTATGAAATATGAGGATTGTGCCAATTGGAAATTTCTGTTTCATCAAAACACATTGCATGCTTTCAAAAAAGAGGTTAAAGACAGACTTTTTCCATGTTTTATTTTAACAGTAAGCATTCTGCAGAAGGATTGGGGTCTGTAGTATAAATAATTACCCTCACTTTTTCATAACATCGCTGTCTTTTTAATTTATGAGCTACATATTTAAGATATCGCGCAGCTTCGATCACGTGTCACGTCCGTAACGATTTAATGAAAAAGTTTATATTGTGTAATAAATATTAGCACAAATAAAATGAAACTATACATACAAAGCCAAAATATGTCCATGCTCATTATGATTAACAATTAATCTCAGGTCTTTGTTCTAAACAACCATAATTTTGCGTTACGGACGTGATCATTTGAACTCCCTATTATAAGCAAATGACTATAGCGCATATTTGTTCATAATGATGCTGCATTACAATTACTGACTTACATTACAAAATATCCAAAATATGTTATATCAAGAATTGAACATTTCAGTTAAACAAACCACTTTAGTAATATTTCATAAATAAATGTTTAATAAAGAGAACATAACGATTTATAAATATGTTACATATTGCCATAATCTTGGCGCATAATCTTGGTGTTTTGGCGATGCAGCATAGCGGACCTTGTGTTGAAGCACTTCTTGTTTATTTGCTAGACAACTGACTATCAAATAATACATCCAATAATTAAGATACAATTTATACCAAACGAAATTCATTTCAAGAAGATATTTTTTCCAAGAGAAATATGTGAAATGTATATAAATAACATATAAACTCTGCGTTTTTTTCCCCGTTCCGTAAAAAATAAGGTTTCGTTTGTCTGGCAGGGAAATATACAGTTTAAATACATTAAATATAAAGGCTGGTTATTTTATATGTATGTAGCTGTGATTTTGTTCGACATTATTTTCTTGAGAAATTGCAAAGACAGCATTTATTCTGTCAAAAAGTGTTTCATCGGCACTGTTATGGTCGCGGCTACATTGTACGAAATCTTTACAAGGGGAAATCTGGTGCATAACTAACAAATATAAAAAACAGGGGGTTCAACACAAATCTTGTCGCGGATAAGTGCGAAAAAGCAAATGCAAACATTAAATAAAAGATTTCGTACCTGAACACTTCACGCAGAGGCGACCTGCGTAAGCCCAACGCAATCTCCCATACTGTTAAATCTGCTAATTATTTCTGCACACTTGCACGAGGCTCTCTCAGATTTGAGGCTCGCTTAATATCCTCTTAATATATCTTCAGTCCAGTGCTCATGCTACAATAACCTCCATGCATTTGGTCTTTTTTTCCACTACTCAAAATGCGCACAATACACACACACATTTAAAAGAGCGGTGTTTGTGGTTCATGCGCGGGTCACGCTGCAGGCACATGCACAGGCTCCAGCGCAGCTTTCGTTTCATGCAAAGCATATGTTTTTATTTTATTTATTAAATAACTATTTATAAACATAAATTATTAAAGCGACACTTCATTTTCCAAGCACTTTATCCAAAATCTTAAGCACTTTTTAAACCTTGAAAATAGGCTATAGCCTTCTTTAAAATTAAAACATTTTCAAAGATTTCCAGCACCCGGCAATTGCGCTTGAGTGCTTATTAAAATCATATTACAGACGGCAAAATAAAAATAAAATCTTGATATTAATCTAAGCTTTAACTACATTATAGGAGTATATTTGTTAGAAAATCGATAGGATCAGCTGTAAATATTTCATTCAATATTTTTACACAATCGGTTATAAACTATAGCCTATAAAAGATAAACATTATATATCGTACACGACAATAACCAATGGCTCTTTTTTCTATTCTTGTTTAAGATAGCCTACGCAAAACTTTTCTTCCTTTTCTTCTGTGGACTCTTTGCAACCTGACATGACTGCCGACGAGAAAACGAAAGCAAGCGCATAGAGTGGACAAATTAAACTATTTATTCCATCGACTAACACATTAACTAGAATTAACTTTGTAATGAAATATAATATTGCTATAACTGTAACACAACTAGATGTTGATACTATTCTCCACGCAGCACGGTCTTGCGCACTTACAATCCAGCAATGATTCAAGTTCGTCTGGAAACACTGACATCAGGAGCTCGATAAACATATTATAGCTGAATAGGTTTATTAGCAATTCTATATCATTCATAATAATAAATAAGCACCATGTTAGCATGCAGCATTGTTTCCGAATTGAGTTTTGAACATTTGAACGCGCGTTAACTTTTAACAACACATGCCCTAATGAATTAAATATAACAAGGTGATATCTATTTAAGTTTGATTAATTGTGCAACCTTACCATTCAGAAGTCTCAGAGGTCAAAGTTTGTTGGTTTACATGACCAACAGATATCCACAAATAGGTCTTTGTTAAAGTTTTGAAAGCATTTGTCTGATTTTCAGAACGTGTCAAGTGTCTAGAGCAGTCACGCCCGTAACAAAGAGCGGTCACGTCCGTAACGACACTTTTTCCTCATTAAGACAAAAATGAAAAACTAAATGAAACAAATTATATATGTTCCATGCAGAGCCAACCCCTGTCCTTTTGACTGTTATAATATTTTTTGGCTTCTGCATTTTTATTCACAGAATTTCCACAAAGCATGTCAACTCACAAAAACGCATGTCTTTTTTTGTCACGTCCGTAACGCATTCATTTTGCCGTCATTTTAAATATAAAACACATGAATAGACTGATATTTTTTTGATGCCTGAACTCCATGGTTAAGGGGTAAGAAAAATATAAACAGATATTTCAATATACTGGTAACATATACTTTCTCTGAGTATATATATATTTCATTTTTTTACTCCAAATGTCACATCCATAACGCTGGAATCAGTAATATACAAAAAAAAAAAACACTGATAAAAGTTTCTGTTCATCACGTTGGTCAAGCTAACCCCCCACAAACTGTCTATATATTATAAGCTGAGTCTGAGAGTTTTATTTATTTGATAGTTTTTTTCACATTTCTTGTTTGTAAAGGCTAAATACAAATAAAAAGTGAACAAATTTTTTTTGTACTTTTTGTACAAAAAGTTATAAGAGTCTGGAGGTATTATCGACTTTGCAAATTCACTTTGCAGACATTTGCAGGTACAGACATCCATTGTGTGCGTTCTTGGCAGTTTTTCCTTTCTTTTTATTATTGTCCATATCGATATTGGAATTATATCGTATCGACCGAAATAAAAAAATATATCGTGATATAAATTTTTGCCATAACGTCCAGCCCTACTCAAAACACACCCATAACTCATTAAAAAATAAGCACAACCCTGTTAGACCATGACCATTTCATCCTTAAAATAGCAAAAGTGGATTCGGACACACCCATAATGCTTTTGCGCCATGCACTTCAGACTTTGCCCCTACATCATTGAAATACTGTAGAGCCCAAAGTCTTTCCTCTCCATATGCACCAGACACTTACTTATAAACACTCTTTTTTACAAGGACTCAAATAAACTGCTAAACTAACTTAGACTTTTAATAGCATCTATATATTGGTGCTTTCTAGTGATTTAAAGTGCTTCTTTTATCCTCATTACCAAGTCGCTTTGGATAAAAATATCTGCTAAATGAAAAAATGTAAAAGTAAGTTTATGGACATATATTATTTATAGCAGTCTCATTAATAATGTGTTCCTCAACCTACATTTTTTGCAAAATTGATACATTTTATTGCACGATTTAGATGACAAATCCACTAAAGGGCGAGGTCTACTTTTTTGAAAATCTGAAATCCTGCTCACACTGTGAGATTTTATCCACAATTTGGTTGTCAAATTTGGGAAATCTTAAAAGATTCCTGAAATCCTATGCTAAAACCTGGGATCTTTAATCGCTGGTTTGACATGTTTACCGACAGCCGCTTAATGGCCACTGCGATGAAGTTCTGGCAGTGTCAGAAGATTTCAGACACTTTCCTGCAGTGTGACAACAGCTGCGATGACCGTAGGTCCAAGAACCAATTGGGGGCAATGTCAAAACACTTCTTTCCCTTCCTGGTTTTATTAAGACACGCACTGTGCAAAATTACCTCTACAGTTTGTTTATGTTATCTGTGAGGTATCATTTCAGAATGTGGGATAGTGAAAGGGTCACAGACGCATGACGTCAAACTCCAGGTGAGTTATTTTCTGTGTTTTTCAATGTTTGGCATGACTTTATTATCATTCAGTCTGACAACACAGAGATCTTACTGTGTGACATGGAAGCCATGTTCGTGCAGTTTTACATGCTACAAGTTTTGACGTGTTTAGGATTATTAAAAATCACACAGTGTAAACTGGGTTTAAGAAATACCCAAAGACACATCTGTTTCATCAATACTTAACCGTTTATTTTTCCAACAATAGCCTCCCTATTTATTTTCCCCAGGCACTTTCTTATAAACAATGAATTGTGCAATTCTGATTCAGGTCTTTCCTTTCTATATGCACCAGACCATACCTGCCAACACTCCCGTTTTTCCCGGCAGTCTCCCGTATTTCAGACCCATCTCCCGCCACCCTCCCGTTTTGTTATTTTTCCTGGAAAACTCCTGGAAATTTCACCCCCACCCCCTCACACGGTCCTCAGCTTTTTGGTACAGTCTGTAACACCCCCGGGTCGCCGCTTTTGGTATAGTATCTGATGGCAGCATCTGCCCGAAACTCGGTCCATAGTACTGTTACTAACAATAACTCACCCCCGATTCAAACCCCCCACTCCCCTGATAAACGTAGGCAGGTTTGACACTTCCTTTAAACACTATTACAAGGACTACTAAAAAACTGCTATACTAACTTTTAACTATACATAATAGCATCTATATATGTTGCTGCTTTCTGGTGATTCAAAGTGCTTTATATGTATTATATGACTTTATTTGTAAGTCGTTTTGGATAACATTAAAATTCAAAGTGATTTTATTTGCTGAATGAATAAATGTAAAGGTAAATTGATGAACATATATTATTTATGGCACCTTCTCATTAATAATGTGTTCCTCAGCCTACATTTTTTGAAAAACGTAAAATACATTGCTCCGGGTACATTTTGTTGCACGTTTCAGATGACAAATCCACTAGAGGGCACCGTCTACATTTTGAAAATCTGAAATACGTTACCTAGGATATGTTTTGTTGTACATTTTAGATACACAACCTTATTGTGTATGCCCACGAGAAGGGGTGGGGGGGGGGCTTGTCTATGGTGTCATACTGCCCCATAGCATATATTTTACCTAAAAACTGCAGTCAGGCCCAAGGTATTTTTTTCCATGCATTTTCTATATCTCTTTGGTATTTGGGCTTATTGGAACCTAATTAGAATAAAAATCTAAGTATCATCTTTTGATATGATGTACTTTTAGAGAAAAATGATGTCCATATATGTGAACTCGTGGTCCAAATTTACCCAAAACACTTTTCCCCGAATTTTCTTTTATGCATATTTAACATAGCCTTTTTTAACTTGCTTTGACTATCAGAGAGTAAAAACAACATTTTTTTTCCATTTTGGACAGTTAAAAATAGGGTTTGGGACATTTCATATACTGCAAAACAGTTGCAGGATGACACTGTATGTCTGTAACAAAAACATTCAAAGTATTTTAAATTGCCACTTAAGAGCTAAAAATGTGCTGTCCACCTATGTGGACACTCAAGCCCTAGGAGGTTAAGTAAGTTTTTGAGGTTTCTATTGAACCTGCACTAGTTTTTATGTGATTGGGTGTCTGCGGGGCTCCTCAGTGGTTTGCATCTCCAGCACTGCATTAAATCACTAGCATATTAGCCGTCAATGTTGCATGTGCACGACTCCCATAAATTATATAATTTATCCTTCACAAAAGCTCTCTCAATGAGAATACTGGCCATGTTGCTATATGACAACAACTCCTGGATGAGTTTTGAAGAATGATAAAATCCTGGATCAGGATAATCAAATCCTGGTCAATAATCAAATCCAGCTAACTGAGTAATCCATGATTGGAAAATGTACCTCGAGACTCTTTGTGTTTACAGACAGGACTTAATGACGCAACAGCAGCAGTATTATTACTAACATTACTGCAAGCCCACCATGGTGAATCAGGCTATAAGGTAAGGACATAGTATTCAACACATGTAGGCTACTTTTCTCAAAAATTAATTTCAAGTCATTTTAATCCAAAAAATGTTTCCGACTGCAGCTTTCCTAATTTTTCTTGAGAAGCTTATCTCATTCTCAAACAAGGGACTAATGAAAAGTTTTTAAAGGACCTGGAAACTGAAATGAATCAGAATCACATTGGGAAAAGTATATCAATTCTCATTCCTAATTCACTTACATCTTAATTGATGTCAGTAATTCATGATCCAAAAAAAGACCGCTCTTTCTAGATTGCAATGTTTTCCTCAATTAATTTGTGGAGGGGTTTGCAAATCTAATCACGCAAGGGAAACTTAATTTCTTTATAGAAAAATGGGTGGATAAATGCTTTGAGGTGTTAAGACTTTACGCCAGCCCAAGAAGAAATAACATCCATTTAATATTTATTAACTTGTGTATCCTTATGGGCATTTTTATCTTTTTCATTTTAGTTTTTGGGAGTTTTTAGCTGTTTGTTTAGCTGCAAACAGCATACGTTGTGGCCGAATGGTGTAATTTTAGTGATATTTTAATATCTACGTTTACATGGACATCAGTAATCAAATTATTTGGCTTAATCTGAGTAAGACAATAATATGATTAAGGTGTTTACATGAGTTGCTTTTTGAATGTTCCCTTCATGATCCCGTTTTACATGTTATAGCACATAATTCAAATAACATCATTGCGTCACTGCGCTATCCACATTTCCTCAGCAGTTTCATGTAATTTCGAGTGTTTCATTTTTAATTTGTCGACTTTAACTGCAGTTTGGCACTTTCACTTTCATTCAGGAACATTTCATGCATGTCCCCCGTGACAAACGAGATATTGGATGCGAGTATGAACTGCTGGAAGAGTGCTTTAATGGAACTTGATACCGCTTGCCGTATGGGAAAAAAAACTCAGCATTTCGCAATGCAGGTGTCTGTGGTGGTACAGAGAATAGTGTCAAACAGCCGTGTGTCTATAGACTATCCTGTTGCAAAACGCGGAGAAAATCCTACACGACGGTAATAGTTTGACTGCAGTGTTTACATGTCTGTACTGCACTTCAAAAATGCGACTAAAATCGACATACTCCACATGTCTTAATCCAATTTCTGTTCAGTTCGATTACGATCTTAATTGGACTAAATGAATCAAAAATCGCCGTTTACATGGTAAACTCTTAATCAGAGTATTGTCTTGATCGTATTAAAATCGGATTATTAGTGTCCAAGTAAACATACTCATTGATATTTTGATATAAAGTATTCTTATATACACTTAGGACAAAAAAATCCCCACTGAAATACCATTTAAACTCCAATATTTTATCCCATTTAAGCAAATAATATTTTTTGTTTACAAGCTTCCATTTTGAAGGCAAGAATTCAAAAAGTGTACATTTTATAATATTTAAGTTAGCACTTTTTTTTTTATTTTTAGCATGTGAAGCCAAGGAATGCATTACTCCTGTTTTCTGCTTTTGGACACGTTTACACACCAAATGAAGTAACTAAATTATTATAATTAAGTGTGTGGGGCGACATGGTGGCTCAGTGGTTAGCACTGTCACCTTACAGCAAGAAGGTCGCTGGTTCGAGTCCCGGATGGGTCAGTTAGCATTTCTGTGTGGAGTTTGCATGTTCTCCCCGTGTTGGCGTGGGTTTTCTCTGGGTGCTCCGGTTTCCCACACAGTCCAAAGACTTGCGCTATAGGTGAATTCATTCATTCATTCATTTTCTTTTCAGCATATTCTCCCTTTATTAATCAGGGGTCACCACAGCGGAATGAACCGCCAACTTATCCAGCAAATGTTTTATGCAGCGGATGCCCTTCCAGCTGCAACCCATCACTGGGAAACACCCATACATTCCCACATTCACACACATGCATTACGGCCAATTTAGCTTACCCAATTCACCTATAGCCAGTGTGCGAATTATACATTGACGATCGGGGGGGGTCAACTTTTTTTGGTAATGTTAATTTTTGTAATACATGCTTTAGGGAATCAAATATATGTGTTTATTTAAATTACATCTAATTTATTCATTCATTAATTTTTTTTTTGGCTTAATCCCTTTATTAATTCGGGGTCACCACAGCGGAATGAACCGCCAACTTATCCAGCATGTTTTAAGCAGCGGATGCCCTTTCAGCTGCAACCCATCTCTGGGAAACATCCATACACACTCATTCACTTCGGACATTTTAGCTTACCCAATTCACCTGTATCACATATCTTTGGACTGTGGGGGAAACCGGAGGAAACCCACGCAAACACGGGGAGAACATGCAAACTCCACACAGAAACACCAGCCTGATCTCAGGAGGAAACGTAAGTATTTTCCGTTTTGTCAGTTTAGTAGCTAATTCGTACGAATTCGTACGAGTTGAGTCGTACGAAAATGTATGAGTTTAAAAAGGAGGCGTGGCACCCAACCCCACCCCTAACCCCAACCGTCATTGGGTGATGAGCAAATCGTACTAATTTGTACGAATTAGATCGTACGAATTCATACGAATTAGCCACTGAATCAAAAAGTTACGAACTGCCGTGATATTGCGTTGGAAACACAAACACCTATTTTATGAAAAAACGTGGCTTTCTCCATGTCTTGTGAACTCTTACTGTGTCTATCGGTGCTCTAAACCTGCCGGTTTCAGACTGTTGAATGACTTTTTTTCTCATATGAACTGATTGGCGCGATTATGTATTCACAATGTATGAACCGTTATAGGGGGGCTCAAATGGATGGCTATTATTTTAATTATTAACGTTATTATTTAAAATACAGATCAGAGTGAACTTTTTCTCAGTTTCAAAGCACTGATCCCGCCCACACATCTTGTTTTGATGTCCTTCAGGGGGGATAAAGCCCCCCCCCCCCCGGGGACTCATGTAGTTTTCTCTTTTTTTTGTCACACATTATTTAATTTGATAAAATAATTAAGTATGCAGAAAATATTTTATTTAACTCATTTTAATAATTTAAAAATTGTCAATAAGGTTTTTTTTATAATAAATAGTTCTTTTAAATAAAATCATTAATCCATATGACTATTCATTTTATTATTTTTGGTAGCATAGCTATAATTAGGGTTGGTGCTGGTTAGGAAATCTACGCCAGCAAAAGTGGAAAATATATTTCTCTGATTATTTTTATTTTATTTATCTATTGGATATGTAGGCTATTTAAATATACACAAAAGGGTTCAATAAAATGCTGACAAACATCAAACACGGAGACTAAACAGGATGAAAAGAAATTAAATACAAAAATATCATATACCCACAATTGTGTACAAACATTTTAAAGAACTTTATCTCTAAACAGATGGATGACAGCTATTATGATTATGTCACCGCTCACTGACTCACTGAATGAATGATTAGAAAGCACATGTTTGAGCACAATGAGATAAAGCTTGTCATTTTAATAAAGAATCAATCGTGGTTTTAATGACTTTCTTTCTTTCCCTCCCTGCCTCCATCTTGATTCTGCCATACTTTGATAAGCCTAATAACAAAATCACACGATCCCTCCCGCCATAATCGATAGACATACCAACAACACACAACACTGACATTATTTATAAGTATATCATAGCGCAAATACACAAAAAAACACGTCAGTCTGAGGCAAAAACTCTCACAGGTGTTCATAAAAGCAGCATGAGCCGCCAGGAGCTCTTGCAGATCAACACACAGACAGTAATAAAACAAGCACATCACGTTCACTGCTACATATATCACGGAGAGCTTTTCGGTTTCCACTGAATTTCTTACCCGGATCTGATGCCAGTGGATTGAGTTTTGCGTTGTTCTCTCTCCATTTCCATCCACAGCCATTAAAAGTGTGGGAAAACACAAGAGCAACAGCGCCACCAAACGAACATATGCCGAATTACACACTCGCTGAAGTGTCACGCGGGAAAATAAAGATGAAATATGTGTAGCATATGTGACCAGGGACAACAAAACCACTCTTAAAGGGATAGTTCAGCCAAAAATGAATATTCTGTGATCATTTACTCATCCTTCACTTGTTCCAAACCTGTCTGAGAAAAAACATTGGAAAACATTTTTGAAAACATTGTTAGATATTTTGCTGGAAGCCTGTAACCAGGGCCGGCCCTGTACATTTTGGGGGCCCTAAGCAGAATACTTTTGGGGCCCTACCTTGCTCTAAATAGTGGAGTATTGCCCTTGCAAACCGGCTCACGATGTTTATATTGTTTATTAAATACAATCAATAAATCCGAAGAATAAAACCTGCTTCTACTTAATAACTGTCTGAATGGTTTGGACATTTTAAAACAGCACAGTTTTTGTCAACTAGCAGCTTCAAAAATGAAGAATTAAACAATCTTTAATGAAGGGATCAGTGATTCCTACTTTGCGTCCTTCTGGACCGTTTAAAACATATCTATGAATTTAGCAAACAGATTGAAGATTCTAAAAAAGATTCCAGGAAACAACAGTGAGCAATAATAAGCCAAAAGTGAAAACCTATTATATTGTAATTACTTTAAAATAATAAAATATACATTCTGAACTCATTAAAAAAAACAATTAACATTAATGCAAATATTGATCCATAAATAGTCAAATCATTCATTTATTCATTTTCTTTTCGGCTTAGTCCCTTTATTAAACCAGGGTCGCCACAGCGGAATGAACCGCCAACTTATCCAGCACATGTTTTACGCATCGGATGCCCTTCCAGCTGCAACCCATCCCTGGTAAACCTCCATACACACTCATTCACACTCATACACTACGGACAATTTTAGCATTCCCAATTCACCTGTACTGCATGACTTTGGACTGTGGGGGAAACCGGAGCACCTGGAGGAAACCCACGCGAACGCAGGGAGAACATGCAAACTCCACACAGAAGCGCTGTGGCCCAGCTGAGGCTCGAACCACCGACCTTCTTGCTGCGCCACTGCGTCGCCAATAGTAAAATCAATAAGCAAATAATATAAATATGAAAAATATTATTATAAAAAAAGATATAAGAAAAGGAAAGCAACAAATACTGGGTTAATGTTATTACCCAAACACAAACTTTATTATTCCCTTATTCAGTCTCCTTTCCTGTTCCTTACATTTGAGATGCAGGGTCCAGAGCTTATATTAAACTATAATTAATTCAATTAGGACATACCTTTTATAAACATGTCCCAGGAAAAATATTACCAGTGTGCAAAATGTGTCACTGAAAGACACTTCAGTATTGCAATTCAGTAAAATGCGTTTTACTTTTAAAAAAAACCCAGGGAAAACCAGGAAAATACTTCCTGCAAGTAGAGGACGTTTATAAATCTGTAATTGCCTATTTTCGATAAATGTGCTATTAGATTATGTCTTTAACATCATTATTAGCACTTAAAAGTGATGCTAAAAATTATTTTGTGCTTGTCTCTTCTCGTCATTTTCCCCTCAGTTTTTTTACACCTGAAGATGAAGCAAATGCCATGAAATGCAATGAAGCAAATGCAATGGAGCAAATGCCATGACTGTGGCTGTGCATGGATTAGCGGTCTTGTGTTGACCGATGATGGGTCTTGCAGGTTACCATATGGCAGGTTACCTTAGAACAAACTTGAACCGCGAGCAGCCGCTTAGTTCGCTTATAGGTTTCTAGGGTTTACAGAGAAAAAAGAGAAAATATTCAGTAAGCGGCAGTTCTGTGGGCACAAATGCCTTGTTGATGTCAGAGGAGAATGGCCAGACTGGCTCGAGCTAATAGAAAGGCAACAGTAACTCAAATAATCACTCGTTACAACCGAGGTATGCAGAAGAGCATCTCTGAATGCACAATACATTGAACCAGGGCTTAATTTGTGCCAGAACATGCCGGATCCGGCACCTCTGAAATCTGATCCGGCACCTGAAACCTGATCCGCGACACTCCAACCCTCTTCACTTTCGTCCGCGACACCCCTCCGCCATCCAACACCCACCCCCCGGTCTCCACTTTCGTGCGCGAGACGTCTCCATTCTCAGGTAACATGCCGGATCCGTTAACCCGATCTGTTCCAGGACCTCGCAATTCACAAATTAAGCACTGCATTGAACCTTGAGGTGGATGGGCTACAGCAGCAAAAGACCACATCGGGTGCCACTCCTGACAGCTAAGAACAGGAAACTGAGGCTACAATTCTCACAGGCTCACCAAAATTGGACAATAGAAGATTGGAAAAACGTTGCCTGGTCTGATGAGTCTCAATTTCTGATGCAACATTTGGATGGTAGGGGCAGAATTTGGTGTCAACAACATAAAAGCATGGATTCATCCTAACTTGAAGCAACAGTTCAGGCTGGTGGTGGTGGAATGGTGTGGGGGATATTTTCTTGCCACACTTTGGGCCCATTAGTATCAATTGAGCATCGTGTCAACACCACAGCCTACCTGAGTATTGTTGCAGAACATGTCCATTCCTTTATGATCACAGTGTACACATCTTCTGATGGCTACTTTCAGCAGGATAACGTGCCATGTCATAAAGCATGAATCATCTCAGACTGGTTTCTTGAACATGACAATGAGTTCGCTGTACTCAAATGGCCTCCACAGTCACCAGATTTCAATCCAATAGAGCACCTTTGGGATGTGGTAAAATGGGAGATTCGCACCATGGATGTGCAGCCTACAAATCTGCAGCAACTGTGTGATGCTATCATGTCAATATGGAGTACCTTGTTGTATGCCATGAAGGATTAAGGCAAAAGTGGGTCCCACCCGGTACTAGTAAGGTGTACCTAATAAAGTCGCTGATGAGTGTGTTTCTGTGTGTGTGTGTGTGTATACATATATACCATTCTTATTTTTAAAAATAACGTTTGAATGTGCTATTTTTAATGCCGTGTAAATGAATAAAGTGGGCTAATCAGCAGTTCCTTTAAAATCTCCATGCAAGATTTTTTACCAATTAACAGTAACAAAGGAACGCCGCCAAATGTAGTGAAGAGTAAAGTTATTTCTCAAACAGTTTACTTGAGTAAGAGTAAAAGTACACATCTTTAAATCTACTCAAAAAGTACAAGTTACACTTTTACTCAAGTAAATGAAACAAAGCAAGTGTACATCAATGGAATACTTATTTATTCAGCATTCAGATGATTCATAAATCTCAATGTCCAAAAATCGACACATTACTGGTTTTGAGGTCACAAATGCAGGTCACATATACTGTATCCACTCTCTTTTCATTCATATCTTTGAAGACAAACATATGAAAAAGTGTGCTTGTAAAAAGAACATAAGTTAAGAACATAAAAATTAAGCAAGAGTTGATTTGAACATCTTAAGCCAGTAAATTAATTACTTTTTGTTGTTGTTGTTGTTTTAGATCTCCTTAATGGACATCTCAGAGCTGAGCTTTTTTCTGGGGGCGTTTGCTGGCAAATTGCTATTGAGGCTCTAATCATATTTTAAATTACATTCAAATTAGGAATAATGAAAAATCCCTGCAGTTTAAAGAAAAGCAGGAGGACAGAATGACACTCCCAAAACTGCAAATGAAGAAACGCAGCGGGACAGCAGCTCAATAACCGTGTGCTTATCCACATGAAATGATGCACTTTATTTATTTCATCTATTTTTAAACCGCAGTATAATTATTACGCCCTGGCTTGCTTGATCAGCTTTATGTATTAAAAAGAAATGTGATGTTTTTGCATGAAAATACAAGTAGTGAATTAATTAAGCATCAGAAGAGAATAAAAAAAAAAAGTTTTGCTTTTTGTGTCGATTTGTCATTGCCACTTCATCTTCATTAAAGTTCAGAGCATCTCAATAAAAGAGCTTTCTGGCTTTGTCCAGTCAATAATTATAGAAGCAGTGTTTTTTTGTTGGCCGTGTGAGACATGCTTTATGGATAATAACAAACTTTTATGAGAGAGATGAAAACCCAAAGCAACCATTAGGGAGAACTGTAAGCCAGCAAAGAAGATGTATCTGTTTTCTGTAAAGCTAAATTTATGCACTTTATCACAGGATAAGAGCAGTTTTCAAATCCTAAGTGGACAATCAAATGTTCTGTCAAAGACTTCATATTTTATTCCATTATTAATTTTATTTAAAAAAAACACTGCCAATCAGCACTGAATCTAATCGGTTTTTAATCAGCAGATAAAAAAACTAACTGCATTTATGGTATCATATCAACTTTATTTGAAAAACAATGATCAAGTTCTTTCAAAAATTTCTTATAATATTAAGAGGTTCTAAGATCAATAATAATGTAATGAATTGCTTTCATACATTTCCAAGATTTCATACATTGTTTTAATACATTCATTCAATCATTTTCCTTTGGCTTAGTCTCTATTTCAGAGGTCGCCACAGCGGAATAAACCGCCAACTATTCCAACATATGCTTTACGCAGTGGATGCCCTTCCAGCCACAACCCAGTACTGGGAAACACCCATACACTGTCAAATTCACACACACACTCATACACTACAATTTAGCCTACCCAATTCACCTATAGCACATGTCTTTGGACTGTGGGGGAAACCGGAGCACCCGGAGGAAACCCACCCCAACACTGGAAAAACATGCAAACTCCACACAGAATTGCCAACTGATCCAGCCGAGGCTCGAACCAGCGACCTTCTTGCAGTGAGGTAACAGATCTAACCTCTGAGCCACCGCGCCACCCTTTTAATACATTAATATCAGGCAAAATTGTTTGTATAAATAATCATAAAGTAATTAATAAATTATATAACAGTGTAATTTTTGGCAGCAAGGAAATGGACAACATTGGTAAACAAAATGTTAAAATAACAACAAATAAAAATGTAATCTATAACTAGATTCAAAAAATAAAATTAAAATAAAAACATTTTATTTGCAGCAGAAATGCAGTCATTAGGAGATGTCAATAACTCAGTGCAAGTGCATTTTAACAGCACCGATAAATGATTATTTTCCCTGAGCTACATATCATTTTCAGTCAATTATTCTCATCTTTGCAGCCAACTGTCAGGTTCTGAAAGTTACAGTACTGTGTGTCTTTATAATACAGTGAACTCTTTATTTCAAAGGTTCAAGAAAAAAAATATCCAGTTTTTCATTTGTATTTAGTTTAATTTAATTGTTATTAACAATTGTTTATATATACAGTTGAAGTCAGAATTATTAGCCCCCCTTTGAATTAGTTTTTATTTTTTAAATATTTCCCAAATGATGTTTAACAGAGCAAGGAAATTTTCACAGTAATTCCTATAATATTTTTTCTTCAGGAGAAAGTCTTATTTGTTTTATTTTGGCTAGAATAAAAGCAGTTAATATTTTTTTAAAACCATTTTAAGGTCAATATTATTAGCCACTTTAAGCAATATTTGTTTTTTGATTGTCTACAGAACAAACAACGTAATCTCACGGCAATTCGTAACTTTTTGATTTAATTCAATAGTCTACAGAACAAACCATCATTATACAATGACTTGCCTAATTACCCTAACCTGCCTAGTTAAACTAATTACCCTAGTTAAGCCTTTAAATGTCACTTTAAGCTGTATAGAAGTGTCTTGAAAAATATCTAGTAAAATATTATTTACTGTCATCATGGCAAAGATAAAATAAATCAGCTATTAGAAATGAGTTATTAAAACTATTATGATTAGAAATGTGTTGAAGAAAATCTTCTCTCTCTTAAACAGAAATTGAAGGAAAAAATATACAGGGGGGCTAATAATTCAGGGGGTTTATTAAATCTGACTTCAACTGTATGTCATGCTAGTCTCCGAGCAGGTCAGTTGTCATTCCTTCAAAATTAGTTCTAAAGCAGCAAGAAGGTTTCTCAGTCCATACATGTAGCTCTGGTCTGCAGTGTCACTGGGAAACACATGAGCGAAATCAATCATCCTCACCTCCACTGCCTCCTCCTGTTCAAACTGCTTCTTATCCTCCATCCCAACATCCCCGTCGTCCTCTCCTCCTACTCCTCCCAGTGTCCCGTTAGTGTTATGTGTGTGTGTTGAGCGGCTCTGATGGGAGCTGGAGTTGTTCTGCGGCTGATGCTGTGTTTGCTTGTGTTTCTGTCCGTCGAGTGTGTGAGGAGAGCCTTCATACACCAGCAGCAGAGAACTGGCGTAGAAGTGCAGCTGAGTCTGAGTCTCAAACCAGCGGAGGATGCGTCGGATTTTAAAGATGATCAGGGAAATCCCACGTCGTCGTAAATCTTGGCCATTGTGGAAGAATCTGGTCAGGCCTGCACTCAAAGAAAGATTGTTGCTGCTTGTTTAAACTACTTATTTAAAATGAGCTGAAACAACACAATTCTTGAGATTTTTTGGACAACTTAATTGTTTTATGTTTAATTTACTTAGTTGTTAATAGTTAACTTAGTGGATTTGTGTTGGGACAACATGAAGGAATTGTGTGGAACCCTGCATTTTATTAGTGTAAGGAAATACAATTTTTTTAGACTAAACGATCAGTGTAAAGTACTCTTAGGTAGGGATGGGTACCGAAACTCTGTACTTTATCGGTATCGGTGCTAAATTATAAAAGACTGAAGTATCAATAAGCTCTGACGTCAATGGTTTTGCTATTGGTACTGGAGAAATATTTCTGAATAAACATTACTGACAGTAGCAAAACTGACCAACCTTTTCTAATTTGCGATATTTGATATTCGTTTGAACAATTAGCAATCTCACATGAGAAATGCTCGTGTTTCCGGTGAGCGCGTCAAGTACAGTATAAAAGCCTTTACAGTTATCGGCTGTGCGCGCGCACTCAGTGGAGGCTTGCGCTAAGCGCACACACATACAGTAGCTCGCGACACAGACTCCCTCACACACAGCTTGTAAGCTTGCGGGGTGAACCAACCGGGTTGTATTTCCCGAGTGGACAGCGACAATGCCCGTTGAAACAAACGCAGTTGAAACAAGTTGTTTTCTTGTATACGCGGAAAAGCAAGCAATCTGGCTAAGTGAAAGTATCTTTCAAAAGTGCATTAACTGCAGTAAGACAAATGAAAAGTTTTTAACTGCTACTGACAGTAACGTTACATCATCCACATCGTTATGCCAGCAGTCAATCACCTGAATTAGTATAATATTAATAGTTAAATAAACACAAACATTCGGTTACAATGAAAACAGCATTTTTTCTGCAGTAGCCTAAATAAATCTTAAACATTAAAATGCTTTTACATCAGCTGCATTTACAAATATGAATAGCCTAATCAGTACCGCCGCTCCCTATAGAGTACGCAGGCTGAGTAGGGCCTCAGCTCCGGAAGGGGGCACCATCTCGGACGGTTGCTCAAAAAAACTATATTAACATTTATTTAATAATATTAACATAAACTGAGTGTAAATAAAATGTATATTGATAATATGTTGTTAAATACATTAAAAAAATTCATTTTATGACGAGCGCAAAAACAAACATGTGACGTAATTTTTTCCGTCTATGCGCATAGACGCGTACGCGAAAGATCAATAATATAAAATCTAATATTATATAAAAGCATGAATTCATTAATGATGATTTTTTCTGAATGTTAGAGTTTTTGTTTAAAAACACACTAATTTTTATACACTTTTTAATTCTTAAAAACCTCAAATGTCTTTGATTTATACTGACAGTGAGAGTCAGTGTTTGTCACCATAGATTATAGTGCAAGTTAAATCCACAATTTGGTTGTAGTTTAGACACATTATGAAGAGTGCTTGACTAGCTCATTGTTTTAATAGTATGCCATGAGTTTTTCTCTAAATGACTAATTTCTTCTGTATTGTATATGGAGGTTCAATGCTGAAAATTGTCACAAAAGAAGATGAGGTGGCATGACCAGCACTGCTCCAGAGGCACCAGCAGCAGCACAGGTACAGACACAGAGACAGGATGCAACCCCGAGGACCGCCCATCTCTACAGGTAGAGAGAGGGTTTTATTCCTTACCTTTTGTAAAGTTTGAAATTGGGAATGCTTCTACAGAAGACATGTCAGTGTTTACTTTAATGTAAACTATTATTTTGTTATCAGAATCAGAAAGAGCTTTATTGCCAGGTATGTTCACACATACGAGGAATTTGTTTTGGTGACAGAGCTTCTACAGTGCAACAGAATTACAGACAGGACTAAAAAACATAATAAATATATTATAAAAAGTAGTGAATGCAAATATACAAATTGACAAGTGTATGTACAGCTATATTACTATATACAACATAATATGTGCAGCTGTTATGTGCAAATTGGCATGTAAAGTGTGTTGTTAAATAAGTGTGTGTGTATAAAAAATGTAAATATTTGAATGTTTAAGTATAATTTTGAGTGTTTAAATGCACATTTATCCATATAAATAAATAAATAAATACCTGTTTAAATATATGTTTGTGTGTTTTTGTTCCTCTGTGGGGGCACCACAGTAAAATTTCGCATAGGGCACCCTTTTGGTCAGCACCGGCCCTGAGCCTAATAATAAACTGTGCTTATTAGGAAATTATAAAAAACTGCTTATTTTGACATTGCAAGATGCTCCAAAACTGTATTAAAACACAGTTAACTCCCAAAACACTGTTAACTCATTAATGTGAAAGTGTTAATGAAAAATCATAAACATGATCTCATTTAACTGCATTTTGCAACTCAAAGAGGATATTTTCAACTGCAGGGAGCACAATAAACCAAGAAAGATCCTGACTTTTGCCAGAAAAGGCAAACATGTTGATTTTTCTGAGTCATTTTCCTTCAAACCATTGTACATTCTTTTACATGAAATTTTTTTTTATTTGTTTTACAATTATTGGTTTGGTTTTATTTGACATAAAAAAATGTAATAATAAAATAAAGTGTTGTTAATTCTGTTCAATTTGTTTTGTTTTTTTTTTTTGTTTTTTTTCATAAAAAAAAACACTACAAAAAGTACAGATAAGAAAACCGTTAAAGTACCGAACCGATAAGTGGTATTGATAAAAGTAGTAATACCGTTAATACCTTAACGATACCCATGCCTACTCTAGGGGCTGATCACACCGAACGCGCTTTTCCATTCTAAAAATGCGAGGCGCACCGCAATGCCATTTTTGTTGACAAGAAAAAAAGAAGCACTGTGCGCTTTTTATGACTCTAGGCAACGACTGAATCAGCTGCGTATTGTGCGCAAGTGTTGCTATTGATTCTGTTATAATTATAATACTTAATAATATTGTGATGTTCAAGAATTGTGAAGTCATACAGCTCTGTATAACTCAAAACAGCAA